>KB663943.1:12674445-13004483 GCA_000349025.1 Anopheles minimus | reverse complement strand
TTGTTGGAATATCGTTGAGAAGCGAGGTTAAAACGACACTGATCACGAAGTGAATTGTCAACCTACAAAATAGTTTGTACGTTGCCATATCGCTATGAAGAATAAACTGTTCGCATTGTAAAAATGTTTCACTGGCTACAGTGATTTGGAAACGATTCTATAATGAGCATGATATCAGCATGTCTATTGTAATTTAGAAATAATTTAACTGGCACGAGTCTTTAGCAAGATTGAAGTTCGTTCGAAGAAGCGAAGTAGTGGCTTAGCCGCTGTAGATGCATTCGGAAGTAAGTGTACCAAATATATCATAATAACGTTTGATCTTCTCTTACCTGACGATGAAATTGGCAAAGTCTTAACGGAGCTGGAAAACGACCAATCCATCATATGTACTATAATGTTGAATGCATTTGAAAGACAAAATCTACTAAGTGGAATAAAATCGAACCATCTTTCAATTTCTCACTTCTAAAAACTGGGTTATTTTTGTTTATATTTTATACCCAACTGACATAACAAATTCTGAAATTCACATCATGGTAGATAGGTATTCAGTAACGATCGTACTAATTATTCGGTCATGAATGTGGATACGATGCCAGTAGAACGCACAGAGAAATATACATCCATTCCAAATAGGATGATGTTGGAATGTTCTACCAGTTTAAATTGCAATTTGTAATCTCCGGGTGGGATGTTCTTCGGCGCATGCGAGTCTTGAAGATACCAGTCGATGGTGTAGGTGCGATTCTATAACAAAATAAGTTTCTATATTGAGATAAGTTCTAACACAAGTTCGTTGTATTACTCACGCCTGACGGACAAGGAGTAAGCAGCTCTGGAACAGTTTCTTGCATAATATCGTACACGTGCTTTTCTATGCCAAATTGAGGCGGATTTCGGATGAATTCACAGCCCTCTCTATTTACAGTGATCAAAAACGGTTGATAAGTGCTGAATTTGTAGAACAGCGAAATTTTCAAAATAACGTTGTCGTATAGTTGTGGAACATGCATTGACATGGAGATCATCGTGGGTGCGTTTCTACGCGGGATATTTTTACAGAAATAAAGCGTCGATTCTTTATACGGCATATCGATGCATACATATTTTGTAACCGTCGTATAGTTGGGGAACATTGATTGACACGGAGATCATCGTGGGTGCGTTTCTTCGCGGGATATTTTTACAGAAGTAAAGCGTCGATTCTTTATACGGCATATCGATGCAAACATATTTTGTAACCTTCAAAGAATGTGAGTATGCACCGTTACAACTTGTTGGAATATCGTTGAGAACCGATGTTAAAACGACACTGATCACGAAGTGAATTGTAAACCTGCAAAATAGTTTGAACGTTGCCATATCACTGGATAGAATAAATTAGTTGAACAATTGATCGTATTGCAGTATAAGAAAGAAGTCAAATTTCCCTCAATGTAGTGTTTATAGTGAAGTGAAACGGTATTCTCAATATAATTAAAAACGAAACATTTTTGTATTCGTTTCGTTAATTAACAATTGTCAGCACCCCTAATTATTTGGAAATGATTTTATAATGATGACGGTCACTGCCGGATTATTAAATGTTGTAAATGTTTAGATAAGAACTTGTGTTTAGGTTCTTGAAGGTGTGACATATTCATTCGTTCGTATGAAAGCCAAAGTCATATTTCGTTTAAACAAATCTCAAAACACCCGTGTCTTCTTCTTTGGTCTAACGACCTGCTCGGTCATGCCCGCCATTTCTGGCTTCCGAGACTTATTAATACCACGTAGTTGGATAGTCAGCCCTCACACTTCAGGGGAACGATCTGGATGGGGTTTGAACCCCGGTCCTGTCGTTTACGACTGGCGTCGCTTATCTCCTCGGTCACCGAACCGCCTCCGTATCTAGCATGCAATTCGCTTCTGGAATTTCAGTGGATATGTTTTGCAAAATTTTATACTTTTATAGAATCTGAATAGACTAATTGGTATAGATATTCGCAATGCCATTAAAACAGCAATAATCATGACGATATTGAAACGTAGGTTATTGTGCATTGCACCAACGATTGCGGCTGAATGTCGCTCACGTAGCGATATGAAACAGTTTTTCAAGTTAAACAATGGCATGTTTTCATTAACCACCCGTTTTTGGAAATGCGTTTTTAATGATCGCCATATCTACCGAACTATAACATTTGTAGAGATTAGTACGAGACGAGCTGATTTTTTGTTTAGATTAGGACACTAGGCGAAACATTCGTTGGCATAAAAATTAAAAGCGCTTTTGCAAATAATGAACCCGGAGACATAGACCGTGTTAAACTGCCACTTTTGCCAGCCATTTTGTTATTCATCGTCTTACGAGTTGGTCCGTAGGTACGCATGGTAGTTCCGGATGTTCTGTGGCCAATTGCAAGGGATTGTTGTGAAAAATCAACCAATCGTGGGAGTCATTCCGATTCAGGTGCATTTCCGAGCAGGTGCAATATCTCAGCGGTTCGATCATCTTTTACCTTTTCGGTAAAGGGATTTTTAAAATGCATCAAATTGATTTCTAACTCACTTCCGTAATTACTTCCAATATTTGTTACTGGGTCTACTGCATCCTACATTTCGTCGTCCCTTTTCTGGTGTAATTAAGCATCGAGATAGCATTCGCAGAGTAGGAACAGACAAGTTAAGAAAAAAATCTGTTTGTGAACAGGCAAAACCTTAACATAAAACCACACGGAGGATTGATTGTACGGCTTTTGGGAAGACAAAAAAGTCAAGGAATTTCTGTATTCGGAATTTACAGACAATAGGAAAACTGAAAATCTATATAAAATATTTACATTTATCAGAAGCAATACTCAGGACTTTTCGGAAAATTAGTTTGTTGTAATGGTATCGTTTTTTTATTGATTATATTTTTTATTGCAGCATAAATTTGGATACGATACCAGTAGAACGCACAGAGCAATATACATCCATTCCAAATACAGGGACGTCAGGTAGTGCTTGCAGTTTAACTTGCAATTTGTAATCCCCGGCTGGAATGTTCTTCGGTGCGTGCCGGTCTTGAAGGTACCAAGTTATGTTGTAGGTACGATTCTGCAACAGTCATTCGAAATAGAAGTGGTATATTAACTCAAAGTATTGTTTCTGTATTACTCACGCCTGACGGACAAGGAGCAAGCAGCTCTGGAACAGTTTCTTGCACAATATCGTACACGTGCTTTTCTATGCCAAATTGTGGCGGATTTCGGATGGATTCACAGGCGTCTCTATTCACAGTGATCAGAAACGGTTGATATGTGCTGAATTTGTAGAACAACGAAACTTTCACTAGGATGATGTCGTATAACTTTGGCACATGTATCAACACTTGAATCATGGTGGGTGCGTTCCTTCGCGGGATGTTTTTGCAAACGTAAAGCGTCGATTCTTTGTACGGCGTATCGATGCAAACATATTTCTTAACGGTGATGGAGTACGACGATGCACCGGTACAAATGATTGGGATATTTTTAAGTAAGCAAATCAAAACAGCACTGATCATGAAGTATTGTGCTAGTCTGCAGCAGTATTTAAACGTTGCCATGTCACTGTCACTGCATATTACAGACTGTTTGTGGAGTTGACCGCATCGAACTATAAAATAACGGCGGGACACGTCTACGTAGCTCGTTTAATTAAACAATGTTATCATTTGCATTGAAATTGATAATGAGCATCTGGTGGACTATGAAATTTTAGAAATGATGAAATTGAAACACGTGTTTAGTAAGTTTACATTTTTATTTATCGTGTCATGCTTCACTCCACAGACAAAGGAGAAACGTGAATGTGATTTTGATTAATTCGATTATCTAATGGTTTCTGGTATCTGCATCCAATTGTTATCGAGCTCAGTGTGTAGAAAGTATCACAGCATTCGATACTATACCACTATAGTGGAGCCTAATCCAGGAAGAGTGTCTTCAATTTATGAACTTGCTTGTGCAAAAGCACAAGGTAAGGTGTATCCTTCCACGATCTTCCGGATATTGGGGATAGTTTTACAGCAGTTGGATCATCAGTCGAATAAACAAGCAACACGAAACAACACACAAACCCTAAAGTATGTACAAACAGTCGCAATTTGCATTTCTCTTTTATTGCAAACGAATATTGTAATCTGTTACCGCAAGCAAATTCCTGACCTCGTTACCATAAATCCAATCATGGGAAGAAAAACGGAAACAATGTTTTTTGGCCGGACAGCAAGTAACGACTCGCAGCAACAGATGACCCGTCGGGCAGTTAAGCGAGCGGTTTGACGACGAATTATTTAAATTTGTGCCGAATTATTTCGTACGCGGTCGGTTACGGCGATACCCGAGCCCGCTCGGTGCTATTTGGTGGTAACGGAAAGTGCATGTAACGCTTTAAAATGCGAGCTACCGGGCCGGCCGCCGGTTAGCAGCAACCAATCATCGAATGCAGCAGGAATAAAATTATCGAAATTTCGGTTGTACGTATGCAGAAAATAATCAATGCGTGCGTTGCATTTGGGGGCAGCCATTTTGCCTGTTGACGGAGAAACATTGCAAATGCTTCAAATCAACGTGCTACTTGACCATAAGGAAAGACTTGCTTGTCTTGCCGGTGTTCCTGAACAAAAACCAAGAAAAACAAACATGATGTAAATACTGCCAACATTCCGGTACTGGGTTGGCTTTAGCGATGCATGTTTGTTTGCGGTATTATTCCAAATACATACCGGGCAGTTAGGGAATTTGTATTATTCAAATGTTTACCAACGTTCGGCTAAATGTGAAATTGTGTATGGGGTTTGTTTTTATTTTGTCATTCAACTCCATTGTCATGGATTTGGGAAGGTTTCCCCGAAGAACACCTCCGTCGATCAAGATGGTGCTGGTAATATAAATGATTGGTGCAAACATCCATTTGTGAAGATTTATGTTACACAAAACGGTGGTAGAGTTTTACGAAATCAAGAAACGAAAAGAAGCACAGCTTGTGCTGTTAGCGTTGTTCAGCAGAGAAACAGCTAACGATCTAGCCTAATGCAGTGCTCTCTTCGTGGGTTTGAAATAACTGCAATGGGAAACTTTCATTAGCGGAGCAAGCTGTACGAGTCCGACGGCAATAAATATATCCACCACAGAATCGTAGACTAATCCCATAAAGCAGCGGAAAACAATCCACAAAGACAGCAAGCAGTATTGGACAGCTAGCCAGGAAAACAATATTGTTATTACACCAAACGCGAAGAGCTTTGACCGTTGGTTTTAATGTTTGCAGCAGGGCGCGTGAAAAACGCACGCGCAACCAATATTGGAGTGTACGCAAAATATAAGTAATGCGATTGCTGTTCCCGTTCTGCAGCCGTACCGGAAACCACCGACCAGCGACCGCCATTGTCTCACGAACCAGCGACAACTTATGGTGTAGTTGTTGCAGGCGACACTGTAAGATGTCTTCACTCGCAGATAAAATCGCTCGTTGTCGTTGTCGCCTGACAAAGGGCAACGACGAAATTCTGTGGGCATTTGGAGCGATCGCGCGGGCACCGGACGGGTGCAGCAGGAGTCTTTGATCGGAACGACAGTCAGGCAAAAGCGAACTGACTTCTGTTCCCGCCGTCTCCACCGCTGTCGACATTGCAGCGGAGTTGGCCCGAGTGGGTGGACAGTGCCAGAAGTTAAGGGGACAATGTTATTTGTTTCGACAGCGACGGTACACCCAAGCGCGGTGACCACGGCGAAGGTGAGTAATGCGGCGAAACAACCAGCTACAAATCAAAGTCGCAAACAATAAATACAACACAGGGAAAACACATTCATGTACGTACGTAGCACCCAGTGCGATAAGAAGAAGCTATCGATCCCTAAGCCCGGAGTCGGTAATCTCGCTGGTATGATCAGGGATTTGCATCAACATCAGCATACACTTCGGGGTTCGGTCCCGTTCCCAACCCGCCGGACTGGTGTAACGCTGTTGCGGAGTCGCGCCGTCTTTGTTGGTGTTACAGCTTCCACCAGCTTCGGTGTTTATGTCAGACGGCGTCGTTGTGTTTGAATGGTTTTGAGGTAAACCGTCGCAGCGTAATTCATAAAAAAAAATCCCTTTCTGCGATCGCTGGCGAATTAATGTTTTATGCAGCCAGCTAGTTATTGCTTCTGTGGGCGCAGAGGCGTGATGTCTTGGGGGACTCCGGACTCGATTCAATTGTGTAGTGAATTGAGCAATGCATCCACGACACTGTCGATGGGGAGTACCAAGCAAAAGCAAAGCAAGATAAAAAGAAAATATGACTCTTAATTACAAACTAATAAGGTGGATGGGCTCGCAGAGGCACACTTTTCTGGTTAGATAAATTTGGCTGTCATTCCGTGAAATTCTAACCAATCTGATGAGCCGGAAAGGTAAAACAAAAAAAAAAAACACAGCGCACCCCAAACCGTCCGTCCGGTGAACCGTTTGCATGTTACTGGAGATGATTATAAATATTTATATTTTACATCGCGCTTCGAATGATGAAACCATCGCGCCAGACGGTAAAGAAACGATCAACTATCTTTCATCAAATCCTGCCCGCTGATGACAAGAAACCGGTTCCGCTTTTCTTCGCCCGTTCGCCCGTGTACTGTTTCCCGTGAAATCGATCCGCAGCGATCGCGACGAATGGTGCGTCGTATCGTGATCCCGCTTCCACTCGCATCTTGGCATCATTTTAAATTGGTCCATAGCTCGCTGCCCGGGCGCTTATAAATTGTTCCCGGCTTCACCTGCAACATAGTGTTCACCGGGGACCGTTCTACGTAGGCCGGTACGAGTCTGGACAGAAGAAGAAGAAGAAAAAAAAACAACGCACACACACACACACAGACACCGAACCGAATATCTCGTGACTTGCATGATAGCAGAAGACCCTTTCGATAAATGACGGCATGTAAGGCTATCATTTTCAAATTAACAGAGTAGAAGATTTATTATGAGCGTAGTTTTGGATAGTTTGTGGAATTTTATTTATTTATCTACGGGTTTTTAAGTGGTGGATGGAGGAGGGGGAGGGGGCTTGCACAACCGTTTCGCTTTTTCGCTACTGCCTACCGGGCACGGTGGGTGAATCCTTTCTAACGACCAAACCCAAAAACGAATGTGTTTCATGCAACTTTTTTACCATTACACTCCGGCTACCCGTTTAACCTTTCGCCGCAGTACAGAACAGTGCGCAGCGATCGTTGGAAGCGGTGGTAGTGGTTGTAATAATTTTCATTTATCATCCACCCCGAAAAAATGCGATCGCGTACATCGCCACTTCCTTAACCGGGTCGGGGTTGGGTTGAGAAAATCAATTAAACGATAAAGATGCTATGCTGAGCATTCAATCAGCTAATCAATTACACGTGGGCCGTTTGAGCCGTTTGAAAAGGGCATGACAGGTAAAGCAGTAGAGAAGGTAACGCCGAAACACGTAGGATGCGAACGGTCCGGGTTCCCGGGTTTTTTGGTTTGATTGAAAAGCGTTTTGTCGCCTAAAACTCCGCTAAAATATGCCGTCAACGTTCTGGTACGGTAAGGAATGAGGCCTGGCCGCTTGGAAGTATTCGCCCCCGGTAAAGGAATCTGGGGGCAGATCTAGTCATCGGTATGTCAAGATGACTGAATTGGGTTAATATAGAAAACAATTTAGCAGACAGCGGCGCTGTTTCGGCAGAGGAAATCGGTATAATGAAGTAGCAAACGCAACGAAAGATAAGCAAAGAAAATGGGTCCGGCCAAGAGGGGAATCGGAGAAGGCAAGCTGTACGGTGGAGAAGCAGTAGAGGAAGAAAAACCGAATCGATCGAAACATATTTCGAAAAGCGTTTTCGGGCTTCCAGCCTAACGATGGAAAATAATTTATTATCGACAAATGATTTGTTCTTTTTTTTTCTTTATCGCCGTTCCAAAAGCGGGACCCCGGGTTCCAGTTAGCCCGGTGGTTCGCTCTATGCATATTTGGGCATCGCGCGCTTGTTCGAATTTATTCCTATCTAGATTGATTTAAGCATAATTCCTGCTGGGGTAAAAATGAACAAGAAGATCAGCTCAATGAACATTTGTTGATCAAAACCGCGATGTGTGTAGATCGATGAGTCGCTCGTTTCGGGGCGAGACTAGTAATATATGTGGTGAATTTGATAAAACCCAATGAATCAAGCTGTATACAGCTTTTGAAACCTAGTGCCAAACCGGCGTGGGGTTTGGGGAAGGATGGGGTGGGGGAGAGGGAAATCAATTAAAATCCAATGACGATCAAGTTCTCCGCGTTGTTCGTGTTCACCGGCGAGAGAAGGGGCAATCGGAGCGATCGGAGACTTAGAGGATTACAGTTACCTAATTTGTTGTGTGGCTATAAGCATGGCAGGCCTCTCCTTTCTGTTTGCACCACACTGTGGGAAGTGATATCACAATAATCTTTAATTTAGTGCCGTAGAACAAGTGAGTGCAACAGGAAACGTTTTTGTTTTGCTTCGATTGATGGTTCACAATTTCTCTCTTGCTCGCTCAATTGTGTCGTGCAATAAGTTGGTTAAATATTTACACAATTTAACTTCCTGAGAAAGAAATCATTTTCATGTTTCGAAGTTTGTAGAAAACAATTGAAGCTACTAAACAATGAGCAGCTCGGTACCTAGAACCACAAAAAAAAAAAACAATTTAACACACATCAATTAAACATACCACAGTTCGAGATGAGTGCTCCTGAAAGGTGCGAACACTTCCGTTAACGCCGCTGTATGTTTTATGCGCGCGCGCGTGTGTGTGTGTGTGGATCTTAAGCCCTACGGTCAAATGGGGGAAGAAATGGCGCTAAAGAAATTTTCAACTATGCGTGTAGATATCCCTAACGTGTGGGACGCGAACAAAGAAAAGCCTAGCACTATTAACAGTGAATTAATTATCAAGGAACGAGTGCTACCTGTATCGAACCGAAAACGGGGAGAACCAATGGAGTGGATGGGAGATTATAAAAAAAGGGAAATGTTTTATATTTAAAGTAGAAAATGAAAATTGGTCTACAGGCAGGTGCGATGGAATCGGGCGCGTATGTCAATGCCGGAATGGATAAATAAACCGGAGGTGCCGGTAGGCCAATGGCACATCAAAGCATTTACCGAATCGGAACCATCATCGGTCTGGGCGGTCAGACCGGAAGTACGAGGTCACCTGAAGCGTATGTGCTGGTTTTGCCCTACCGGGAGGGGCTACCGCTGTGTAACGTTTTCATAATAGTGATGAAATAAATCAAACGAATTCCGCGTGCCATTCCCGCATGCCATTTCCGCCGCGGAGCTAAAAT
Organism: Anopheles minimus; assembly: GCA_000349025.1. Lineage (NCBI taxonomy): Eukaryota > Metazoa > Arthropoda > Insecta > Diptera > Culicidae > Anopheles > Anopheles minimus. The sequence continues at coordinate 12,995,155 of KB663943.1, read as the reverse complement.
TATCATTCCGTCGCAGATGAAGGAATTAGATGCTGGCCGCGAACCCGCGGTAACGTGTGCCGGCCACGGTGAAGTTTGTAGTTTGTGAACCAAATTAAAATAATATAACAATAAAAACGGTACCATCTAAGATCTTTCACCCCTTTTTATGCCGCTTGCTAATGTAGCAATTTATGTCTTGGCGGGGAAGGTGCCACGAGTTGGAATAGCTAACAAAATAAAGCAAAAACGGTGCGGTGGGGTTCGGGAAGAAAAAAGGCTGCCCCGAAGGTCTGATATACAGACTTCTCCCTGGATGCTCTCCCTGGGAAATAACGAGTCCCCGGGGCCACGCATCGTTAGACTCGCATAAAAGGTGAAACCTACGTATTTTTCACGGTTTGAAACAATTTATTTGGTTTTTAGAATGACCGCCGGAGAATAGGTGAAATGGAACGCTACAGTCTGACGAGTAAGATCCACACCTTGTTGAGCAAGATTGAGCTAGGATCGATCACAACAGCCGCCGGCCAACAGCGCTCGGTCCGAAATGAAGTTGAAATTTATGTGGACAGTACTATTTAATTAGAATAAATTATGGACCGCGTGCTGGACCGCGGGTTCTTGCTGGGCCGGTGTGGTGTTGGGTTTGTGGACAAATTTAAATTTCGATACGATGTGGGTTTAACCCGGGCCCCGGTGGTGTCGGTCGAAAGAGCTACATATCACATTGGGTGTTGCAAAAGTGCAATAGAAAATAATGGAATGGTTTTTTTCTGAATTTTTGTTTTTTGTTCTTCTAAAAGTTGATCAATGCAGCGTAAAAAGAAACCTTGTTGACGTGCATTGCGCCCCGGGCCATTAAGATCACAAACGAAACGATGAGTAAGTGGCATTACTTTCGATTGCAGGCTCTATTTTGACGGAGATGCTGCTGGAGCGAAGCAGGGTTATCATTAGGGCAATATGATTTGTTATATGCTCGGCTAGATTCATTAGTTCTACCGTTGGAAGTGGCACATCCGGACCACTTTTTTTTGCTTCTTCCAGCCAACCATTCTTCTAGCGATCTCTAGCCCACTCATCCGTTTGGCTATTATGCTTCTACCCTTTAATTCGATTTAATCACTGCTATAGTTCTTCTGTTTGTGGATGCCCCACTCGGCAGCGTTCGTTTGGTAGACGCTTTCGACGTACTGAAAGGCAATCTAACAAAATTACACAATGCGGTAGCACGGTACACGAAGCAACAGTGAAGGAGGATTCGGTTCGTTTGAATCTATGATTTCCGATACAAATCTGAATCAAATTGCTAAGCGCTCGCGTCAGTGGATCAGATAACGATGACGGGAAGACGCTTTTGTTGATGCTTCTATTTTTTTTTATATTTCCGTTCATCTCCTGTTTCAATTGTATGTTTGAGATACTTTGTAGAAGCGTACGAAAACACAAAAAGGAGAAAAAAATCGTTACGAAAGCTCAAATGCTTCGACATGTTCGCTTTCATCCTGCGCAAAGCAGTGTTGCGATTGTGGCACAAAGTGTGCCTGGGATGCGTTTATGCTTCAGTTGCATACATCCAAAATTTTTAACACAATAGCACATCCATTTATCGTGGTGGTTCGTGGAGGATGAACAGAAAATCAAATTAATCGCAAATTAAGCATCTATACACAAAGGCGAAAACACGATAGACTATCTCCATCGATGGCCGGCGAACAAAAAGTAACGATGTGAAAACCTCAATCACATCCAACACAGAGATAACGCGTTTGTAGCTTTATTTCAGCATGGTAAACATTCCCGCTTTAGTGATAAAGAAAATATGAATTTTAAACACCACAGCAATAAAAGAGCACGCGCAGGGTTCGTAGCTTGCCTTTGCGTTGCGTTGAAGTCTTTCGTTTTGAAACAGTTTTTCGGTTGTTTAGAATTTTATGACAAACATATTTTATTACTTACCGTAGCCGGAGATCTTTAGCATGTTTCTCTTGGAAAATTAAAAACAAAATTTAATTTTTTGTTTTAAAAACAGGCATTCCTGATGTGTGGTTTATTTTCAATTGAATATACTACATTTTGCTAACAATACTTCGCATTAGGCAGTTTCGTTTTTATACGCATAGGGACGGACACGTAATGGATCTAATTTCGTTTACTTTGTCTACTCAGTTCTGGGCGTATTGTTTCGCCAAACAATAATTTATTTAAAGAAATGTAAGGACACAAAGGCGGATGTTTGAATATGCGCTGACACTGAAATCCTTTCTATAACCCTACGTAGGTTATTCGTTTTTCTCTGTTTTAACAATAAATTGTATCCAAATGCTATGACGCTACTTCTTCTGTTCTATTCATTGCTATTAATTGTTATTCACCTTTCATTGAATCCTTTGAATTGTGCAATTATTGTTGCCAATTGTTTTCAGTTGGGACTGGCAGGGTTTATCAGCTATCACCCAGAATAATTTTATTGCATCAATCGCTTATGCTTCGACGAGGCGTAGTTCAAACCGATACGAGCGGTAATAAATTGTTTAAGTAAAACGATCCTGATTTTATTATTTCTTCATTGATGGAATTATAGTTGAAGTTGCAATTAGCACTAGTAATATGTTAGAGAAAAAGAAAACTACTTCAAACGCCAATCTGATCATTTCCATCTGACCGGTGTCCTAAGCTAGAAACAGAGTGATGGAGTTGAGTATATTGCTTCGAATATTCATGTTGTTCATCAGTCTTTAGCTGTATACATTAGTAGGAATATTTTGTTTCAACAGCAATAATTCTAAAACACTTGAATCATGTACATTCGACTGTTTTTACAGAGTTTTTCTTTTAATTTGCACACTAGTCCGATCATTGATCGTTCGCTAACATTCACTATATGCATTTCGTTTCTTACATCGTTTTGACTAGATAGTGTATAATATCTATGAGCAAATAACAGCCTATTCGGCAACATGTTTTCAGTTGAGGATATGAACTATCTTCATTTCAAATCGTAAACAGCGACAATTCTCTTCACTTGCTGTCTGATGTACATTGCTCACGAAATTGTTGCTAGTATCAAATAGAGGGACATACACCTGTGCCACATTGTGTTTAGGGTTTTCTTTTGTAACTATATTATTAGTTTAAAATCCATTGGTTGGGAAAAAGGAATCTAACCAGAGAGTATTTCAATTTGTTGTTAACCATTTTTGAGCTGTGCCATATTCGCTCATGGCACCAATACTGTGGACGTTCTATGTGTATGAATGGATGGCACGCTTTTCGTGCTTTATTGCATTGATGATTGTGTTCGTCTATTGTAAGGATACTTAAACTACGCTCAAACCGCGCTGAGCACCATGGTTTGCTAACGATTTTTTTTATCGGATTCTAAATGCCATCATAAAACACCAGGAGCTTTAACTACTTAAAATCTTGACAACAAATTTAGATCAGTGTGTTTTACTAAATAGCTTACAAGTGTTAATATCACAATTTCATTTGCGTGCACAACTCCAGATTTTAACTGCAACGTCTAAGACGATTATGAATATCATATGTTATATTTACATGCATAGACACGTTTCGCTGATTCAACAGAAAAAATTATGTACAAAGGATTGCTTCACACTACCGAGGATTCAGATATGGATGCCAACTGTTCTGGGCGATGTGTTTAGCGGAGCAGAAGCCCTTAATTGCGCTTGGATGGATTGTGGTTGCTGCTGTTGCTGCTGTTGCTGGCTACTGTGCAGTTGTTGCGCTTGCATTTCCGCACCAAGAGTCGATAGGGGTTGCGCTGCGGCAGTATGGTACTCAGGAGAGCGTTGTTGTGATCGAGGATCCTGATGCTGGGCGGCAAGCTGATTGTTGGTGCGGTTACTCGGTGCAACCCGGGTCAGTTGATAGCTGTTGCGTACGTTGGAATGTGTTAGTGAGATGTTCTGCTGGTGCTGCCGTCGCTGGTTATTGGGCACATCGGGCAGGGCGAAACGGAGCTTCTCCCAGAACAGTTTGTCGCCCCACTGCAAGTACGTGTTGGTCTTCAGATACAGCCGAATGTCCGGATCGAGATCCTTCTGCGGTACCTCACCGAGCAGAATGACAATCAAACGGCGGCGCCGGTCCCGCAACACCTGATGGTGTGCCGACTTGAACTCGAACCGACACCATTCGGATTTGATAAAGTTCTCGGAAAGTACCATGATGGTGCGGCGGGACGATTCCACCGCCTGCAGGATGTTATCAGCAATGTACGCACCGACGGGGAAATCACGATAGTGGAGACACAATTTATAGGACGGGTCCTCATTCTCCAGCATCGGTGCGAGCTCCTCCGCGACGAACGCTTCATCCTTCGAGCTGTACGATATGAACGCATCGAACAGCTTGTCGCGCTCGTTTTTGTCGATATCGGCATTCCGGTAGAACAGGCGCACACCGAACTTGGAATGAAACCAGACGCGCATTTCCTGCCGGAACACGAACAGCACCAGCGTCAGAATGATCACCAAAGAAAACCCGAAAAGACCGGTTACCAGTAACGGAATGTAGCCCTCGATCGGTTGCGGCGAGAGAATCGTTTTTCGCGAGGTCAAATTTCCGTTGATCACATTTTCGAGCGGTATCGCGCCGGTACACAGCGTGGAACTGTTATCGTAGTACACGAGGAAGTCACCGGTGGTGCCATCGGGTAGCACATCTTCGCCACCGGCACCGGGGGATGTGCCATTGTGCACCCGGACCGTCGCATTGCTGGAAACGTACGATGCGCATCTTATCTTGTGCCGATCGCGAACGAAATCGTACGTCTTGAGATACTCCTGGAATCGCGTCACGTAGTCACATTCGCAGGACCACGGATTAAACGCTAATCGGATATCGTTCAGCTGCTTCGGCAAATGCCAAACGTTAAACTCGACGATGCGATTGTGATCTAGTCGCAGGATCTTCAGACCGTGCAAATGATCGAACGTGTGATTTGCGATCTGCGTAATGCGATTGTACTGCAGGAACAGCTCCTTCAGACTGTCGAGCCCTTCGAACTCGAACCCGTTCAGCGCGGTGAGCAGATTGTGATCGAGCTGTAAAATTTCGAGCTCCTTCAGCCCGTAAAACGTCCGGTTGCTCACCGTCTCCACGTTCGAGCCGTTGAGGAAGAGGATCTTGAGCCGCTTGCGGCCGAGGAACGCGTGACTGCCGAGCGACCGGAAATTGTTTCCATCGAGATAAATCTGCGTCGAATCCATCGGGATCTGATCGGGCAGCCGATCGTCGTAGCCGGCCCGCGAGCAATCGACCACGTTCGAGCTCCAGCTCTGGTCGTGGTAGCAGGTGCACTGCTTCGGACACTCCATCTTGCAGTCGCAGGCGTAAAAGTCACAACAGTGACAGAGGGCGAAACAGTGCGTGTCATACTTGCAGAGGAATTGATTTGGCATTGCCTCGACGAGCGGCACGTACGTTCGTCCCCGATTGTACAGCAGCTTGCAGTAGATGCTATCGAGATCCATTAAGCGGGGCTGTGTACGCGAATCGATGTTACTTTTTTGCAGCCAGTTCAGATTGCAATCGCACTGGTACGGGTTGCCCCCGATGTAGAACTCCGGCAGCGGACGGTCATCGGGCACGGCCGATATGCGCAGCGCGTTCGGATCGAGTGTGGTGATCTTGTTGCCGAACAGATCCACCCGCGTCAGGTTCGGCTTCTTGAAGAACGTGTACGATTGCACCTTCGAGATAAGGTTGTCGTTGAGGTACAGCAGCTCCACACTGTTGGGTATCGCGCTTCCGGTGATTTCGGTGAGTTGGTTCGAGCTGGCATCAATAGTGCTCAGTGCGAGCTGCGACTCAATCTCAAAGTAGTTGCCAAGCTCGGTGATTTTGTTCGCGTGAATATCTAACCACTGCAGACCGGTGGGTATGAGCGCGTAATCAAACACCTCCAGATGGTTATCACTGATGTTGAGCCAGAGCAGGTTGGGCAGTTTGGTAAAAAGACCTGCTATATCCGTCAGGTAGTTCCCGTCCAACCGAATCGCTTGCAGTTTCGTGTTGTTATCGAAGGACGATTGTTCCACAGTTTTCAGCCGGTTTTGGGATAGATTTAAAATGTGAAGTGATTTCATCGCCTCAAACGTTCCACGTCGAATGATTTCGATATTGTTCTCCGTCAACCGCAAACCATACAGATGGGCCATATGCCGGAAGCTAGCGTTATCGATGCTCGAGATGTGATTTTCCCCTAGATCGAGGGTTCGCAGCAGTGGCACGTCGTACAGTGCGTCCGGAACCTGCAACAGCTTGTTCCCGTTCAAATGCAGCTCTTGCAGCGTGGAGTGATTGCGTAATGCCTGACGATCGATCCGTGAAATTCGGTTGTAATCCAACGAAAGCAGTGTTAGAATTTTCAACCCGCTAAACGTGAAATGATCGACAGTGGACAACCGGTTGTTCGATAGAATAACCGTATGCAACGCACTCAACCCAAGGAATGTGTTTTCGGCTACACTTTCAATAAAGTTCTCCTGCATTCGCAACACCTGCAAGCTGGTCAGATCGCGAAAGATTGTGGGCTCGAGCTTGGAGATTTTGTTGTTCGACAGATCGAGCAGTATCAGCTTTGCCAACCCCCGGAAGGTGGCGGGATTGATCCACTCCGATGTGAGCTCATTGTTGGACAAATCCAGCACTAGCAGCTGTTTTAGATCGCTGAAAATCCCTGGTGCCAGCACGTTCAGACTGTTGTTCTGCAGGTAAATCTCTTTGATGTGTTTGGCCTCGGAAAACAGCTCCGGTGGCAGATTGGTGAGCCGGTTTAGCGAAATTTCTAACCGTGACAACGAAACCAACCCTTCAAATGCACGGTCAGCGATATAGTTGAGCCCGTTGCTCTGCAGCCGTAGATCGGTTAGCTTCCCGAGTCCGGAAAATATGGCGGGTGGCAGATTGTCGATCGTGTTGTGTGACAAATCGAGCGTTACGATGGAGCTGCCACACTTTTTCGACAGTCTCGTACTTAGCGACGCACTGAAATGGAACACGGACAGGTCACGCAACCGATTGTGAGTGAGGTTAAGATGGGTTAGCCGCGCCAGTGGACAGATAAACCCATCCGGCACACTCCACATGTTGTTCTGGCTAAGATCTAGCCTTTGCAGCTTCGAAAGCTCACTGTTGAACACGAGCGGCGCAATGTCCAGACTTATCGATGACCAGTCGGTGTTGTGCGTTCGCAGCGTCAGGTTGGTCAGTTGCTTCAACCCCTGGAACGATCCTTCGCTGAGGTTCGCTATTTTGCAATACTCAATCGAGAGTGAGTGCAGTTTGGTGAGCTGTTTGAAGCTGCCCGGGCTTAAGCTGCTCTGGAAAAACAGCCCATCGTTGCACTGCAACCGCAGTCGGACGGTGTTCTCGGGATGCAGCACGCTAAAGTTCGTATTTTCTAGCTCACTATTGATAGTCCGCAGCCGGCAGAGCAGCGTCAAATCGTCCTCGGTGTAACCATCCCACCGGCACTCGTCGGGCGCCTGGTTGACCAAGGATTTGCTCAGCGACGCCCCAAACACACCGAAAATGGTGCCAAACATCATCGTCAGCAATGCCGGTGAGGGGCGCATTTTGATGTACGGTTTGGTTGGCCTGTTCACACCAAACACACTATCACATACACGCACGCACACACCCCACGGCAGATATCACAAAGCAATAAAATCGTGCGATGATCGATCGCCACCACTCTTCAGCAACACATTACACGCGATAAGCTGTTGATGGACTCTTGTAAATCATGTTTTTGATTAAAGCACTGTTTTCAATCTTCTCTCGATTCACGCTTTCGCACAATAATTGCATTAACACACTTGCTTAGTTGGTTGTTCACTATATAAAATTTCATACACGATCGCTCGAGCATTGCACGAATAGATTGAGGAGCACTAAACACTCACGTCACACATTATTAGCTCCGGTTCAATACAAACATTATCATTTTTCTTTTACATTTATCACGTATAAACTTTTAAACTATCACACCACACAGTCTTTTGATTTTAATATGCATTGCATCAAACACCACAATATTGTTTCCACAGCACAAACGAGTGAGACTGGAACAACGGACCGAAGCTTCATGCTTTTGCCGACGGCATTTCACATTCGCACTTTTTTGCATTAAAAAGAGCTATACGCAAAATAAATACACTGTTTGCATTCCGTCATTTCTACACTTATCCCGTTGTCATTGTGTTTTAACAACCAATAGCTGCCAACAAACAAAACAGCTGTATTTTTGTATTATTCACGCAATCACATTTTTTAGCTTCTCCCCGACGGTAAATTATACACGGCGCTTCATTCGACAAAGAACAACGGCAACTCCAGCTTCACGATCACTGACAACTTCCAAAACACTTGGGCTTAACCGGAAGTATCCACTCCATCCACTGTGATGTGATTCTAATTCGTTTATGATTGAAGTTTCGTGACCTCAAATTTCAGCCACGTTCAGCGTTTTCTGGAGGAAAATCCCAACACGGATGTGTACTCGCCGTTTGCATTCCACTGTGAGACTGAGCCAGCCATTCAATTCTGAGAAATTCCACGTATCCGATGCTGGTTCCGACCGTCTTGCATCCAAAGTGGGTCTCTCCGTTCCTCGACGGTGAGCGAGCTATCGGATCTCTCACGGATCGGGCTCACCTGAGCGCACGGTGGTTCGCGAGGACCGATCGCACCACTACAGACGCGTCGCACGGATGCAATCATGGCTGCCGTTTATTCGGTAGGAACGTGATCAAGAGTCTGATGTGCGTCGAGCAGCTCTTTCTAAATTGGAATTTATATCACGAGTTTTTTGCCCCCCGCTCGGCGATCGTGGTGAAGAGAGTCTCTCAGCATCTCGACCACAGTTTCAGAAACCAACAAATGCAGCGTCGCACACATCCACACAAACACACACACACAGGATGAGCCACAAGGTGATAGAAAAGTGTGCTCTTGTTTACCTCATGCTGCTTATTGTTGTGCGATCTTTTACACGTACCGTTGTGACTTTTGGTGGCAAAGGTCTGCGAGTGTGAGGCCTTCAGGTCACTCACAATCGATCGCGTGAATCAGACGCGGCTAATTTGGCGAGGAGAAATTTTAATCGATTTTCCACCCGACAGGGTACTCTGGTCGGTACCGTGCTGAAAACACAAGTAGTGCCATTTTGGGGAGAAATTATTTTAGCATATAAAATGAGCGATTGATGAGCGCTTTCATTTATTCATCTAGCATAAGCAAAAACCATCATTTTGGGGAAATCAAAATCATAACTCTCGATGGAAGTTGTTTCATGTAGAATTCTCTACGCCCTATGAGAATTATTGATGTTCAGATCCATCTGTAACACAAAAAAGAATAATTATAGAACGCCACAAATAGCACGATTACAAAGGTTCGCTTGACAAGTGCACAATGGCTCAACGGTACAGAAGACATCAACTCCTCATCAAGCGACGAACCCGCATGAAAGGAAATACGGTATGTTTTGTTACACAAAGCGTTGTGCGTTTTCTTATGACAGGGTTTTTTTTTCTTGTTGACAGTTTATTGTCCAAACTTAGAGCCAGTTTAAGTAACATTTACAGAATTTACTTTACAAATGTAAACAGAAGTACGGAGATTTTACTCCATTACTCGAGAGGAGACAAAAATTTCACATCGTCTGGACACGTTGCAGAAATGTGCAAGTCGTTGGGGGGAAAAAAACTGTTGCAAACTAACGCAAACCATACGGTATGAAATGTACATGGGTGAGGGTTAAAATGGCAAATGCAATTGCACTTTCAGCTCTCCCGAAGCCCTTCATAATCCGGACTCTAACTAAGCCCGAGCTAGGAGAGGAGATCGCTCGCTTGTAACTGCATACCAGTTAAGTCAAACGACTAGTTTGATCTCTTTCTTTTCCTCGGCTCGAAAATTGAAGCTATCGTTCACGGCTTGTGTGTAGGTTCGGGAAGCCGAGCGATCTTGCCAGTAAAGGTAAACTTACTTTTTCTTCGAACATGATCCACTCACACAGGTATGGTTTGTAAGCGGTAAGGGCAGCATACGCTGAACATATGTTGTGCGTTTTAATATTTATGCATACACAGAGGCTTTTTTCATTCTCTCCGGTGTGTTTCCACTCAGTTCGTAAAGGGAAAAAAACAACACACCTCTCGATGAATTCCTGTTCACGGAGTTACGTTCAGGTTGCTGCTTTTGTGTTGCTTCACCAGCAAGAAACCGGATCAATTATCTCCTTTCGATGTTCGTCGGACCGTGTTGGACTGTCGGAATTGCCCGTCGTCGCGCACCGGGCGGCGGAACGTGGTGTGGTGCGGTGCGGAGCGTGGTTTCCGGAGCGCAGCAGCAACGGCAGCAGTGGCAGCGTAGGCCTCGTTGTTTGCACGATGGTTTCATATTCGTATCAACTTCGTCTCGTTATGCTTTGCGGGCGAAGACGGCACTGGCAGCGCAAGAAAACGATAGATCGGGGTTTTTTGTTTTCTATCAACCTCCTGCTATGACTTACGGGAAAATTGTGGTTTGCGGAGGATGCAATTGCATTCGTTGCGCGAATGCATTTAACCGCACATGGAGAGACATATTTTCGAGAAGCTCTACTCCACATCCCGTTCGGATGACAGATAGGCGACGAGTAGCTTCTTCGGCAGAGGCATAAAATTAGCAGTGGTTGGAAAATGTTTTCCAACCAATCGGTACAATGTGTATCCAGCGTTGCCGACTTCGCTCCATAAATATCCTTCCCAAGCGATCACGAAACTGGCGTCGGAAATGATTTCGTTCCGAACGCTTCCAGATCGCTGATAACCAATCATGTGTAGAATTATAAAATAAGAGGTGCTGAAAACGATATGCGCCTGACGAAAGAAAGAAAAAAAAACAAGGAGAAACGTTCCAAGCTTATTAGTGATTGAATAATGTGTAATAAAACCGTAAATATCAAAAGCCGTCATATTTATAGATTGTTTGTTTCTGCCTCGAATCATTCCCGCGCGGTCTGAGAAATGAGTTTTACGTATATTATAACAAGATATGCCTTTCGTCCGTCCGTTTCGACATCTATTCGGCAATCACGCCGCGTTTGTCTGCTGGCTATGCGCAGCGTTAACCACGTTTCAATTGCTAAAACAAGCTAACCAGACCCGGGGACGTTGGAAGGCGCACCAGCGCACGGTTTAGCCGGCCGGGCCAAGGCAAACGGACGCGGTACGGATGTATCGCTTCAAGAAGTGTGCCGCCGCGTTTGCGATCCTCCTCGTCTCGTTCGCTTCCTTTATAATTAAGTAACGAAAAACTTGTTTTGCGGCTAAAAGGAAAAGAAGGAATATTTTGTGTTAACAAGGAATCTCCACCTCCTTGCCCACGGGGTCATAGCGGCCGCGATGGGATAAGAATGTTCGGCATACAAGGCGAGAACTTCTGGAGCTTTCAACGTATCGAAGGTTTTCTACCCGGTTCCCGGGCAGAAATGATTGCAGCACCGTACGTCCGTTGATCCGAAGGACGTAGTTTGTAAATTTAACTTTCATGCGATTCCTTGCTCCGAGCGCCCTTCATCGCTGTTTGCTGCTGCTGCTGCACCGGTGATGACGAGCCGTTGCAATCAGATGTGAAGGTTTTCTCACTCGTGCAATGTGATAAAAGCGTAATCATCGCTTTTCAAGAGTAACGTCTGGTCCATATAGTGATTTCAGCATTTGCTTTGAGGAGTTATTGGTAGGGATTTGCCTCGTGTTTTAATTGGCCTTCCTTGGCAGTGGTAAGAAGCGGAACAAAGTGGAAAAGAAGCTTTAAGCATGATAATTTAAGCTACAGTCTTTAATAAAAAAAAAATCAAACACAGTGGAAAAGACATAAACCGAAAATGTGCTGTGATGAATTAGCTTTTACGGATGTGTGTAAAATTTACTGTTCTGTAACTATTCTGTAGGTCATTTTCGTTCGCTCGTGCAACAGCTGGTTCGCTTGTAAAGCCCGTGTGAGGTACTTGTGCAACCGTCATCGGGTTCTCAGCTACCAGGAAGCTACCAACCAGAAAATCCACATTTCCTTTCCATCATGTTTCTACCTTTTGTTATCTTGAGAACGCTACAACCCGGAGTCATTATTTTGAAATTTTGTTTATCTTTTATCTCCACCGACAATTGACACCTGACGTACCGAAAACCCACCAAACACACAAACACAAACTGGGCGAAGGTTAGGGAGAAAACGAAAAGGTTTTCCGTTCATTCCGAATTTCATTAGATAGCCATTTTTAAAGTGGTGAAGAATGGTTTTCCCATCCTTGACCTTTTTAACTTCCCCTTTGCGCTGCCCTGTTTCGGGCAGGGTGTCGTGGCCGGGGTTTTTACGGTCACACATACCCCGGCCACAGTTCTACCTTTTTTGTTCAGTTCTAGTTTCTTTGGCAGGTCATAAATGGGAAGATTTGTAGCGTTTTTTTTCCCCCTTCAGCGTTTAGTAATGTTATGGTTTTGTGAAGGATCAAACCCCCTCGTAAAATTAGGTGATCGTAACTATAAATAACCGCTTATCGGCGCTACATCACTCCCAGTGCGCTAAAGGCAATGAAAGAATTGATAGTAAAAATAATCATCCCAACCTTAAGACACAGTGCCGATGAACGATCACGAAATTGAACGTATATTAAATGGAATAGTTATGCAAAGAGCATACGTTGAACACGGGACACGGTTGGGAGTCTTGCGGTCACTTGATTGGGAGACCACCAAACGCTTACCGAGGGCGTAAGAATAATCTTACATTCCCTTTGTAAACTTGGCACACCCCGGATGTGGGGAAATAAAATTGACGAAGTGTTAAACAGAACATCACACAATCCGTAACGTTCTTGGCAAAACTTTCCATACGCGCTCAAAATGTTCACTTTCGTGAACAAGAGAGTTTCGTTTGATTTTGAGGTTGTTTTTTTTTGGTGTCTCGCGCGAGAATCACCGTGAGACAGTTTTGATTCCAGCACGCCATGTTTAAATAATGGTGGCCAGTTTTTGAAAGCTGTTGAACGGTCTAATCAAGAGATTGTAGAGCTAACTGTACGGTGGAGCAGTAATAAATAGCCGCCCGTCCGTTAATGATGGTACGGAGAGGGGGACCGAATAAAATAAATGGCATATCTTTTCCTCCTCCTTCACGGCATTCTAAAGTTTACGAGGTCCAGAAAAAGCACCAACGCTGACCGTTCACGACAGGCGATTTGAATTTAAATAATTTGAATGAAATAGTAAATTCTTTTAATTACTATTCCAAATGTCGCATTAACAGGCAAAATTAGCGGCAGTTTTCTTTTCGGGACGTTTCATATAAAGTCCCCCCCGGTCTGTTCGAATGGTCGTTGAATGGTCGAAAAGTTCGGGAGTGACGTGCACACGCTCGTGATAGACGGTGTTGTGGTGTGGAGCAAAAACTAAACAGAAAAAAAATCTCCGGAAAAAACAGAAGCTACACAGTAACAATTTCTCTCCCTAAGCAGATTGCTGCTGATGATAGGTTCGAGGCTTAGCGCACTATTGAAAGTATCGGTTTATATGAAAAAGTTTTTCTTCTTTGAAAATTATAATGATCATGCTAAGCTCAGTGCGCCAAAAAAAAATGGTTGAAAAATCGCATCATATTGATTTCAATATTTAAAGAGAATGTTCAAAGCTAAACATTATCGGGATTACTACACCTACACTGTTTGGTGAGTTCTTCATATTTTTTCCGTTTTGTTCACACCATGAGTACGCGCCCCAGTAGCACACATTTTCATTTATTGATTTTCCACCGCCGATACGGCGATGCTGTGGGATGCAGGCGAGACATGTACCGAACAGCTAGGCCGGTCGTTTATGTGATGCCCAGACATGCAACAGTTTCTTCACAGTATCGCATTAGCTATGGTAATGCCATTCCAATATGCTAAAAAGAAATCTATGCTCGCTTCTAACGGTGCACCGAAACCGAAACATGTATGTATGCGCATCTAAGCTGCACCATTTCATCTCTCTGCGTCCGCTGCAGCACAACAATGGGTTTGAGAAATTGTGCGATCGTATGGGCAGACATTGGCGTGGGTTTTCTGCAAGTTCCAGTAACCGATCCAGTATCAAAAGTGTATCTAACAATGCAGCCGGTTGTGTTCGGCTATATTGACAGATGGTTCCGAAGGATCATTTCGTCCCGCCACGGGTACGGTGAAGCGCTATGGGACAGAAAAGCGTACTACGGTGCTACTTAGGCAGCCACAGGGGAGAGGAGAATTCGCTGATTGACCGCGTGAAACATGCACCGCAAACTGACAGCTGATGTATCTCAGTAACAAGCTTCGCATAATTGATTATTAACTAGAGAAGTGACTATCGATTGTCATTATCGTCACATGGTTCGCTGGTAGTGTGCTGTTCGCTTGCGGGAGCTTGTGCACCGATGACGTGCCAAGAATTGACAGCTCCAAGAAATGTTTCACCACCCCGAGCGGGAGCTTGTGTCGGCAGTCAGCTTCAGGGTTATGCGATCCGAACTCGCTGCCCTAGTGAAAGTCAGGCTGTTGGTGTTCTTCAAGAAGTATAACTTAAGATCGTTTGCTGTTTTTATTCAAACCATACGAAACGTGCCATAGTGTGTGTTGAAATTGCTTAAAAGGGTAACAATAGAACATGATCATTGTTACAAAATGATCCACACGAAAAAAAAAAGTACAACCAGAGCACCACCAGAGATTGTAGAGACAGAAAAGGCATATATCGTCCACTTTATATCGCCACTAAGCGCTTAAGCAATGCTGTAAATGAGAGGTACGTAACACGAATATCAATAAAATTAATTCAAAGGAAATGTTATCTTGCAGTTGCGAAAAGATTTGATTTCAATCCGACCGTGACTAAAGCTAGGCGGAGTGACACACCGCTGGGGAAGATCTTGTGGCATTTGCTTTCGCGATCTTCCACCGTAATGTGCCGGGGGTTGCGCCTAGGGTAGATTCCGATACGCGTTATGTTTGCTTGTTCGACTTGAACGGTGGTAACCTTGCGGATGCAATAGTAGCAAATCGGGGTATCAAGTGTGAACATGGGTCAACGCTTCGGTACGTTTGCATCGTGCGGCTAAGTGAGGCCAGTTGATCAGATCAGCCGTCCGCTGCTCAATGAGTGCTCGTGGTACGCATTTAAACAGGCCGGCCTTCGACGTACACAAGAGATTTCCTGATTATGCGTTTTTTTTTCTTCTTCGCTTGGGTGTCTTGAAATATGATCCCGTCAATATTGTAAAAGCTGTGCAGGCAGTTGTTTTATTGTACAAGCAACTGCTAAAGGGTAGAACACTTCCAGGGAATGTTGCGCACACAGTGCTGGTAATAGATATATTTTCTCACAGCCATACATTTTTATATCGGTAAAGCGTTCCGAATGGGAGACAATTTGCAAAATATCATCGCCATTACGGTGTAGAACGCTACCCTGACGGGGCTGCTGCTGAATGTTGAAGGTGTATAGTAGTCTTGTTCAAAGGTGAAAATTGATAAAAGTGTAGATAAATACTTGAAAAGGGAGAGGGCAAAAAAGGAGCGGATGCTAGACGCCAGACGGAAGGCTGGGCACACAAGCTGTAGTACTTCGTAGGAAACGCAGTAGGAGTAGCATAAAAAGAAAGAGGAAAGAAAAAACCACATCCCTCGAACGGTACGAATATCAAGAAGGAGCGCTTGATGGTTTGTTGCAAGTTGCTGTTGTTTATTTTGCTCATCTTTCAAGTAAAGAGGTGTAATTTTGTTTCTGTTGACAGATACAAGTGGATTCTTGACGGGCTTTTCTTAAGTCACAATCATTAGGTGGCTCCCGCTGTCGATGTTGCCGATGACGTTATCCATAGATGGTATTGGTTCGCGCCGGTTTCCCTTCGTGTCTTTAATTTGTACTGGTAAATTAAGCTGGCGGAAAGGTGAAATTAAAGCCGACCGTCGGGTCACTAAGATATGTTTACGCAGTGTGGAAAGTGCCGGAAAGCACCAATCCGAATGGTACCCAAGCATGTTGACTTACTGGCAAATGGATATTTGTGCTGCTGTATAGAATGTACTACGAGCCACGTTTAAAATTTCTCAACAAAAAAACCCCCCATGGAAGAATGTGGAATGTTACTCATATTCTACCTTTGATTGATTTAATTCGTTTGTGACGAATGAGTTTTATGAGCTAGCGGTTGATTTAGCGGTGCCATAAAACCGTACCGGCAATCGCGATGACCATGACATGTCACGGTGTTCTCATAGTTATTAAGATATCAGCCGCATTAAGCGATGGCTTTATTTTCAATTGTTCCGCTCCACCATATTGACATCTCCGAAACTAGCCGCGCGTTCATCGCATGTGGATCATCGCATTCGTTACGCCCGTAAACAGGGTGGCTGACGATCGGGAAACAGTTAGACAGTCCGCTCCGGGTAGACTTTTCCAATCGAAAATATGATTAACCTGCGCGTTGTTTCGACGCATTGCGGCTGCGACAACGACAGCGAACAGAAATAAAAATGGACGGAGGCGGAACGCGCGATCGAACTTGTTCGGCTCGGCAAATGATCGTAAGGTGATCACGTCGCCCAGTTGACCCGAACCGGTTTATCGGCGTGAAAGGCGGGGTATCGGTAGAACATAATTTATTTATTATATCTCCCAACATGTACCTTTGTCAGCGTCTTGTTGGCAAGAGAGCCGGACGATTAGCACATGGCGCGGGTAAGCTACTACTAGCCGGTCTAGGTTGAAATAAAACCAAACCAACATGATTCATACTTGTAAATTATACTGTGAAATTGATCAATCGCAACCGATACCAATTTATGTGCCAATTAAGAAGCTACAATTTCACCATTAGCAACTCGACCGTTTTGACAGTTTTGCCTGATGTAGTTGGGTAGCGGTGTATTGGTAGTGGTTGATTGGATTCAAGTGTACCAATCGATTACCGATTACAGTGAGCACTTTTTTCGGAGCATCGAAAATCCTTGAAGTTTGGAGATCACAACTTCCAAGAGTAAGAGAGTAATCTTTTTTGTGTGGAGATGTAGTTCTTGGTAGCGGTTTGGGAGGGAGTGATTCTCCTAGTCGTATAGTTTTGCAAAAGCATTCAACTGTCAACGCGATTAGACTCGGGCTCGGTATATGATACATAAGCTAACTGTATGGTAGGTGATCAATCATCCAAATCTCCGATGTCTCCGATATGGATCAGAAGATTGACATGCATGACTTAGAATTCTTCTGCGGCTCACTGCAAGCCGTCTTAAGCGAACCTGCGTAGAGTGTTTCTATTATTTTTTCTCCCCTTTCTAGCTCTAGAAGTATGTGATCGTGGTCCAAGTCCATTTCATGTCGAGATTTCGAGATGAGCATTCAACAACGGTAGACAGACGGTGCGTTGTTCGAAGACACCGAACGTGATTATTGAAAACGGAGGATGGTGACTACGATCCTCGGGCAAGGTGAACTATGCTCCCTGATCAGGCGTTCCGAGTTGTTTGGAAAGGAAACTGATTATCTCACTACATAACCAATCATGCCAAATCATGATCCTATCAGAAATTTTGACACAGATTACGAGAGCAGCCTGTCGGAATTGGCACAATCATGATTAAGACGAGCAGGATGAGAAGTATCACGTTTGGCGTGAAGTTTATCGACGTACCGCCGTTAAAGCTCCTAACCACATGCACAACTGATGCAAAACTTTTGATTGATGCGTGTTTGTGGAAAGTTTTGAGAAATGTTTCTAGTGAAACATATAAATATCCGCAGACACGTTCAATGTAAATACGAACCGTTAACAAGTTTTACGATGCATTCGTGAAAAGCAGTAAAAAATATAACTTGTGATAATGGCAGAATGATCAGAATCCACGCACGCTGGCAAGGTAGTGAGCCCGCGTGATCGCAAAAGGAATTGAATAATTGAGCGGCCCTTCGGTGTGCCATTGGCGAAAGCGAACAACAACAACAAAAAAAAACAACAGGAAGATAAAGGAACACAGCAACAGCAACAACGACGACGACGAAAGACAAGTGGTAAGGGCAAGCCAGTTAAGCAGCGATGTAACAGTCAGGCCACGTATCGCGTATCGTTCGCTCTGGCGGGTCTGTTAACGATCAGGGAATGGAATCATAAAACAAATAATATTTCAATGGAATGCTTACGCGCATTTACTTGCTGTTGTTATTCATCTCGGTATGGTCTGCACCGGTCAGCCCGCTGCTCAGCGTTGGATATGATTCTGGCCGGTTCTTTGATTCTCTCAGCAGCATAATTATACGGAGGCATTTTGATCAGAAGTTGATAACATGATAGAAATGCAACAAACGAACCGATTCGGACGGAGTGTGGGGCTTCCCAGCAGCCAGTAGTAGAAGTAGTAGTAGTAGCAGTAGTTTGGAACGCGATCAAAGAAACATCACGTGACACCAGACGTCACAAAAATGTTTCTTTGGCCTCTGAAAGTAATGAGAAGTATCGGTCGGTTGCGAACGGAATGCTTACTAAGCATTCTATATGTAGCAGAATGTTACGCTAGAGTCTTTTGGAGTCTGCAGGCTGACACTGTAGAACCGTTTTTGTTTCTCACAAACGCATTCTTTCAACAACAAAAAGACTATGTCTTATCCTACAGTTACAAATCTATAGCTTGGGATTTTTTTTTGGCTTTTAACAAAATATGAATACGATTTTTCGTATGTAGGAGTATTTTGTTACCAGCGTGCATGTATTATTGTAGAATTAAAAATCGGCATTGAATCGCCCATCTGCAGGATAATTAACCGCGCGGATACAGCCCTTGGCCGGATCGTGATGTTTGAATTGGCACTGAACCGGCCACTTACGCGTTCCGCAATTATGTCTCGCCTTCTCTTTGTCTTTCCCTCTACATAGCTCTCTCTCGGTCTTGCTGTGTCTTCTCAACATCGTACTTCGTAAAAGAGCAAACCGGTACGAGAAGAAGCATGATTAGAACAACGAAACGGTCGGCAAAGCAATCGTTAGCGAGGGTAAAATCAACAACCTGACAGCGTATCATTATCATTCAATTATTTGTGCGGAAGGCATCGGCGGAAAGAGCGAAACGCACAAGGATTTAAATCAAAACCGCCGCCAAGAATGGCCAAATTACACATCCTGACAAGGTGAAAGACAACCGGTGTGTGAAGGCGAGATGCCGCGAGCCGTGGCCGGCACTGTGAGATACTATGACGCTGAATATAGCTGGAAATAGATATTCTCATCTAGCGGGAAAGGAATAGAATGTAAAAGGGCGTGTTGCTTTTGGAAGAATAAGTTTTACACACGACGAAGCAAGCGACATAGAACTAGCATATGCTGTGCCGTGTCATTAGACCAGGTCCAGTCCATACTTGAGCAATGAATTGAGATGTGTTGAAGGTAAACTGCAGCTCTTGAGCAACTGCTTCTACAACTCGAGTTAGTGAAAGGAAATGCCGATAAGAGGTGAGAGCTTTGGAAGAATAACTATGGGTTTATGTTTACTTTGAAAATAACATATTTGCTACTTGAAATTTCAGGTCTCTTCTATCTCTTACTTGTATGCTTTAATTTACAAAAACAAAACAAAAAAAACAGTTGAAAAGTGGTGCGTGTGAAGTAAATGCAAATTATTTTCTACCGATTCGTTCTGTCAACCTCACAGCGGCGACGCGAGCGAAACACATTTGCTGACCAGTCAACACGTCCAGCACACCCCAAATAGGACGAAAGTGCGAAAAGATGCACCCAGCAGCCTGCACTCAGCGCTGCAACAAATATCCACTATTTAGCAGTCTTAATCGTTAATTACATTATTCATGAACTGTTGTGCGTTTTCCCTTTATTGCGTTTACAGCGCTGCCATAGAATCTGTTCCATTCTGCGTGTCCTGACAGTTGGTATTCGGAGAGCAGGATGGGACACGAACACACACAAAAAAAAACCTTTTAATGATTTGCAATTCCAAGCTTGAAAGGTGTTTAACATATTACAAGGAAAACACATTTGAACGGATTGTTTTCGCACGAATCCCTGCGCGCAGTGGTGTTTTGCTAAGAAAATATGCACGGAAGGCAGTGTAATGAAGGGCGGACATTTTATTTTTTCAAATTGCGTACGGTAGAACGACCTCTCGATGTCTCGATGTAGATGAATGGAAGTAAATTAGTTCGAATTAAAATTATTATCAACCACCTCATGCAAGGGTTGTAATGGCACATTAAATGGTGGTAGACACTGTACTAAATGTTTTTATAAGAAAAACGACCTTTTTTGTGAAAAAAGTCTCTAACGGAATGTCAGTAACTCTTGAACGATAATTCCAACCCAAAAACTCACTGAACCAGTGCGGCTTCAACCATTTTTGTGTTCTGTCAGTCGTCGGTTTGATCGATGGCTTCAACACTGCATGTGTAATTAGGTTAACACACACGCTGCTGCCGGATTAGTCTTGTTGTGTGTGTTTTTTTTC
This sequence comes from Anopheles minimus, assembly GCA_000349025.1. Taxonomy (NCBI): domain Eukaryota; kingdom Metazoa; phylum Arthropoda; class Insecta; order Diptera; family Culicidae; genus Anopheles; species Anopheles minimus. Next base: position 12,974,631 of record KB663943.1, on the reverse strand, counting down.
TACAGCAATAAAAGAACAGAAGCATTCCCAATTTCTAACCTCCTTTCTAGCGAAAACAATTTTAAATTAGTTATGGGAAAGATTATCTATAACATCAATGCAAAAGAGTGGTGGGAAGAGTGGGCATAAAAAAGAAATGCCAAACCCGTTTGTGGTGGGGGGGGGAAAGAAAGGAAAGAGAGTGAAACTATTTGAAAATGGCTCATCCCCCCTCTCGATAATGATCGTACAAAGATGTTGCTCGAAAATTGGTGGAAAGAATTGTTAATGAAGCTTCTGGCCAGGACGGAAGAGCACTAGGGCTGGCCAAACCGTACGCTACGATGTGATTATTCTTTTTTTTCACACAGGAAAAATGTTTATAGCGCGGTTCCGGTTCGCTTGATCAAGATCTAACGATCAATTTCGCATTACAGACACTTCGGGGTGGATCGGCACGGTCCACCGTGCTCCAATCGACATAGTGCTGTGGTAGAATTTGACATGAAAATTAGAGTTGATTCAGGCGGGATGTGGGGTGTCTTGTTATATTGTGCTGAGGTGATAATTGCAAATGTTGCCGGAAGATTACGGCTTAGCAAATCTTGCAATTGTACGCGCATTCAGAGTTGGAAGTAGGTCTTCGATAGCAGCGAATTAGATTCTTCTTCGATTCTTGTTCAATTCAATTAGAATTGAACATGTCTACAATCCTGGAAGTACATAAATGGATTAATAAATTAATAGTAAATGTACAAAAGCGCAAACGGTTCTAGAAAAGTACGCCTTCCAGTTGATCAGGTGCAACGGTTTCTTTAAAATGAACCACAAAATTCCTTCTCTTAATCGATTGTGAAGAGCACAACCGTTCGCACCTCTCGCAGCGCTACTGACATCGTGATTGGTTGCAAGCACAGGATTAATGGTAGCAATTAAATGGGAGTAGCAAAAGCTCCGGTAAGATATTCAAACACAAGCCCGCGCCGTTTCGATGCGGGAACTGTGGAAGCATTCTTTATTTCATAATTAACTGCAATCCATTAAAACGAATCTTCCGCAAGGTGGGACCGGGCTGTTGCACGCACAGTCCGTGTCCCCGGCCAGCATGCAAATGTAGCTTGCACCAACGCGGGAACGTACGGGAAGAATTTGTTCCGTTCTCAAACGTGCCGCTAATCAAATTTCGGCACATCATTAACACAATTAACGAAAACAAAGTTTTACTTTCTGATCTGACGAAAGCATGTGTGTAATTGATGAGATAAGGGTGAAAAAAATGCGCCATCGCGTACGGGAAACCTGTTTTATTTTTTTTATTTCGGGGTGTTTTTCGACATAATTAAAGTGTTGCCGATCGCCGTATATCGTTCGTTTGTGTGTGGGTTTGCTTTGCTATTTGTTCAACAAACCCGATCGTTGGTGTAAGATGCGATAAATTTTATACGAACCACAAAACAATGCATCCAGCTGTTATAGCCGCTATTTGTTGCCAATTTCGTTTTGTTTTTCTTCAAGTATGCCATTTTCACACAGTTTGCCGATACGGCTTTCGTTATTTTACTTTTATGGCATTCTTTACCAATGTAACGGGCGATATCAATTTCCACTTAGCCCTGCTGCAATAGTTCTGAAACATTTTGATGTGTTAGTGTGCCGTTTAAGTGGATGACATTCTATCTCATTACATCGCGTTTAGAGCGCGATCGGCGACGCCATTGCACTGTGTCTGCACTGCACCAGGACGCTCTCATTTCATTCAATGCTGCAAGCTCACTCCCCCCATTAAAGAATGCATGCCAAACGCTCCGGCACACTATTTTCCATGCCCTAAAACGTGACCTACGGTTTGGCCTAACAGGCGACAGAATTGGTGCTCCCAGCACGACGTAAAATTATGCCAACCCCACCGGGCTAAATCGTGTGAGAATTTGATATAAAAAATGAAAAACATGAGTTGCTCATTAGTTTCGCATTGGTCTATGTCATTAGGTTGCCATTATTACAAACCTGGGCACTGTATCGATTCGCCAACCATTTTGCTTTTTTTTTTGGTTCTGTTTTTTGTTGTGGTGCACATAGTTGCATCCATTGTGCACGCGCAAAAAACCACTCCGGTGTAACAGTTTCAATAAATATTTACGCTGAAAACAGAGCATCAATTATTGCTAATGGAGTCGGAAGGGAAAATCTTTTTAACCAAAAACGAGACGCAAATCGAGGAAAAACGATCTATTTACAGCACTTGTGGGAGGCATGTAGGTAAAGACGGACATCTTAAGATTAGTTAGGGTAAATCTCTGAATATAACAAAGCAGTGGCCATGAACGATGTGCAAGACTTATACTTAATCCTTAATTCTTCAAAATAATCATTATTGAAAAACATGCTTCATTCATGCAGTTTTAATTTGTTTGGGAAAACGTACACTTACGTGATTACAAAATATTTTATTGATAACATTTCCGATTTTTCATCAGACATAGAAGACTCGCTACAACTAAGACAAATTTAAGTGGTATTACTTTTCTTAGTATTTAAATGGTTTTTTACACATTCAAAATTGGTACTGCATTGTTAAAATTATTATAAAACAACTTTTATCCATTAGTTATAAGAAGTGACCATCTCTCCCACAATTTCCAGCTTACCCTAAATTCCCCTACATTTCGATTCCATTTTTAATGAACTGATAAGTAAACTAGTTGCATATGTTTGTGAGTAAAGGTCACCAGCAAGTGGATAAAGTTATTAAACAACAAAGTTGTATGCCTACACAGCAGTTTATGCCCAGTTGTCGACATTGTTAAACTTGTCTACAACTCTTACAAACAGCACTTGCACTTCATTTTATGAAGCCCAAGTTGAGGCAGTTAAAGCGTTCGTGCGAAAAACGAAGAAAACAAAACAAACATAAATTATTCTAAACGCTTGATATTCGATATAAAATTTAATTAAAGTTGATCGTAACAATAAAATAAGTTCTTTAAATCCCCATCACATCCCCCAGACATGTAGCGACCGAGTGTGGATTGCAGCGATTCGTTTGAAATATTACAATCGATCTTTTGACATGGCGAATAAGTCGAGAGGCACTCCGAAACCCATCCTGGGCCGTCCGGAACCACCGGTACCAACCGAATGGCGCAAAAACGCCCGAAGAGCGGCCAATGAGCGTGTATATACAATTCCCCGGGTGAATGATTTTCGCGTAAATTTCGTAAGTTTATTTTCTCTTTTCGCAAAATAAGCTGCAGCTGCCGTAAAATGTTGCATCAACCCGAAGCCGGTACGCGTTTGCCCGTGCTTCTCGTGTCTCTCCCTCCCCCCTCCCACCCCTTTGTTGCATACACTCGGCGCGTTGATTCTATATTCCCCGTGTACCATAAATACAATCACAACCGGCTAGTATAATGTCTGTGCCGCGGTGCTGCGACATCTGACGGGAATGCGGGCTTGCGTTTGATTTTTTCGTACGCTCGCTCTCTTTCGTTCGTTCGATTCGTTTCCTCGCTCTACGCTTCCGTCCAGCAAAACGGCCGCAGTTAATTGGCAATATAATGTGAGCGATCAGTTTCTTGTCTGACGCCTTCTACGGTGTTATTACGCCTCGGATGTGACCAGCGCTGGCCGGTAAAGCCAGAAGGGCGAAACCAGCTCGCTGTGGTTGGATCATTTCGAATAATTAGAACCTCATTCGAAAGACTGATTGACCACGCCAGTATGCGCTGCATACATATGTGTGAAACCGTCTCACATTTCAATCAATAATTTCGTATTTTCTCAGCTGCTTTATCAGCATCAGGTGCATTTGCATAATGTTGAAAGTTTAATTAAACAAATGACAGTTTTATTCAAATGCAGGTAGTTGCATGCTGGGTTTGTGTTTTTTGTACTTTGTTTAAATTATACCGAAACCTCCCCCCAAAAAATGGTCAGGGGAATGCGAACAAGCTTCACTACATTTGTAATGCTCATTGGTGTTGGATTATGGACGGCAAAGATAGATTTGCTTCCACAAAGCGGACCAACTCACTTGGCTGGAGAACTATTCTTATCTTGTTCTCCGCTAGCTAATCCGCTGTCTCGGCGGTCCATAATCCGCTTTGAGACGAATATGAAACCATTTTGTTTCGATAGTGGAGGTGTCCGGACGCGAAGAATAATGTAAGCCAGTTATCGTGCAACAGATAAGTCAACGATCGACGATTATGTAGCGCTATCTTTCATCATTTATGTGGTAATTAGCGATAAAATTAATACCCCCGTAAACGCACCGTAGACACCAGCTAGGCAAGCGAATTGCTCACATTAACATCAACCTGAAAATAATGAATCCATCCGTGCGATGGAGACCGCCTCCGTTGACTGCTGCAGCCGGTACAGCCGGTAGCAGATGCAGCGATGAATCATGATATCTGCACACGGCCAAATGGCGCTCCGGACGGGCGGAGATTGTCAGACGGGATGATGAAGAGAATTAATTCGTTAGTAATTCCCAATACGTTCGGACTCGCCGATAGCACCCTTTCGGAATGGATCGGATGGATCGATGGACAAAGTGCGTGCAACCGTCGATCCGGAGCCCGCTTGACATGAATGTATTCGAATTTCTCATTGGCTGACAGTTATGATTGAGGCAAGGAATTTAAGTCACGAGATACCGTGACGGTTCATCTTGTGCCCGTCTCCAGTGCGGCGGCCGTAAGAGAGTGCCACGGTTGCCGAGTGACTCGCTACCAGAAGAAGATCGTCCATCGCCCCCGCTGGCAGGGGAAGGGATGACAAATGACTCTGTCAGAAGCGTGTTTCGCATTTCCGTACTTCACCTGGCCAACCCCATCGGTTCCCCCCCGGACGATTTTCACCGTGTGGCCGTCGGTTGATCGTCTTACCAGAGCAACCGTCGCTGGTACCGTTTGGTGGGTGTCTGTGTGTGTATATGTTGGTGTGCTGCAAAAAGTTCGCGGTGGCGGAAGTTTCTCCTGTGTTTACGCTGAAACGTGCCCGGCGTGGTACATGTACCTCGGGTCTTGACATAACAAAGCCGATCGGATCGTTTTGGTGCTCGTTCAAATTTCTCTCCCAGAGGAAGCCGCACGAGGGGTCTTTGGCTGCCAGAGATCAAGCCAAATGCAAGGCAGTAGGAAGAGAAATCTCGCCTGCAACCTCCTCCCCCCAAAAGAAGATGCGATGGAAGAAGTCCCCAGTTGGAGCTGAATGGAAGTGAATAGCTCCAAACACCAAAAAAAAAGCTGCCGGTAGCGAGCCATGTCCGGACGAATATTTTATGCACTCGTCTTATGTAGCTCCACCGGCAGCCCAAGCATGTCCGTTCGCTGCGCTACTCTGCGAGTGTGTAAGGTTGCGTAAAGTAACAGCGATGGCAGAAAGGGCCGTCAAAAAATCTGCACCCCTCTTTCTTCACTCTCAAAAAAGCCCTGCGGGTGAAATCTCGTGTATAGAATTTCACGGTGACCTACTTTTATCTAAATCGACAAGACGTAAACAGAAGTGAGCAATCGGTTTTCATTGCTATCGGTCATACACACCGCCTGCAAGAGCGACGCATTTGCCAATATGGTCAGCCGGGTCAGTATTTGCTTCTTGCATGCATCTCTCATGCCACGTCTTGTGTTTTTTTATGTCCGCTTTATGTTCGCGCAGTTGGGGCATTTCTGTACCATCCGGTCACTTAACGTATCATGTTGCGTTACGCTGGAGCTTTGGCCTGTGACAAGACCCGTCCAGCGCCTGGAAGCTGAAAGGGCAGGACTCTCGCGTGCAGCGAAGAAAGCAAACCACGGGGAAAAGAAGCAAAAGCTAGAAGTCACATCGAATAAAGATGCACGTGGGTAGACGGAATTGTCCCTTTACTTTGCTTCGTAAGGTCGTGAAGTGCCGAGGCAGCGTCAACGAATGCTGGCGTCACCGGGTTTGGCAATTTCGGGTTTACGCCTGTCTGAGCATTCTTGATTGAAACTTGGCGGGCAGGACTGGGTGGCGAAATCAGATGCAGATGGGCTGGATTAGGGCTTGAAGCACCAGGATTCAAGTTTCGCATGGAACCATCCAATTATCCACCAAGCCCTCAGAATTCAACGTTCAACTTGAAGTACGCTAATTTGTGTCACAATTGCAATCTCCTCAAAGGTAGAGCTTCTCCGGAGATAAACACACAGACGATTGCACTCGGGGATGGATTTCTTTTTTTCGCGTATAATAACGCCCATATAAATTGCATAAATCATGCTAATGCACAGTCAGCGACTTATAGTGACTTATCGTTGACGATTCGCCAATATGTATCCATCTGAAACTATCTCTTACCCAAGTTGTATTTCAGTTACAGAATAATAAAAAAAGCACAACAAAACGTTTAAAGTTAACAACAGTTTTAAAATTGCACACACGCATTCGCCACATTTTTCCCGGGCGAAGATTAACTGGTTGCACAACAACTCGCCTTTGATCAGCTGTTGAAATCCGATGCGTTCGATTTATCCACTTTACATAAACTGCTTGCGGGGCGAACTTTGGCACTGTTGATTCAGCAATTAAAATAATTTGTAGATGTCAAAAACAATTACATATTCTTGCGAGCATCAGGTACGGGCTGACCCCGACATAGCTTTCAGCGGTGTTTTTTTTTTTTTTGGAACCATTCGGGTGGTGGATTTTTCGCGAGCAACACGACGCGTCTCTCACGCATTCCCTCGCAACCGTTGGTCCACCGTAATGCTTTGACATTCAAAATGGATGTGCCCGAAATGGGCAAAATCTTCCAAAATACCCCCTGAAAGAAAAAAAAGAGAACAAAATCTCTTCGTTAACCTTACGTGGTACGTGGTTCGTAGCTGTACACACATCCGAAGGAAAGCGAGTTTCGGTGCGAGTAGCGAAACGATTATTCGAAAATTTCAACCGAAACAGTAATTGTTTCTGATTGCTTCGGTGCGTTTGGAGCGTTTTCCTTTGGCTGTGTGTGTGTTTTTTTTCTCGAACGTTTGTCGGTTTAGCAGCAAAACAAAGGGAATCATGAAACGCAGACCCGACCACATAAGAACATATTTTGGGAGTTTTTCTTTTTTTTCCCCCATTCAAGATGGATGCTTTTCCACGCAGCAAATTGTAGCTAGATTCTTTAAATTCTTCAATTGCACATTCTTTTAAAAACAAACTCTGTTTCACAAGCACGTTCTAAATATGCTGGTGAATGTGTGGAAGTATTTCTCATATGCTCAGCTGCAGTTTTATAAGTGCAACATCAGTAAAGCTGATAAGTATTTAATTTTTTGTAGTAAAATCGGGATATGTAGTTTAATTATAGAAAAGATAATGAAAAGATTCATCCCGTGCCTCTATATCCGTTTATGAGGAAAGGAATCAACTGTAAAACATTTTTGAATTATGATTTTTAGAAAAGTAGTGCCATCGAAATGATAAAATCCAGGATACTCAACTACTCACACCTTTAGATACCATTTTTCCATGCCAAAGGAGGTTTTATAGTCAAAAAAACTATTGCTCGAACGCTCGAGATGGTAGTACTGCTAAAATACCAAAATTTATTTTCGGCTTCTGATTATTCCTCTAGTCCTTCGGATTTCGATAATTTAAACTGTGTCTCTCTACAGCTGAGACTAGGGTGCACTATTTTATAGCACTACAACTTCGGGAGGCCTTGGTCCTTTATATCTTGCTCCTGTGAGTTGAATTTACCCGTAACAGTAAAGTCAGTCAAATTGGGATTTGATCCCCGGTTCTGTCGTGTGAAGAGCGGCGCCATTTTAGCGTGGGCCATCGAGGAGCTGCTAATAATGGCACTTAATTTCAGAACAAAAATAAACTCCCCTGTCAATTTATCTATCAAAAATCAATAGATGAATACAACGTTTATAGAACATCAGAGGTTATTTAATAATATCTTTGGCTTGACGATCACTAGATCGCCGAATCCTTGTTTAGGTAAAACCAATGAGACAGCATACAATATTATTTTTTCGCAAGCAGAGGTGCATGTATTTTGTCTCGAAAACCAATATCCAAAACATGTATTCTAGTTTGCTTACCGTTAAACCCACCACTGCATATGCTGGTCGGGAAGGACATGGGCCCATGTGTTACCGTATTCGTGTCATGCAGCGTGGATCGGGTTGGGCAAAACTTTCCTCATTATCAGCGCCATATTCGCATAAAGATAAGGATGAAGACTACACATCCAAAGATTCTAAGCGATTGATGCTACTATCGTCGGTTGTTTAGCAAGAAAGTATTTTTGTGCTCCTTCTCCATGTAACTTTGACACAAAACTTCTGAAAGCAATATTTTATCGCAACAGCTTTTTTACCGGCTACTAGGGGGGGAGGCACTGTTGCAACCATTGCCCGAAGTGGTTGGTGGTGGTTTGTTTGGTCAAGAGTGCCGCCAGATGGAGTTTGGAAGCAAGGCAGCAAGTTTTGCACTGTTTGCTTTATGGCTGATGGGCCTATCGATGGGTAACGATGTCGAGGGTGATGACGGTATTGACCAAGTAGCCAAGTGACCAAGACCTAGTGCATCCTACACCTTTCGCATACGGGGCGATATGGGCGATACGGGGAGAGATAAAATCAGACGAATAAACACATAAACCGATGAAGGACATCCGGTACGTCACGTAAGCAAGCGGAGACTCTGACCGTGCTCGAGTAGGTAGGCTCGTCTACATCATACACGGCTCCATCTACGGCAGGGAATGATCGATAAAATTCTAGCGCTTCCTACTGTGCAGTTGCTGTGCCAGACTTTATTTATTGATCAATATTTTCGTTTGGTTTTGCTATTTATGTTTACGGTGTTTTCATAAACAAGCAAACTTAACGCCGACCGGGAAGATGCTGCAGACTATAAAGCAACATTGGCGTCTATCTTGTAATCAAAATAGTACATTTCGAGCAGAGCAGTGCTCTCGGGCTGTGATTGTTGGGCTGTTGGTGGAGCAGAGGATTATAAAAAGATTCGATTGTACTTTAACAAATAAATACACAGGTTAATGGGAACCCTTTAATGCAACAAGCAGTAAACATAACATTCTTTATTCTAGTTTACCTTTTGCGAATGTTTCTTTTTTGTATCTGTTCCCTTTTCTCGAAGTGGATGCTTGTCTTCCAACTACGGGCATTTTGTGACAGACGAACGGATCGGAAACGAGTAATTTATAAAATATGTTTGTAATACGAGAGCAATTACTTGTTCTGTAGTGTTTTATTCCCCTCTTTCTCTCTCTCCCCCCATTTTTTCAAACATCTCTAGCGTATTAAAACTTATCAGATCCTAGACACGATGCAAGACAAACGCACAAAAAGCTTATGGATCCGGCGACAGCTGTAAACACTGTCCGCAGCACAATACTATTATTTGCTCCGTAGGTAAGAGGTGGCCATATCGTGGCATTTTGCTTCTTAGCAGGAAATTTCTGAAGTAACATTCCAACGTTTCCCGCGTGTCAGTGCAGACTACGCGGCCGATGTGTAATGATCTTAAGAAGAAAAAAAACCGCATTTCCACAACAAAACCCAGTTTGCTCTTGAACTTATCTGGTCCGGTGCTATGTTTAACTGGTTGCTCGATCCGGTGTGCACCATTGGCAGCAGGTGTTCGGTGGAGGTCCCTTCCGAGGGCACACAGTGACACTTTTCGCCATATCCCTCACCCCCTACCATGCTCCGTGGCACCCCGTCGGGGTACGAAAACTTATGAAGGTAATTCGCGAAATGACAGATTGATTACAGTCATTCCTACCGTGTGTGTGTGTGGGGGGCTTTTTGGTACGCGAAGGAACAAACCTCGGTGGCTCTCCGACGACAATATGTGCACCGACAACAGTGACCGACAACGGTGAGCGAGTAAATGGGTATCTTTTATGCCGACAGAAGCGAAAAAATCGCCATGTACGTACGGGCAATGTTTGCGCACGTATCGTACCAACCCCGTCCACATGGGACGGACTTCGGTATTAAACAGCGGGAGTCGATTTATGGCAGCGAAGTCATCCAATCGGCTGATCGACTTTTCTGCCCCGTTGACAACTTGGCGGCACTTTTTGTCATCCACGTCCGGACAGTTGTACCCCGTCTCCAATTGTTAAATGATTGTTGCCAACCAACCACCGTGCTATCACACGATGAGCATGCGACGCATGTGTCACGCAAGGCAGTATAAAGTGCGGAAGATCTGCAAACAACAACTGAATGTTTGCGGAAGCGTACCGTACGGGATAAACTTGTATCTATCGAGTAACGGTCACGGTCTTGTCTATCAGCTCAACTGTTTTGTAACGATGTCAAGATTTTCCGAAAAGTGCAGTTAAAGTTTCCTTCACTGCTGCTAACCTTGAAAACAGAATCCCCAACGAAAATTTCCCCACAGAACGGTTTGTTTGAGTTTTGAATATTTCGAGCAGTTGGAGGGCGTTGGGGTGTGCGTTTCTTTTCAATGCAAGATTGTTTACTGTCCCATGCACGCACATTCTACAATATATTTGCGAGCGCCCACTTATTACGGAAGACGACCATATCAATTATGCAATATTTCATTTCGGTTAGTTGCGCTGCGGCTTTTGGTAGGAAAAATGTAAACGCTCCTTGCGACGGAGGGCTTTATTATTCATCATCTTTTACAAACTGCAAAATGGCCGAAAAGCCCGAAACACAAAACACAGAAAAAAGGTTCCGTGTACTGGTGCCACATACAAACCGCTGGTCAGGAAACGGGCTGGAGGTTGAATGATTACACCATAAAGTTTAGGCCCCATTGTAAGGTCAGTTGCGCCGGATTGTAGAACGGATCTCGGGACAGTAGCCCGGGCTCGGGGTATTTATGCGAAACCAAAAGTTACCACGTCGCCTCCGGTGCAAGCTGACAGAATGGATTCATTCTGGGAACAATGTCCCGACAGCCGTCGTTCGGTACATGCTTCCCATAAACATAATTCCAATGTTCCACTAACCGGGAACAGCCTGTTTAGCTAACCCCTTTCGAAAAGGTGCTGAAAAGTTTTGCCTTGTGCTGTTTTAGTTTAAGTTTTCTTTTTGGAAAACATCAAAAACTCCAAAAAAAAGATGGCAGATCTATTATGTAATTGATGGCAGCTGAGTTACTGTCCGATCCAGAGCTATTTCGATTTAATGACCCAAGGAATATAACACACACAGCATGACTAATCGTTGCTAAATTCGTACACAACATCAGCATATCGCTTTTTCCCCATCTGCAACATGTTTGCAGTGGAAATTTAATGTTTGTTTCTATTTACCGAAAACTAGAGAGCTTTCGGAACCAGTTGGAATCTTTATTCTTTTCGCCCCCCCGTTCTGTTTACATACATACTCAGTTACGAAGATTATTATCACCTCCCGTTCCACGCCGCTTGCTGCATTATTTCCTCCCATCGCTTCGATAAAGATGGTTGTTGATTAAGCACGTGTCGGCAGAACGGGGGATGCGAAGATTTGAGGGTGGGAGGAGAAAGCAGGACGAATCCAACGTAATCTCGTTTGTTTATAGACTTTCTTCGACGCTCGGCGTGTATCCTTGACCAGGGAAGAATAATCCCATCGCACCAACCGTGGGTTGCGGTACGCAAGGAAGACATGTCTTTTGAAGGCGCACCATTGAATACTAAAGAACGGCAATGCTGGAAGGAAATGCTGTGCGTTCTGAGTGATAAGCGAAACAACAAACAAAAGGGTGGTCGTGACGAGTGTTTCGATGCCGAAAGAGAGCTGATTTGCTTAAGTGAAGGCACAATGGTGAGGAGTTTATCATAATTTAATTGCTTTTAATTATTTGGCAATTACTCGCAGGCTTCTTACAGCTGCTTGATTTGTGGCTTCTTCTCCAGTCTGAATGGTGCACTAATTTGTACGGTACATTCATGCTCACATGCTCATTATTAATACAAACGCTAGATTGTTTTCGCTTGGATTTGGGTATACAATGCAAACAGATAGAAAACACAAACGAAACGTGTCATTCGGGTTGAGTAGCAGGTTCCAGACGCTTTTCGATTTAATTTCACCTTCAAAGTTGACACATTTCGGATATTTATCAAATTCCACACGATTGGAAGTAATCGTGCAATCAGAGCATGAATTACACTCGATCCAGCGGCAGCCTGCCTGTCATATAATCAGAAATTGGGCTTTGTATTGGAAAATTGGAGGAAACAGCACCGGTTTCCCATCCGAGGGAATCGATTCAATTTTCTAGTAATTGCACTCGCACCACCGCTGCCATCATTTCCATCAGCATCAGATAACCATAAATCGGTGACGGCGGGTTATTGTTTGCGCACTGCAATGGGAAGTCATTCTGTTTTGCATGACCTGATAATCCACGTGTACATCCGGTGTACGTGATGTAAATTAGCTCGAAAACTGTGAATGTTGCCACGTCGGAGTGCTTCATTTGTGCGGCTAACCCATACACTGGACGGGCACTGGGTGTTGAGATATTGGCTGTTGGCTAAAATATATTGCATATGTGTGTTGGATAAACAAACCAACCAATTTGTGATTGATATTAGCTGTGAATTACTTATTGCTAAGCTATTTACACATGCTGTACGTACCGTCGAAAGGATAACATTCTTACGTGTGTAAATAAATACGGTTGAAATTAGAATCGTGCATGAGGTGTGCTGCTGATTGCATAACTTACGAAGAAATGTACCGTTTACCTGCATAAGCTCAGGGGTAAAACATCATCAGATGCGTGCGCGATCGATAGAGGATGTGTGCTGCGGATTGCATACCCTGTTGGCGTTTATAAACGATTCTGAAACATTTTCTTCTATTTCTGTTAATTATATTAAACTTTTTATTTTATAATCCAACTTCAACAAAAGATCAGTAATAAATCAGTAAAAACCATTCTATTATACATTTAAATTACAATTTCTTAACCATATTTCACTCGCATTCTTTAACTGCACCATAAATTTCTTACAACAATCCGTGCACAAAAGTCTAAATACAGTTCCTGTTTTTCTGCTTCTTTCTTTGTGCATCACAGTGTCACTATTGAAATGATAGGGCAAGGATTGAACACAACTACACCAAAAGGCGAAAGAGTGATTGCGATATCCCTTCCGAAATGAACTACCGAAGTGGAGAAGCGAGCGACAACGATTGGCCCCGGCTATTGTTCCGTTAATCGAACTATTTGCATGTGAAAGAAACGGAAACAGATAGGGTTGCCGGAATGCACGGTGTGGGTGTTTCCATTTCCTTGCCAATGAAGAAGGGTTGCCCGTACATGCGAGTGCGCGGGATATGTGTCGTAGAATCCGAAAGCTGATTGCATGCAACCGTTATGCGGCGGAAGAACCATACCCATCGCAATGGCTTTTCCGAAGCTTTGCGAACGTTACGTGGTTTGTGGCCGTGGGGTTCGCTCGTACGAGGAGACCACCTATAGTCTCTCTCCATCGGGCTATGGCTGCCGTTTTGGCGGTTTGCAGATGAACCCCAGGACCATAAATTACTGGATTCTGAGGGTGTTATAATAACGTGTTTAGTGGATGCGCGTACGTGCGGGCGAGAGCGCTAAGTGCAAGGGCGCGCGCAACAGTGCGGTGCTGTCGATGCATTGCATGCTCAACCGTTCACGTGTACGGTGGGACGACGTTTTGCCCGCCTGATTTCTGACCAAGCGACGGGCGGAAACGGAACCGGCACGAAAAGGGCGAGAGAGTCATACAACCCAGTCAGGACGCGAAATGGTAACGCGCTTGTAGTTTATTGAATTTATGTGAAAACACAGGTTCCCAATGTTGCGCTGCACATTCCGATCCACGTGCCAAGGTACGTAACCCGTGTACCGTGTATATATGCATCGATTTACGACAATACGTGCCCAGCAGGTGGAATGCGTGAGCCGCGCCTTTCCCATGGCAGTCACTTTTCACCGTGCAGTCAAGCACTTTTTCTCAACAAGTCGGATTCGGAAAATTTTGTTCGCCTTCCGGTGCAGGTCTAACATAAAATTGCATTCTTATGCTTTGAGCTTTTGCCTTGGTCGGAAAACCGAAATCTCGCTGCTCCTTGGAGCAGGTCCCCGTTAAGCTAGTGAAGTAATTTAAAGTACCATAAACTGGCAACCAGTTGAGCTCGGCAAGCCAGTACATTTAGTTAGTTTATGGCCCATCGGATCGTGCCCCCGGTGGAAATCTTGACAATAATATTTATTTGTGCAGCATACCAAAAGGATTCCGAAACGATCGGGCTGTTGGTTTGAATTTTACGCAATTTGTACGCGTACCAATCGTGCAGGTGTATTTTTTATGGAGTGATGTAAATAAAATTACATCCTTCAAGAGCAACCAGTTCATCGCTTTTGATAAAAAGCTCCATCAACTGAAATTTACTTCCTGACAGTCGCTAATGCTAGGCCGGATGGTTCATTTGTATAGACGCAAGGTGGGTAATAAATGGCGGAACCACAACACATCCAACACCCCAAATGCACCGAGGAGGAAATTAGCACCCCCGTCCGTGGATGCGAGCAGGGGATCATAAAGGCAGCGATAATTCAGTCGCGCGCCGTTGGGTATCGTAAATATTTACGCCACCTAATTTTACCTCCGTTTTGGTTTGGTCGAGTTAGCGAAGTTACGCTTGTGCTGTCATAAAGTAATCAAACTTTCCGGCAAACCTCTCATTTACATATGGTTCTATCCTGTGCATTGTTTTCTAGGAGGGTTTCGTTCCGGAACGCTCCATCGGCACCACGGGAACGTCTTGAAGTGCAATTCATCGCGTTAGAGCGATCGGGCGCGCAACCATGACGCACAGGGACCAACTTCTTCGCTGAAGTGCTTCGAACAGGAGCGAAACAGGAAAAAAACGTTGCTACTCCTATCTAGTTCTCCACAGGAAAAACATGTTCGTCCTGCCGTGTTGGTACAAATACGCAAACGCACTCACACTCCTGTTCGTCTACGAAACCGCGCGCCTGGAGGATAGGAATAATTTATAGACGAGCTCATAACTCCTTCGTTCCTTCCGAATCCGCTTCTGGACTTTGTTGCGCGCCCGCAGTTTGAAGCGCACCGATCGCCTTTGGCAAGTGCTGGCGACCATAAGATGGTAATGAAAAACCACTTTATTTCAGTTATAAATTAATTTTTTCCTCACTACTTTTACTCGCGCTTGACAGTACTGCAGTGTGCGAAAACGCTGAAACCTCACGGGGTGCGACAGACTCATCGGGTACGAGCTCTGTGCTCATATAAATTATCGCTCTGCATCGGTCACGTGAAGCATTTGGGTTGGGAGTTGCCAACTGACGGTGCGTTCGTTTCCTGAAGGTGTAGTTCCGGGATGTTGTAATAGGATAACTATCCTTCCGGTGAAGGCACCAGGCCCCCTTGGCATTATGACTAGTAGGGAGTGGTTCGACGTTAATGGACAATGGTGTACGCGCATTCGGATGAAACACGGCGTCTAGCTTCTCTGTGAGTGATTCTTTTTCAAGGGGTCATTATATATACCGAACTGTAGCTAAGGCTCATTACGGACCCTGCCTGCCGAGAATGGTGCAGTATTGACCACAATAAACTACAGTGCTATTAAGGTGAATGATTTGTTGATATATTTACCAACAATTAACGATTGGTGGCTACTGTTTTTTTCCACACATCAGCAGTAATCGCGATGCGTTAGCACTAACAGCACTTACGGATGGGTGTGCCGCGGATGTCACGAGCTTCAGGCATGAGTGCCGTCTTTATGGCGGACCATCCATCAAGACCATTATCTTTTTATCACATTTGTGTGGTGACAAACAATCTCGCAGGATTTAGGATCCTGATTAGCGATCTTGTGTTAATGTGTGACTTATGCTTGGTCATTGTAGTAGCTTCCCTCAGGATCCCGATGCCGACATCCCAATGAGGGCAAAGAAAAATAACATGTGGGATTAGCATTCTATTAGCTTTTGTTAGAAACGGTCCAATTTTGTATCAAGGATCAGAATGATGAGAGGTAATTTAACAGGAACAATGTTGGGTGTGAGATTTGAATTATAATAGAATTTGTTTTCTTTCGGTCTTCTACTTTGTTTAATTTGAACTTTGACTTCAAGAATTGAGCTGTGTTGGGAACCACTTTTATCTCCTCGTGGGCCTCATTAATTATGAAAATTTTATGAATGCTGTACCACATACAGTTTGACATTCCAATATAGTAGCTCACTATAGTTCATTTAGCCAAGACACATTTCGTAATTTATTCGAATAAGCCGATACACAAACCGGCAATACTCAGAACATATATTCTGGGCAATCTAATAAGAATGTGTTAATATTGATTAAGATAGCAAAACATACATTTGAATCACTCATTCTAACCCTTTTGCAAATGTGTCTTACATCATACATTATGCTATAAAAACGTGGATATCAATTTCTTGTGTCGGTGAACAAAAGTGGCGTGAAAAGCGAACGCAAGAAGAACTCTTCCAGGCATCGGTTTCACTTTTATTCGGGTTCGGTTTCGCGGCCTATCGTTTCGCCGGCCTCGGAATGATCAAACAAAAGGAACTGGCCAGGAAGAGACCAGGAAGACAAATTCTCTTTCCCATCGTAGTTCTGCCCACGAACCATCATGTTCCTTCCTGTGCGATTTTGCCTTTGTTTCATCGTCGCCCGGTAAATACATCTTCCTGGCCGGAACGCGCTAGATGCAGCCCGAACGCACTTTAACAAGGATGGAGCAACAAAAAAAAAAGCAACCTCGTAAGCATATTGTTAAAGGTACACTGCAGCTGAACCGGCGTCTTCGTTTCGGTCACGATCAAGATGGGGCATTTTTCCCTTTTTTTGACCAGTACGCTTTCCGTCTTCTCGACAAGTGAAAAAGCCCTATAATTTGCACATTCTACTGGCGGCGTCGTGATCATGAATAGAAGGCGCTTTCGGGGTTCTGCTCGAAACCTTCCCGGGAGAGGGACAGGAAATATATTATTAATTACAGAGTAGGCGATCCCGACGAAAGACGGGCAACACGTACGGAATCAAGTGCCGCCGTGTTTGCAGGTATCGGGCCCCGTTTGGCCAGCTCGACTTAACCGTATCCGGATTTCGGACATTCGCTATTGTAAGGATGTAATGGGAGGGTCTGCAGGATGAATTATGTGATGATGTGTTAAATTTCGTCTGTCCTCAGGAAATTTTGATTACGAACGCCCAGCAACGGACCCGGCGGTACCTTCCTGTGGCCGTTTATGGTTTTGGCAGTTCCAAAAATAATGATTTTACCTGACCGGATTGGTAGGTAGCTGACATGTTTCAACAATTAAAATCATTCTCTAGTTGGGCGATGGTTTGTTGATAGCACCGCTTACCGGGCTGGTCAAAAACTTTTTAGACAATTCCGTCCAAATACAAGCTTCGTATCAAGTTTTACTCGACACAACTTTCAGCAAAGTTTCAATTATTTAGATTTGAACCGTTTATCCTTATTCCCGGAAACACTTCACACGTCAGGGTGCGTTATCAGGGCACGCGTCGTACGGCGCCACCTTGCGGATGTACCATAATCGATCCACAGCACACCGGCGCAAAACCTTCGTCAATGTCAGCCAACCGGGAGGCTTTTAAGTGTGACAGCGCGGGGAATAAGGCTAAAGACAAAAACCCGGTGCGCTTCCGAGGTCTCCGAGCGAAATCCTAACGCTGCATAAATTTCGTTTTTCTGCACCGAGTTGAAATGAAACATGAAAACGTCATAATTGTACCCTCGGGGGGAGAATCCAAAGCTCGCTGAATTTCGTTATTTGTGTCATATCAAAATGTTGTGGGGGAAAAAGCAGAGTGGACATGAGATGATCCTTTTTTTATTTGGGGGGAGAAAGACATAACGATATAGGTGTGCTTTTGGTTTGAAATTTAACCTACCGCAACATTTGGTTTGTTGTACTTTTATTAGATAATTCCATATAATCCCAAAACTTTTTTACGGAAGAAAAAGGGTAAAAATCGTTTGTAGCCTGTATGAAGAATGTTTGAATCAAACCCCGTTTTATTTATCAATTCTTCTTTTTATTTTCATCGGCAATATAATGGTTTCAATAGATTTCTTGATAACCACGTAGATAGAGAATATGTCAAATCCTCATTGTGGGGGAACGATCCAGATGAGATACGAACCTCGAAGTGCTGCCGGGTAAAGATCGATGCCTCTATCCTCTCGGCCACCGGACCACCCAATTGTGTATCGATTAATTACACATAAAGAGTGCGACACACCTTCATGTAACAGGTAACTCACAACAAATCAACTCTTATGAATGGAAAACAACAGGTCAGATGACAGAAATTACTCGTTATTTCGCCAATGACAAACAAACAAATGTTTAGACGATGAAAATTGGCGTAGGATAATGAGTTTGAGGCAAGGAAAAAGAAAGCACCACACACTTAATCACAAAATATGCTAACTTTTGACGAAATAATCAACCCTGTCAGTGCCGAAGCGAAAATGACATCGTTAGAAGATTGTACTGGTGTCATAATCGGGCATCATTTGTCATTCCGTGCTCAGCATCAGCTCCTTATCGTGGCCATGGCCTGCTGATGGCTATCAAGACAGGCCAAATTTTCCTACTCATACACACACACACACACACGCACACAGCCACACTAACGTACGCATTTCGTAAGCTAGGTGGTCGCGGCAGTTCCGGCGTTAGCATGCTGACGGAAAATAAAGCCATTTGTATGACGGTTCGCATTAAGGTGAGTTATTAGAGCACACAAATTGCTCAAGAAAAACGGCCAAAGAAATTGGCAACCCACCGGTCCCGGGTGGGCCCCTTCAAGTGCGGGAGGGTGCTTTAGTTTGAAAGCAAAATGTAATAATCACTTCATTTCATGCATACATGCAATACCGTATCGCTTTCCGCTGTCAAAAGCTGCTCACCGAACCTACCGGACATATTCGGAGTGCCGGCACGGCGTCTCCAAGCTTCTCTCTCGTTAACCTTTCCGTTGGTTTGGGGATTTACTTAGCAACATGACGTCAACTGTTGTCGTACCGTGTTTGTTGGGTGCTCCTTAACCGCCCACCCACACAATCACCCAGCGACCGATTCGATGAAGGCGCACGAGAACAAGACTGTGGTTAAGAAGAGAAGGAGAGAAAAAAAAACAGCTAATGTAACGCTCAGTCTCGTTATGCGCAAACTATGGCCATGTTCTATCCATGCCCACCACATTTGTTACAAACCGCCCCAAAGGAACAAACCAAAAAAAAAATAGGAAAAAAAATAAACGCAAACCCCGTAAACCGTGGCCCGTGACCAATGGATTGTGTCGATTGTTGGCGGAAAAACATTTTCCACGCGAAATAAAAATGAAACGCTTGGCGCGTTGACGGGAAGCAAATGGCAGTTTGCGGAAATGGCAAAAATACGACACTCTGAGCTTAGCAATATTAATGCTAATTTATGAGCAACCCCGCGCGACACACTACGGCATACACACATTCGGACACCGAATGTTGGTAGTAGCGGCTCATAAAATAGCTTCATTAGGAGAGTTTGGACCGGGGGGTGAAGATTTAAGCTACAGTTGATTACACTTTGCCACCCATTTTAGGTAAATAGAGGCAAGAATAAAAGTTCGGTGTGATTAGAACCATACAGATTTTAAATAGAAGCTTGAACTATTTGAAAATTTCGCACGACTAGCCCAGAAGTGGTGTTGCGCCAGTTTATTGATTCCAACCATAGGAAACTTTTCGATCGACTGGTGGGGAAATATATATCATTCCCAATTTACCTGTCAATTGATCGCATCAACACATTTATAACCCTCACCAGGAGCTGGTGATTGGGACGATGGTTTCGATTTGAAGTGGGTTGAATGTTGTCCTTTCTCCACTACCACAACCGTCCAGCCACAACGAGAGGAGTACATTCCACCGAGCAGCATGCTAAGAGTTAAATTGTTTTCGTACCAAACATATAGCTGCTTTTGATTTAGGCGCCTCTATCGAAATCCGTTTTGATTCACCTATCACATGAAGATGATTAATCGTTAGTTCCCACAAATGATTAATCAATGTGTTAAATAGCCGTGTTTCACAGCTTGCGTGATGATGATTTTCTAGCTCGTTGGTCGTTTCGTCTACGGAGTGGAGTTATTTATTGACTCCTCTGCCCATCGAACCACTGACGGGACTGGAGGACGAGCTTTTGCGCAAGCTTTACCGCAAGTTTGAGTCCGAGTCCCATTTAAACGGTTGAAATTGATGTTTGCGATCGATCCAGATATGCGATGGAACCTTTTTTCCTATTTTGATTACCGCATCGTAAATGAATGTCTGCCGTGGACCGGGCACGGAAGTATATCATTTAATGGCAATTTGAATAATTTCAATGCACAACTCATTGGAGTTTTTGTGTTCAGTGCTCCCGTACCTTCCTTTTTTGGGTTGGTAGGTCTGCGTTGGGAAAACTCCCGCGGATATCCTGTTGAAGCACCGTTTGGCATACCGCAAGAGTGTGTAACCTTACCTACCGGGTTGGGAAAGTTTCGGGGGACACCATTCGTCTGGCATAGATGACATCTATAACCGCTGGCAGCAGCATGCACGGAAGAAAGCGGAATATATTCGTAGAAAAATATTTATTATTGAGCAATAATTTACAGAGCGTTTGTGGTATTCACTGCCGTTTTTTTATGGGCCTTTTTCCTCGTTTCCCAAAAAAAGGGGTACACACACTACACTGCACGGAAAACTGGCCCAATCTAGGTGGTCTAGGAACCGTCGGCATCGTCGACCCAGTCTAGTTCAACAGGAACGAAATGGGTGCCTTGGTGTTATCATATAACTCATGGTGTCGCGGCATAACATTCGTCTCTCGCCCGTCTGGGTCGGTGTGGGATGTATGCTGGGTGGGTTGCCGCTACACAAAGTCATATATCGTGACAGGCTATAAATAACATTTATTCATTGACTTTTTGCCGCTGCTGTCTCGACGCGAAATTATGCGGCGTTAGAATTGCTTTGCAATCAGAGCAAACTACTGAGGAGAATGTTTTCAAGTGCTTTGATTTTTTGTTGCTGTCTAACCACCCACACAAGGACAAAAGACAGTAGTTTGGTAGGAAGCTTAAACAACTATCAAGGTGAACAAAATTTAATACAGTTTGAAGCCATTTTTGTGGTTAAGCATGCCAATGAAGTATATGTGAAAAAATCACCTAAAAAACAAGCCCTTTTGGACGATCTTTATCGATCGATCAATCAATCAACTTGATGTCACTCATTCGTACTGTAAAGGAGAGAGATTATTACAATGTTAAAACAATTTAAATTAATTTATACGACCTGATTGACTTACCTGTAGTATCGAAGCTACCTGTAGATCTTTTATACATGATGTATGCAATACAGAACAGTGTTGCTAACCCACCTAGTGTTCCAATTATGGCCCATAGAGCCCAGTTATCTTCCAGCTGAAATATGGATTCTTCCTTCGACAAACAATGCATGTTGTTCTGTTCGTCAACTATTAGACTCTTGCCTCCGTAGCATGCACATTCGTCAGGTGATTTGCAGTACATCTCTTCCGTGCAATTACTGCAGATAGGTTCGCAGATGTCTGTCTGGTTACTCATCTCATATCCATCAAAGCAAGAGCACTCGTCGGGCATGAGGCATTCACCATGCTCACATCCTTTGCAGACAGGCGAACAAGTGTATGCATTGATCAGATTACTATACCCTTCGAAACATTGGCATAGATTCTCCACACAGACGCCACCATTCCCTTCACAGTTACGCTCGCAGATGGAAGTGCATGACTCGTTGTAACCTGCAGTATAGCCTTCGAAGCAAGAGCACTGATTAGGACTGATGCAGGTGCCATTGTCACACTCTTGCTCGCACACAGGAATACATTCTTTGAGGAGATCCAGCTCATAAACAGCCTCATGTCCCTCCAAACATCGCGTTTCATTCGGTGAGAAGCATTCGGCGTTGTCAGGCAGATCGTAACACTGTGGGACGCATCGATCTGGGAGACCATCACTTTGCAGCTGATATCCTTCGAAGCACTCACATTCGTTGGGTGCGATACAACTTCCTCCGATTTCACAATCCACCACCTTACGGTCACAGTGGGGGATGCAAACACTCGCACTAGCAGCCACATATCCTTCGAGACATTCACACGTGGCCGGTGCAACACAGGTTCCATTTTCACAGCCATCCTCACACACGGGTTCACAAACCGAAGACGCCGTCGGAGACACACTGTATCCCTCCCAGCATTGACATTCGTTCGGATTGGAGCACGTAGCAAAGCTGCACAGTGGATCACACACAGGAACGCATCGTGTTACCCCATCCTTACCAATCTCCAAATCGTATCCTTCGTCACACATGCAAACATTCACCGCGGTACAACGGCCATTGGTACAGTCCGCTACTGCAGGGTTGCACACCGGAACACAACGGTGTGTTTCGTTTTTATCATGCCCTTCGTGACAATCGCACACATTCGGAGCAATGCAGTGGGCCTTCTCGCAGGGTGGATCACAAACCGGCATACATATGTTAGGCAGATCCTCCCGAGCGACGTAACCTGCATGACATTCACATCTATTATCCTCAACACAGCGTGCATTGACACACTCGGGATTGCAGATCCGTTCACATCCCATAACGTCGCTTTGGGGCAGACGCGTTAAATGATAGTTTGCATTGCATCGCAACACATTCGGTGCTACACAGATACCATTCTGTTCGTTGACGTACTTCGAATCACAGACCGGATCACATTTGTTAGAACGTTCGTTAGACGGAGAACGAGCGTAACCATCATCGCACATACACTTGTTCGGTCCGTAGCAGAAACCATTTTCACATGGAGGATCACATATCGCCTGACATTCGTGAGGAAAGCTTGCATTTTTCCTATATCCTTCGTGGCAGGCACATACATTCGGTTGTACACAGGCACCGTTTAGACATGGTGGATCGCATACCGGCATACAACGATCGACCTCGTACCGGTAGCCTTTATTGCAGTGGCAGATATTCGTGCCCGTACACACCCCGTTCGTACAATCGATCGTACAGATCGGTTCACAGCGGAATCGATCGTCCGAAGGCCTGAAACCCTCGTGACATTGGCATCGATTGCGCCCAACACACTGGCCATTCTGACAAGGCTTATCGCAGCTCGGCACGCACAGTGTTGCATTCGAGATCCCGTCAAAATCCGCGATTGCGGTACTCTTGAAATACCCTTCCGCGCACCTGCACCCCCCGTCGGCACTGCAGATCCCGTTCAGACAGATTCCGGCACACTTCGGCACGCAAGTACCGCCATTGCTGCGCTCGAAGCCCTTGTTGCAAATGCACTGGTTCGGAGCAACGCAGGTCCCATCCTGGCAGTGACTGCATGTCGGTTTACATACGCCACCGACCATCGTATAGCCGTCCAGGCATTTACACTTTCCAGGCTCCGCACAGTAGCCATATTCGCAGCGCGTTTCGCAAATCGGTTCGCATAAGCGGTTCGAGTTGGTGTAATAGCCGGGACAGCAAACCGCTCGGGTCGATACTGTGCTGTCCAGCTGTAAAACGGAGACGAGGGAAGGATGATAACTCACTGATCAGGAGTCACAACTCGAGTGTCACTTACGGAGCAAGTAGTTCTGGCACATTGATACGACACTTGTCGTTGATTCCATCCTCCGCAGTTCACATAACCAGTCCAGTATTGGGTAGAAGGCTTCGCATTGTACTCCCTAGCATATACAACACGTACGTTTGTTGTGTGAAAGGTTATGTTAAAGGATTGACATCTTTTGAACAGATATTACATACCGCACTTCCTCTCTGCACTGGGGCATTATTTGGGCCCGTACAGCGTGATGCCTCGAACAAACGTACAGTACTCCAACCAACCAGAGCAAATGCTTGAGCTCCATGGTGAGATTGGTGATCTTGACTGCTCGGTAGCCTTATCAAAACTAGACTGTTCACGAGCCAGTCTCCCAGTTCGGTGGCAAATGCTGGCGACGTCCAATGACTATTATTTTTACCATTTTATCAGAATGACTTTGAGATGATGCAAGGCTTGGAGCGTTCTATGCATAAGGGTTCGAGGTTTTAAGCGTGTGGTGTATATTCCATATTCGGATTTATAAGTGCTTGTTTACACATAACATGTTGTCGGCGATCAAAACGGACACAGCATCAAGGGTGATAATACAGCGTAATAAAATAGGCCTTGTCGATAAAGCACCATACTGGTCAACAGAGCTGAGTCAGCTCCCGTTCGTGGTGGTTCCCATAACATTTCCAGAAATAAAAGCATTGAGTCATGAACAATGTTAGGTCGATTGTTTGAGGTTTACTGAATTTAAGCTTTAAATGTAGCGTTCCGAAGCTTTCATAAAAACTTTAAAGTCTCACATGTAATAGTTTTGTTTAGAAAAAGAGATCGACGAATCTTCAACAGCAGCAGATGGCTAGCCACGTTAATCACTTGTGACCATTGCTATAATTATCAGATTCGTGAGACTATTCTGCCTGTTACCCTTGTACGATGGAATCGATATAGGAAAAAATACCTCGAAAGGGGTCTTGATGACAGTATTTACGCAATTTATGTGTCAGCAAAGGAAGCACCGCGACCCTATTCCAAAAACCCCCGATGGCAGAGAAAAATGCGACCGTTAGGTTTTCCAAATGGTACATTAGTTCTATCGGTGGGCATTCGTTTCGTTTCGTGACCGGAACAGATGACCCGGAAGGAAGTGCGAATGGTATAGCACAAGACATGTTGTTCCCTGTGATATTAATCATGGAAAGCGAAAGAATTGATTCGTTTGTGGCAATTAAAAACCTACAAATCTGATGTGGGGTATGTCCCTTTTCTGGAGCAGCTTACGGTGGGTTCTAATTGCTTGTCCATTTGCCTACGATGCTTGCGACAACTTGTATTAAAGTTTGAACGAGATATGAAACTGTTTTCCCATCATACACAAGGTGAAATATATTTCCTGTCAGAATCATCTTTTTCTCTTCCAGTCGTTACTTCAGTGAAACTGATCCGCATATTGAAGTACATTTTCCTTCGTTTATCTTGATCACCGTTGTCGGGTAGAATTATCACTTCATCGTTTAATCACCTGCGGATGCTTATGATTATATGGAAGTTAATGCGGTGGTTGATGGATACTTCTTTCACTTGTTGTCGTGTTTGTAAAGGAGCGGATGGCGTGTTATCGCTTTACGATGTCATTCCAGCGGAACGTCGTGGCGTGCACGGTAGGTATATTACCACCTCCCCCGGAGCCAGTTAACTCTTTTCGCACCTGAAAACGTTACCATAACCATGATCAGATGACGATTCCGAAAACCCGTCGGGTGTGGGCGGAAAAGAAGGTGTTTCGAATGCAGGACAGTACAGTTTCGTTACGCCCGAGTTCCACCGTGCTGCGTATAGCCGGACGTGATGACAGCGTAATCCAAACGAATGTTGCTACATTTTTCTTCCCGCCAATCGCATTCCGTCGCACGAGGGCCGACCCTTCAGCAGACCAAGCTTCGTGTAGCCAGGCAGCAGCTCCCGAGACGAATAGCATGAGTTGTGATCATAAATGAACGATTGAAACCTGACCCAGAGAGTTGTCGGCCCATTCAGGAACGGGGGAGGGGGGGGACGGGGACATCAGGGATGGAACGGGTGAGCAAAGTTTGCGGCCAGCCGTTGCCAGGGCGGATTGCTTTTGTCAACGTTGGCAGAAAAGCGATTTATAATCGTATAAAAGCATGACTTTATTAGCGCTGTTACCATGTAATGATGTCGTAAATTAGGTGAAACCAAGAGCAGCTTACTGTTTGATTTCGGTGTAACGCCATGTTTCTGAGGCTCATTCGTAGCCCATCGTTTGCTATCTTGATTGTTATGGCATTGTTCTGGGGGAAAACGAAAGAAAAGGATACCACGTATGGAAAAATTGATTTTATTTGCAGTGCGGCTTGTTCAAGCAAAATTTTGCAAATTGCTCTTACAACTTCTAAAATATCTCTTCTCAATCAATTAACAATCTTAAAAATATTAGTGATGACAGAAGGTGGGTCTTGATTGAGAAAAATTAATAACACCCATCATTGAAAATAGCAAAATTGACTTTTTGGCCTAGAAGACGCAGTATGGAAGTTATGAAAAATTATGGATGAAGTACCAGAATTCTCTCTCGCTTGAAGAAAATTATCAACTCCCTAAGTCGCCGTTTGTCTGGGTTTCAGTGGCGTTTCTGGAGTTTTTTCGCATTCTACTTTTGTGACACTACATCCTCTCTCCAGAGGTCTTGTGGCCTGTCAATACTTATATCTACTCGTAACAGGATAGCCAGAACTGCGTCCAGAAAGCTCCAGGTGGGATCGGTTCTGCCCGACCAACTTCGCTACGAGTTGTAGCCACCGAGACACCAAGGATTTTTCGCATTAGAAGCAATGGAGGATCAAGTCTTTTGGAGGCCCTTAGCGGATGGAAAGTTGAAGAACTCACCAGTAAGTAGACCAGTCCAACTCCCCGTTATCAAAGGCTTACTGTCTTTGCTTTATGGAAGATCTCCAATACACTCAAATTAAAAACAGAATTTAGAGAGTCGTAGTGATAAACTTGCAAATATAGATGAAATTAAACCAAAATGAAGTCCAAACTGTGGAATTCCTGTCCTCCTAATCGCATATAAACGTTTTAACGGCTTAATTGCTTAATGGAGAGAATATTGACAGAAAATGAGTTCAAATTGATCGCTCAGAAGATCATGCTCAATTGAGTATATTGTACGGTTGCAGCTGTTCCGCCGAGCCAGCAAGAATCTGTGGAATCAATGAGTGTGCAAAAAACAATCCTATTTTCTAATCTTCTGCAACCCATTTTTCAATCCGACCTGTTTCCCGATTAGGTAACGGCAAACACTTTTCACGTGCTGCGTGTAAACAAATGTCCTGAAATAGCGTAAGAGCCTTAAGGCCGGCACTGACAGGCTCCTGCAGCTTAACGAGTTACAGCCCATTTCAAACCTTCAGTTTAAGCTTCGTCGCCACGTATGTTGCGAACGCTGGGAACGGAACCGTCTGGCGAAAGGTATTCTTTAATTGCAGGTGGCTGTTAGCAGGGATTAATGTTGATTTGGAAATACATCCAACTTCCAATGGTCGGCCGATGCTCATGATTGAGCAGCACGAAGCAATACGAAGAAAGCAAGCCATGTGATGTGTACCAAAGTGGAGATTATCTCCTCTACCTGGAACCCTGAAGAGTTTCGCCTAATGATCGCAAAGCAGTCGTGAATTCTCTAGCTCCATTTGGCATTGTTAAGCGAGGAAGAAAAAAAAACACACACACACAAAATTGTCCAACCATGACGGAGTAGTTGGGCATGCTGTGTGCTACCTACAGATCGCGCCGTAGCTTCAGGTTGGAAGGAAAAAGATGAGAACCGTGAAAGGATTAAAAGAAAGAAAAATACGTCCGCCTTTCGCCCTGGGGAAAGCAACGGCCGTACATCTGCGATTGTCGGGTGAAGGTTGCGTTGAAATAAATGCTCAAAACATTCAAAATCTGGGAAGACACATTAAAACTGTGCGTACCACCATAACCGTGCACTAAATGCAAGATCTTTTTTTAGCCAAAACAGGCAATTTATTCAAACAAAACTTACAACCCCTTTGGTTGCATTTCATGTCGCTAAAAAGCTGAAGCTAGAAAAGAGTCAATGTGCTGCAACATTTCGCGGGCAGCCAGTCATTAATCAACCGGATCGATCATGGTTTAGCCTGATTAAGGAATTGTTCCCCGGGAAATCATTATTAATGTGGATTTAGGGGGTTGAAATATTTTAAATTCACAGCGCAACGGCGGCTACCGGTGGTATCGATAGTTCTCATGGTTGGGTGGGGTTTTGGGATAGAAGCTCGTAAAGTAGGAAGAAAATAAAACCGATGATTAATGAACTTCAACTGCGTGGAGAAAAGGCTAAAAGACGAAATGCGTATTGCACCACGGGGGTGTGAAGATTAGCTTGTGATAAAATTGTATAACATATTTCCTTTAGACTTCCTTCGTTAGTGTCGGTAGTTTGTACAATGAGCGATCGCAATAGAACAAAACATCATTTATTTGTTGCATAGCGTCTTGTAACTGTTTTGGTCTATTTATTATCATCTCATAATTTTTTTACATTATAATGTACGTAAGAGGTCAGAGATGATATTTTGTTGTTCATGAATTCTAGCTTCAAATAAATATTTGAGGAATTAAATTACATTTTCGAGATCTTCATTCACTAGACACATATGAAACATTATAGGAACTAGCTGGATCTTCGTTTTTGTATTTGTAGTCTATCTTCCCCCCTCTCGAATTCCTTAAAATGGTCCCTTGTCCATCCCACCCATCAGATAGTGCAACGATAAACACAAATACTCAACCACCGATGGCATTGACTGGAAACACCCGATGTGGTTAGCATTTAATTGAAGTTTTCTTCGAATCGTTTTCATTTCATTTCGAACCCATCACCCCCTCTACACGTTCGGGTCGGGGACGTTTTGTTGCACCAGTGTGGTAAGAACGCATAACACTTGCAGCGTTTGTGCAACTTTAATCAACATCACACAACACAGATTGCGCTGGATGACCGCATCACAAGTGTGCACGAGGCGCTTGTGGCCGATGTCTGCTCGGTTGAGAAATTAGTTTCAAGAACGTTGTAATTCTACGGGTCATGAAGCGTTGTGGATGTGGCAGCCAGTTTTGGCATATGGGTGACCCACGCCAGGATCAATGAAACCCCCCACTGCATCCAGGGAGAAAAGACAATTCCATTTGAGTGAGCTTCTCGTACGTCTTCAGGGCCAAAAGCTTACCGTTTGAAACGGTGCACAATCCCGGTGAATCCATCCCGGGCTCAACGTCCGTACGTTGTCCTGCCTGGATTTGTGCGTTTATTGTTTATTCAGATGGACGAAACCGTAGGATTAAAATAATTGACAGCAGGTATAGTTGTCCTGCGCCATTAGCTGCGTGACTCGGTATACCGCCCGCAGCAGGGCTTCCGAACGGTGCGAACGACTCCCTCATAATAATCCCCCGCCCGGTTCTGGTTGGACGAGAATGGAAAGCTAACCGGGTAAGCAAATAAGCATGGACGACACAGAAGGAAAAACCTAAGGACATTAACGCAAACACCAAAACAATTCACGAAAGCTTTCGGTTGCTTGTTGTTTGCATAATTGACCGATAATCGTTAAATGGAAATATCTGCGTACAATTTCAAAGCCATCCTGGTAGAAAGTGGTCCGTTCGGTAACTGTTGGCTGTGGAAGGACATTGTTGTTTTTCTTTATATTTTGCACCCACCTTTGCCATCCCCGTCGGTCACGTGGAAATGGAGGATTACTGGAAAAGATTTTACCATTTCACCGGTCGCCGAGTTTGGGCAAGCAGGAGGACCACGCTTGTTTGGCGAAGAACTCCACGGTCCTTTGGAGCGCTTTTTACGGTGACGGTGGATTACGGATTGAAAGGCAGCTAATCCTATTAAAAGGAAGAGATTTGGATCGAGCGGAACTGTAATTACGCGAGCAGTGCGACGCGTGGAACGTACCGAGACACAGATTGCACGTAATGACACACATCGACCCGTGTTATGACCTATCAATCACCATGTATTCAATCAGTTACTTCTGCAAACAAGCCGCCACCGTGTAACGGTTGGTACGAAATTTAATAACATCGTAAAATTTCTTTATCTCCTCGTTTTGACTGCAACTTTGAAAGCATATTGATCCTGCTCGCAGCGCCACCGACAGCGATTGATGACAACGAGCATGACGCACGTGCGGTGACATACGAGTCAAATTTTTTGACGACATCTGTCGTCAGTGGCCCCAGTGTCTTCGCTATCGCTTTTATGTACTGGGTTTGCCCCGCGAAGTGGCGTCGAACGGGAAGTGAAATTTGTTGCCAGTGCGCGTTCCTGGCGCAAAGAGTTTTATTGGGAACATTTTCGTCAAAGCACGCGGCCATTGAGCAAGTGATCTGCAAGTGGCTGATATCGGGGACGTTCTTTCTTCGTTTGCGTTGTTGTGGCTTCGACGCGCGGTGATGGTATTATTTTTAAACGGCTCCAAAATCACATAAAATATCCATCAGCATTACTGGGAGCGAAGCAGCGGACAAAAACATCGCGCATTCGGTTCGGGTGTGCTGGAAAATGCGGATGAACAAGCGGACAGTAGGAGATTGATCGTAGTCTGGATACTTTTTTCGAGAAGCGGAGGAAAATAAACGATTGCAGCTTCTTGGCAATGAGACTTACCGGGTTTCCCGAGCGCCGAGAACGAGCTCACCGTCCTCACTGTGCAAGTGGAAGAACTGCATCGTAAATCTTACTGAATTTAAGTTTTAAAACAGTAAACGATGGGATTTTATTTTACGATTTTCAATTTCGGCACCTATTTATTGCCCGCTCGGAATAGGATTTCGGTAGCCAGCTTTGGGGCGGAAAATCCGTCCGGTGGTAGATTGGGTGCGTGAAAAATCATACATCGTCAACACATTGATACGCTCGTCTCGCTGCAGGAATGTTTCCCGCAATCATAACGTCACAGTGGCACCAACAGAAGACGAAGTAAAAAAAAACCCTCCGATCGCTCGTTCCAATAAAGCACCATAAAATGGCACTTTATTCCGGATTGCGCTTAAAATAGAGCCGATCGAGCTGAAAGCCAAAATCGGTCATTAAACGGGGTCTAAGCTGATGGAGAGTGTTAAAAGAGCGGTCCCGGTATCGTTACGACGGCTCACGCATACGGGCGCGCGAGATCCAGCACCATTTTGACAAATGTTTCGTTAAGCCTAAGTGATGATTGATGCGCATCGGCACAAGTGGCGGGAGAAAACAACTTGTTAAAAGGTTTTGCACTGAGCGTGGCAGTAAAAGTTTGGTGGAAAAGTGTTTTGATAAGAGATAGTTTGTTTCCCGAAGTGGGTGAAATATTGAAGTGAAACATTACTGTGCAATTGAACAGTGCCAGCGCACCATCATGAAGTGGAAAACTGTTTGACTTTTAAGCAACCGCTCAAAAAACCACAAAGGCTGTCGCAATTCTGGACGCTGCTGCTAGAGAATGCTGATCAATTCTCAGACAAAAGGCCTTCTGGTTTTTTCCCCGTTTTGTTCAATTATCATCCCATAACTCACGTTCATAAATTAAACGCAAAAACTAGCTTCAAAGACGTTGACATGATTCGACCGTTATTTATTGTCTCCTCACTATCATTGAAGTCACGGCAAAGGGTGCATTTTTCTATAGTGACCGTGTATCAGAAGGATGGGTTTATAAATTAAGAGATATGGATTAGACGAGGAACCATTGCGGTTAGTTGAGGTCTTTTTTTCGCTCTTTAAAATTTCAAACCACTATTGCTTTGAGCGGTCTATTTATCTGTCCCCCTTCTGGTAGTTCTGTATGCCATGTATAATTGCCTAGTTCACGAGGGCTAGGGAAAAGATTTCAAAGTGTTAAGGCAGGACTCAATTTACGGCACAAAGGATCGCAATAATAACTGTCCCTAGGTTAAAGCTGTTGATGCGCCGAAATGAATCTACGAAGCTGTTAATGCAGGGGAAGGATTGCTCTAATCTGCGGGAAAGTGCACACAGCCCGTGGCTGCATTAGATCGCATCGACCCTAGTTTTGATAGTTGTTCTGAGGTTTTGATCTTTTTTTTTTTTTTGTTGAATCGCGTGCAGTGGGAATTGAAGTTATGGGTTTACTTTTCACGCAATGTTCGATTTTAATGAGGTCTGGAAGCGAATTAAAAGGCAACGTGCCCTGCCAACTGGTTTCCATTTTGAATAATTTTATTAAACTATATGCCTCGAACGGTTGAAAAAAAATATATCTCTGTAACAAGCATAAAAAGGTTACACGTACAGCGCGTACCATAACTATATGGATGCTCGTGTTTTACCATTTACTTAAAAATTTAATGAGATAGATACAAACATTGGTCGCATGATTTGTTTAACATACCATTCCACATCTTTTAATATTTTTTCATATTTTTCAGTCAATTTTTATGTGTTTTATAGCTATGTATAAAATGTTTTACATGATCTTTACCTTTTTATGTTTACACTGTTCCTGGCATGGTTAGCGAATGTAATTATCACCAGCTTAAATTGTTCCCTCACCTACAAGCTGAACCATAACTATTTTGTATTTATTTATTTACAATTTGAGATAAATCGCACAAAAAACGGCCAACCATATAATTGTGGTACACGCTGTATTTCAGCCACAAATTCCAACCAGTCATTGTAGTTGTGTAGCTCATCAATCTTAAAGAAAATATTCTTCGAATGGAAATAAATCGATTGGTCCATTTCGCACAACAAACGCTCCTTAGTGATACCCCAGAACAGAAGCGCATGCTTCAAATGCGAAACAACCGAGACGGGATGTTTATTTTTCTAACCAACCAACCGCTTAAAAATTAAATGTTGTTGAGCTTACATCCATGCTGCGAGTCGCAACAAATGGTACAGTCTTGCCACCGTTCCGAGAAGGTAAATGCATAACGCTAGGGTTATGCAGGGTCGATGGCTCGAGGGTCGAAAGTGCTTTACAGTTGTTGCCGCCCGAACAGATGCTGCAGCCCATTGCAATGGGCGATAGTCTCTCGCCCAGGTACGGGAGAGATTTTGTTTGCATGATGGTTTTGTTATGAGTCACAACAGTGTGCTGTACCTGTACCGACAGTACCGGCACTCAGGTATTCCGGTTCAGCTGCCAGGTCATCCGAACAGGCAAACAGCAACAGGCGTCACAGGGTGGATCAGGGTGCCGGAGGAAACTGTATGAAAATACCGCGCCATTGCCATCAACACCAACCGCTACAAAACTATAACGCTATCCTGCGAGTGCTAAATTTCGTACATTCTTCTCAACCCACTCGCACAACCACTACTTGAAGTCTCTAAAACCGACGCAAAACTACTTAACCATGTTGATTTCGACCAATTTACATTCTGGCCCCAGCACCGACCTAGTTCCAGTGCCGGATTCTTACGCAGGATACACAGCTGGGGAAAACGAAACGAAAAAAAGAAAATGCAAAACCAAGTTGGGAGGTTCTCTTTGCCAAATCGTGTGGTGCATTTTTTATGCAAAAAACTTAGTTGTTATGCACCACTATCGTTGGGCGGGCGTGCGGCACGGCACGTTAAAAACGTGAAATTTTTAATGCAATTTTAAACTAATTTCGTTTTCCCATGACTCACCGAAAGTGTTCGCTTCCGTGTTTTGGAAATGTACACCTAGCGTATGCGAAGAATGTAGGTTAAAAAATAAATATCTATTATTATTACTTCATTTAAATTTAAGAAACTCTTTCTTGTTTTTGTAAAGGGAAAATATGGAAAATTTATACATGACTGCACCACCATGCCTCTGTGGTGTTGTCGTAGTGATTTTATTTTCCCGTGAGATTACTTTACCAAACATTTGAAGATGCAGGTACTGCACACAACCCGCTTTTCTCACCAACTGGGCGAGGTGCTGCTGAAATGGAAAACATGCTATTGTTGGAAAATATAGCCAACATACGCCTAAGCACCAGAGGATCAGGGAATGAAGGACCGCTTCAGATGAAACGAATCTGATAACTTCGGTTAGCACACTGGCCAGGATTAGGGTGATTGTTATCATGATTGTGATTGTATTGCAGTGTTTGTTTGTATCTTCACCAGGGTGCACCATACTGGAAGCGTTTCCGGTTATTGTTGGGAGAATAATGGTTACAGCGAATCTTCAACATCAATCTCCACTGTTAATCTCTTCCATAGAATACATAGAGGTTCTACATCATTCAAATGGTTGTTTTATAGAGTTTTTGAATGTTTATTTTTTCATGTTATTACAGTGTTGAACATTTTTCTCTCTTTTTCAGAATCCCATTTCGACTAATATGGTAATGAGTAAGGAAAAAAAGTTAGCAATTAATGAAAGAGAATTTCGGACGGTCATTGTAAATTCAACTGGTTTGGCGTTCGGTGAACCATATGGAAAAGTTCATAATAAACGATCTCATAAAAACATTATCCCCCACCGACCAGCGGAAGAAAAACAATAACAAAAAACCCAACATGTAGCCCACAATCGCAAGAACAACAAAATGCAGTGAGGTGTAGAATCCATAGACCGCAGAAGTACAGTGGCATGTAAATGAAAGCGGCTCACACACAAACACACACTCTTTCAACAACAACAAAAAAACACAACATTATGTTTGATACGGCGTACATGCATGCGGAATAAATTGCTTCTACTTTTGCGTATAAAAACACAAACACACATGGCTGCCCATGACTTGTGTTTATCGTACGGCCGCACGCCTGAAATGATAGGATTTCATCCCAATCGATGGTGCTTTTATGAACCACAACTTAATGGTTTTGCGTTGTTGCTTGTGAAAATATTTTCATAAAAATCAAATTTGTCATTATGTCGTCGCGCACATCCTTTATGGTCGAGTGGCGCGGTCCGGCACAGTGGGGCGGTCTTCACCCCACAGCAGGAACTTTAACGTGTGGGACAATGTTGCTGTAAAAAGGGAGGACATATTTTTACAGTAAAAAATAAAGTTTGAAAAATTATTAAAATTATTAAACTATCTAAAATGTCACACTGACCCGGAAAGTCAAACAAACGAACAACTAACAATTGTTGAATTTAAATTGAACACATCCAGCTAAACCCAGCAGGAGGGTTTTCCACCTCAGTGGAAAACCTCCATCACGGTGCAAACCGCAAAACCCATCATCTCTATTGCGCTGCCAATTAACACACTATTCGCTGTCAAAACATTGTTTGGCTGTTTGCGTTCAATTAGATTAAATGGCAAACTTATGCATTTTGTTTCGAGCTGACGATTATACGTACATGTAAAAAGCATGTCCCGATGACCCGAAACATTAAAAATCGACCAAACAGTGTGCAGCAAGCGGGGTCCACCTTTCGGCAGGCAAACAAATGTTTATGCACATTTCATGTTTATTGGAACGTTCGGCGTTGGATGTCTGCTGTCCATTCTTCACTGTTCAAATGATTGGCGGCCATTTTGGCCAGCCCGGGGTTTTGTTTGTGCTGCATTGTGCTGAAATCGTCGTTTGAATGGCGGTCGGCTGTGGGTTAGCTGTGTCCGTTTTTTTCCTCTTCTCCATGCCACACGACTATAACATGTTGAACACAATTTACATTGGACAATAATTCAAGCTGATCTCCTCTTTATTTATAGTGTTTATTTGGAAACAAGATGCATTCGGTTGCCTCGGGCTGCCCTGAAATAGGTTAGCGGCCAGAAACTCATCCATCTTTCCCGAGCCCGATTCTTTGGCCAATTATTATTACAATAAATTCAAACCTTTGAACATAATGAGACAGTTATTGGGTAAGCATTTATAATAGGAGTACCATCAACATTATTGCTATACTAGTTTATAACACACGACATGTTTGGACAATATCAAAACATAAATAGAAAAAAACGCTTTAATTTATTGAAATAATTATACAACCCACCCCTTTCGTGTTGTGAATACTTCAAACACATAATCTATTAAAAGTACTTTGCATTTGCTGTTTAATGGCGTTATCAGGAAGGTGCAGTAGCTGTAACTCACTTTTTCCCCTTTTCAACACTACAGGTATTACACTACATCTTACCGAATTGAAACCTCAGCGACTTTATCTTTACAGCTTCAGACTATGGTAATCAGTGAAATTTGCTCAGTAAGTAGAAATGGTGCGTGGTATGAGGGATGGTCCTTAGTGAGATCTTCTTTGAAATTCCCCACTCTCACACTCTCTTCCCGACGGCTGACACGAAGAAGGGTCGGTAAACCTGAAAAAGGTGCGCCCAATATTTATTGCCAGTAGGCAATAACATATTTCTTATCCCTACTGGATCCCTTCTTACGGAGCTCGAATTATTGTGTTGCATTTGTACCTAGGAGGTTCAAAATAGAATTGAATATATTTAAAGTCTACATTGAAATTTAAGCAGTAGACATACTCGGTCAATTTCTTAAATTAACGCTCCAATAGAAGAAGTTTCAAACGCACAGCGTCTGCCTGTGGTTTTGTTCTAGTTTTTCACAAACGATTCTAAAGGGGAAATTTTACAGATAATTTTTATCTACAACATTTTCCCCCTTTACTTTCGAATTTCTTCACTCTCCTCTGCTTTTGATGATGTTAAGGATGAAAAATGACACTGCGCAGTCAGTACTGCTGACGGCAGTAACGTTCCACTTATTTTCACTTCCTTCCCTAGTCTGGCTTTATTTGGGAAACATAACAACTAGGGTAGCACAATCGGTGGCATCGTATGTTTATCGAACTGCTGTTAAAAAAAACCAACAAGAAGATTGCAATTCCTGTCTGTTCCGTATTAACTTGACTTTCCGTGACCTGTCAACCGTCATCTGAACCGTCTTCCCCTCCAGGTTTTCCAATGACGTTGTCAATGATAATATATTAACTTCAATACCACCGTCAAACAACGGAACGTGGTTCAATCGCGCATAGAATGGTCAACCTCAACTGCACCAAGATAGGCCTGAGACATAATTCTCCACTGATGACTTTAAGGCGATTTGATTTGCCTTGGGGAATATTCATACGTACTTCCTTAGCTCTCTGTAGCCAACCCCAGCGTTTGCAGCGAAGGCTTTATTTTGCGTATTTCGTTGCCCGAATAATTCTTCCATAATTCTTAGGAATCTCTAATTCTCCAAATTGGCTTCCAGCTGCCAAAAACGCGGCTGCAGTGCCACGAAACCACGACCGGGGACAGAAAGTTTGTGTCTTTTCCCCTTGACGGTTTCAAATTGAAAATTAGTTTTAAGCCCACCGAATGAAGGGATTTCCAGTGATATCAAGCGAAAACGTGCTGCCTAAGATCCGGTGGCTACCATTAGTTACGCCGCTGGTGAACCGTAAGACGTTTTAGTTCCGCAACGCGTGTGTTTTACTATTTACACCAAAAAAAAAAACTTTATAGAACACAAAAGTGTACAAGTTTTAAAGTATAAATTCGCTCTTGCATACTCTAATTCCGGAAGATTCATTATTCATGTTTAAGTAGCAAACAAAACAAAAAACAACCTTAAGATGCTTCGAGATAACATCAGGGTACGTCAAGAAACATTAACATCGGGACAGTTAGCACGGTGTAGAGTGGAAGCTTTAGCGTAGACAGAGGCTCCCGTTCTTATGGTAATTACTATGAAACAATTAATCATCTCCTGTTTAACATATACCCAGAATGCATCACACTCACAAAAAATCTTGTTGAATCCACGTCGATAGAAACAAAACAGTCATTAGTTAACGCACTCCGGGTTTTCTGTCGGGAATTCAACGCATTCCTCTTCAGTTTTTTTTTACTAAGTTCTATATTTAACTCACAAGAGGTTTTCTTAGATTCGGATTAGAAACTTAGCGTGGTACAATGTTTTAGCAAGATGTATCCTCGATAAGTTGTTGTGAAATTATCTCATTGTGAGATGGGGAAATCAATAAATCCTTTCCTGTCAATCAGTTCGTCACGGAAATGCATGTCATCTTATTGTCCGTTTGTAATCAGTTTGCACACGTGTTATTATTGACCCAGTGTTACGCATTACATACTGCACCGTTATAGAAACAAAATTCTCCATCCCCACATCCTTTTCCCGATTCTTTCGAATCAAATTGCAAAGAATTATGTCTTAGTTGTTGCGCCATTTGAGAATTGTTGTCCATTAATTCATCATAAGAACAACAATCGGCCAACCAATTGTTCAACCAGTCAGCACTGCCCAGCATGCCTTTATGATTCGTTACGGCGTGTCCAGGTCGTCTCCGTTGCGCAGTTAATGGCCGGATCTGCTGAACGGCGGTTGGGTCGGAAATTTATGACGCCATCGTAAGTCGGCGCAGGAGTCAAACACCATATCCGTTTGTCCGATCTGACAGCTGGGCTACTGAGCGTCCGTCCGGTCAAACTTTTGTCTTTCTTTCCTCCCAAGTCCACTACGCTTGATCAAGCATGGCCAGATGCATTGAAATGCTACGTATGATGTGTTGTTCGTCTTCACTTTCTGACTTCCCATGTTCTGTGGTCGGGAAAGCATTAACTACAATTTGTGTTTACTGTAAAGCAAAACTGATTGTTGTTTGGTGTGCTTCCAAAAGAACACTGTATTTTTATTAGAATTTGAAGATATCTTTCTGATCTTTGTAATGTGTTGCCTGCTTGGGAAACATTTATCCTTCCATCGGAAAAGAAGCACATCGGCAGTAAGAATTGGTAGCCAAACAGCCGTAAACATTCGCCTCACTATGTTACACGATAGCATAGAAACAACATTATGGTAAAGAGTTGTGACAGAAGTCTGGTCGGTTGACAATGGAATGTAGCGATGGGTTTCGACACATTAGAAATGGACCCACTGTCACATATTACAACTGCTCATGAATGTTTAATACGATCCAGTGAATTTGAATAAACTTTACCCCAAAACGTTTCGGTATTCTAATTTCTTTTCATGTTGTCTTTCAATGTGCCAGAGGCATTGGGTGTCTATTGCGCGCCTTAAGCATTTGTGATATTGCTGCTACGCATTACAGTCATCTTACATCGATTGTAAAATTTGTCTATTGTGGTTAAGGCTTCAAAGGGTATCGTAGGATTTAACTTAGGATACTAAAAATCTTCTCAAACGATCAGTTTTATCATGACAACTCTGAAGTATGTAGTTGTATGCGCACTTGGTTTTGGAAAATCACTGAATCGGAATGATTCTTCAATCTACTTTAACAACACCCGAAACATATACCCATTCAATAGAATAGTTTTTAAAGCTATCGATATGTATATTCAGCTTCAATTCTACTCGGCTCTTGTCTAGCACGAAACCAAAAATTGGGTATGATGAATTAAACATAAATTCTAAGTTTCTATTCAACGCTCGAGTGAGCGTTCCATTCCGTCATACATTCCCACTTTGAACTAATAAATTGTAAGGAGTGCCATTCGAACTTCCTCACGTGGTCAGCGATAAAACGCATCACCGCGTTTGGCCGCGCTCGCCAGCAAAAGCGAAGAAAAACGTTTGAACAATAAACTAATTTCCATAATAAAATCAATAAATTCAACAAAACCCACACTGTATTACTGGCCTGGCCGCGCCGTTTCCCACTATCACTGGGCTCCGAGACGACGAACGTGGAATGGAAAATTTGTCAAGCCACGTTTGTAAATAAACGACCCATGGGACTCATAAACTAAGGTTTGAATTATATCACATTGATCTTTTGAAATGGGCACCATGGTAACGTACAGTTTTGGAGGTTGCCATGTTTTATAGAACAAAACTCCAAAGCAGCGTTACGTGCTACCTGTGCTCGGAGCCCTTTTTTCCAACCTCAAAGGGACACCCAAATCCTGAAGCATTCAAAACCACCTGTTTTTCCGTTTGCGATCAATACACTTTTTTTTGTAAGTGTGAGTGGGGACTGCGTTGTCGTCAATCCATCGGTTGTTGGGTCGTTGTGTCAGTTTTTGGACGCTGGTTTTCGGATGATTTTCCCAGCACCTAGCGCCCGGATAGATCCCCGATGGAAATAAATTACTTTCATGTTTGTTTCCCACTGGAACCCGAATCGATGTCGCGGGAACGGTTATGCTCACCTGGAAATCTGTTCTGGCTGGCGACGAGGAATGGGTTGTGTGTTGTGATTCCGGAACACGGTCACGTTGGCGCAACGGTCGTGAACGAAGCCTATCGGGTGTTCCGTTCCTTCTGGTCCTTCGGAGTTGGGAACCTTCGTGCTTTACCTTTTTTTTTCGTTGCTGCCGTTCCTATAACCCAACCAGCAGTTAGAGTGTGAAAAGAATAAAAATACCTCACCTTTCGGCACATCAACCTCCACTTCACCGTGGAGGACCTCCACAAGTGATCATCGATTTACACGTCCAGCATTGAAAATTATCCTCTCTCTATTAACGCACGCGATGAAGCAGTCGAGCAGAGTTTTAAACAATGGCAAAAGATTGTTTTATTCCTTCTGTTACTAAGAAGAATAGCGGTATAGCATTGGACAAAAGGGCAAAGAAATGATGTTTTCATACAGGAGGCATTATTGTGTTCCAAAAAATAGTTCTTTTGTTGACAAATTGTCCCTTCGATGACTATCGAATATGATTGTGCCATGTGGGACGGTTCGCTTTGACAGATGTATGTCCCAACGTACTCCACCTTTTTTGTTTTGTTCCATAAAAATAAAGATTCATATGGGAAGGAGGTTAGAAGTTGACCAATACGATGCAGTAAGATTCCCAAAACTCATATCTACTCACTTCGGCTTCAATATCTGTCACAACTCGCTACGCGATGACTTTAAATTAAAACTACGTGATTCTAAAAAAGGAAAAATAGATTCCTCGAACGGTACGCAGTTAACTTTAATCGACCGGACATTATTGTTGCAGAATCTGTCACATGTAGGAGCGTCCAATAAATCAACCAGTCAACTATTAGCGGACCCGCGGCCACCGAACAGAACAGGATGAAGGTGGAACCGTTTTCCCGTGAACCAAAATAGTCGTATGTTTCATGCTAAATTGAATCATAAATCAACGCAACAACCCACAATGGCTTTACGCGGTTTTTTTTTTATTTTGGCGTTCTATTCTACACGAATCCTCGGCTGACCGTCCCCGTAGTTGGACGTGTTTTGTGCGTTTGCTCGATACCGACACGATCGTACGGGGAAAAGAGTGTTTCTACTCCAAGCGCGTTGGGTGCAGATTTGATCGTAATCGGACCAGCCAAACTTCTGACCACTAACCCATGGAAAGTGTCATTCGAGATGGCTTCCAACATGTTTTACGCGCGTGAAGGTGCAATCAGGGATCACGATCCTGTTGCTTATAAGTTGATATCGAAGGCCAAACGAAAAAAAAAAGAAACTGAAATTGATTTATAAGACACGATAACCATCACCTTCTAGACTTGCGTTCTCGGTTAACCTGATCCAATCGTTCTTGCAAGATCCACCATCGCGCCACGAATAAATCTAGCACACACGAGGAAGCGTATTATTTTCAGTTTTTTCGTAGAATTTCACATACATCGTTTATCAATTGAACGAACACAGAAATCGAATCGTTTCTGGAGAAAGGCATCTAATTTTCTTTCCCTTACTGGAGTAAACGCATCGAACGGTTGATGCACTTTTGGTTGTAAATTATTTAGTGATTTTTTCATGTTAAGAAGCTCCCCTTATTCAACAACGATATCTATAAGCTTTTCTCTGATTTGCTGGAAATGGTAATGCTAGCTAATGATGCTCTCGGAGCTAGCGAACCACAGCGAAGGAACCGCTCGGAAGATAGTAAATTGATTTATATAATTTTAGCCGAATCGCTACGGTGGTCGTTTCGGCCGGTATGACTTATTAGGACCATCAACCGGTTCCGATCACTCCCCTTTAGCTTGTTAATGAGGCTGCAACGTTCCCAAAGCCGGCATCTTTCGGCAAACGGTGATAAATCTAATACCACTGACGGTGGAGTGCCGCGGTCGGTGATTTATACCTGTCTGATGATTAAAATATTTGGCGGAAATACATCAAATGCTTGAAGTCAGCCCCGGGCAGTGACTCATTGCGTATCGATTGCTCCTCAGGTTCTCAGGTTTGCGTGCAATAACTCAACATTCCCATAAGTAATTGCGTACAATTACAATTATACATCATTATGGCACAAGTCGCTGTTTGTTTAGTTTGTCGAATTTATTTTCCCGCTAGTGAACTGTAAGTTGTTTACTTCTATTGTTGAACAAAGCAATCTGGAAGATTTAATTTAATTCTTCTGTATTGCATAAGGCGTGTTGCATCCCTTAAATTCACCTGAGGGGTGCATCGTGTTATAGAACTTTTCGAATCCTTCATCTCCTACAACTCTTCTACGCCTGCCATGTCGCTAGCGGGATTGCGTGCGGCATCATAGAAAAAAAAACCCTCGGAACCCTATAATTCCAGTTGACAGTTTAAGGAACAAGCGGCACATCAAAAGTAATCGTTCAAGCGGGACTTCCTGCCATGCTCGTCATCTGTTACTCATGCCTAACCGGCGGTAGCATCCAACCCTCTCCGTGCCCAGAGTGGGAACAATTATTGTGATTATTTTTAGATCGTTCCGAGCGAATTGTCGAACGGTTCGTCGATGATCCTTGATCCCTTTTTGGGAACAGCCTAGTTCAATAGGCTGTCAAAGCAAACCAACATAAGTGCGAGTAGATCATTTGTGCAGATAGGTGTCGATCCCTTCGAATTTTGTTGCTTTTATGTTCGTAGAACAACGGTGTTGCATACATTTTTCCACAATAGTGCAGGTCGACGAATTTTAATTGTACAATTCTCAAACCTTTTTCTCATCCCTTTTGCCAGCATACCTTCCATACAATGTCACAAAAGGATGTACCTCAAATCAACCGAGGGCGCTCAGTGTTAATCAAATTGTACAAACCTCGCAATCAATCTGTACGGGTGTGTTAATAGCAACCCAACCTTGATTTGTCTTGATTTCCTAGTAACTGACCGATTATTTGAAGGGCTCACGCTCTCTCACGAACGCATCACTAAAAGAAGATATCATACGGAGGCTTCAGTTCATTCTATCGTCATTAGAAATCGATGCCCACTTTCGCAACAATGCGCATGCGTGTGGTGATTTATGACCTCCAGGAATTTTGGCCACCATCCATCGACCTGCATGCTGGCTGCAGCCCTATTGCGTCCGTTGTGTCGCCATGTCGCACAGTGGGACACCATTCGAAGGAGGCACCCCGGCCAAGGGGTCGCTGAAGAAGCTGTTCAAACCCCTCCAAATGATTGCATTGTGTTTGGGCTTTTGTTTGCCAATACATGTGCATATGTGGCTGTTCAGGAGACTGCAGGTAATTCTATTTATTACTGTCGCCTACAGCAGCAGCTTCAGGCGAAAACTGTTAAGCACGATCCGTATCATCCATGCGACAGATCCTTTTCAGGAGCTGTGTTGTTGTGTAATTTTTCATGCGGAAAAAGGGACAATTATTTCGGTGACATTTTCTTCAACCTCAAGCGCCTGTTCCTCGAAAACTGGTCTGGGATAAAAAAAAAGTTTCTCCCATCCTTCAAACGTTCTTTAAGCAACATTCCTCGAACGGTTTTTTTAGGCTTTCTTCCATTTATTCCTTATGGGTAATCCAATTTTGGTCTTCTTCAATCTTAGATAACGCCTTTGTCATAGGAAAAGAAAGCTGTTCGGGCTGTCCTTCACAGCTGAATCTATTTCTGTCTCAAGTAGAGAAATAAAAACGTCAGAAAATGGGTGAATTCAATTCTTTGAAACTAGATGTAAGGGGTTTTTGCTATTCCACATTCTAACTCTTTCTGTTCTGCTTGGTTCGGGAAAATTCCAGCTTAAAATAGAAGCGCCCAATGTTGAGACAATGCAAGAATCGTGCACGCATTGTTCGTTCTGTCTGACTGAGCAATTGCTAGAATCGAAATATATTCACCCCACTAATAGTTTCCAATTGCGAACCGCTCTACCGGTGACCACAAGTTACAAACATCAAACAGTAATCGAAAATACTGGGGTCGTACCGCACATGGCTGGCGAATAGCATTCGAATTATGAATTTGTACTAGAAGCAAGTACAAAAGCAAGAACGAAACTAGCACATCGGTGCGCCGGGGAAAAGAAGGAAAACAGAGAAAACTTCCGGCCGGGGGAAACGCAAAAGTGTGAGAAAACGTCCCGAGAGCGGAAATCAGTGGCTATGATTTTCCACACCCATCGAATTGGCTGCAACCATAAATAAAGAAGCATTATGAAATTGTACCGAAACGGATGTGAATGAAGACTATTCCGGGCTGGTTTTGCTGGTGTTTGGCATTAGATTGGCCCTTGCTCGATCCACACAGAACCTTTCGAAATTGAGGCGAACGAGAAGCTACTACGAGCCGCGATGGAAGAATGTGCGAAAAATGAATCTTTTATGTGTGAACAAACCATGTATGAACATTGCTCCAGACTCACTTGTTAGTTTGTATCGATTTCCTGAAAGAATCCCATCTTTATTTTTTGGTTTTGGTGCTACGCAATAGCCGGGTCGAAAGCACCGGAAGAAAGTCTGCTACACTGGTTCGGAAAGCCTCCCACCCGGG
This sequence comes from Anopheles minimus, assembly GCA_000349025.1. Classification (NCBI taxonomy): domain Eukaryota; kingdom Metazoa; phylum Arthropoda; class Insecta; order Diptera; family Culicidae; genus Anopheles; species Anopheles minimus. The sequence goes on along the minus strand of KB663943.1, from coordinate 12,930,295 downwards.
GAAGATCCTTAACATAGGGTGTATTGTTGGACGGAGCGGCTCACCAAGGATCAGTGAGTGACTTCCGCTAAAGCATCTACGTTCGTATCGGAAGTTAGGGTCATCATTCGATTGGCGGGCGGAAAACCATTGGGAGTCATGACTCTTCGGTATTTTCTACGCCCAAGAACCCATGGGACCACCAACTTTGAGCCTATACGAACCGAGAGAGAGAGAAGGATAGACGTTCGGATAGTTATTTGATAGTTTCCGGCAGTACGTCGAGCATCCAAAATACCCTTTCGTCAACAGTAAACGTTCTGCTGGATGTGTTTCTTTAAAAGAAGTTAATGTGTTGGAATTCCGAAGTCGATGTAAACCTTAATCGACTAGAAGTCATTGTAGCAGACCTCACCTCCCTTGTCCAGACGGTGGTCTTGGGCGGACGTAGCAGAGCCTTCCAAGACATGGCCTACAAACCCAAACCGGGACGGGAAACGAGGAAAACCTTCGGACGGACAATACCAACATGTGTAATCCTTCCGTAAGCATGATTGATGACGATCCACTTCCTTAACCTGTTTCAATCGTGTCGCCCTCATCGCAACGCGACAGCTACACCGAGAGCGTCCTGTGGAACTATACATTAATGTCGTTCTAGTGCTCTATCATTGCTTCCTCCATCCAGGGCCAGCCCAAGCGAGGCGTCAAGTCTGTCTAATTCTCTGTCATTAACCACCGCCGAACCGAAGCGCTTGCCTAATATCTCCTTAACCCTTTGCAGCGAATTAATAACCCGAAATTAAAATGATATTATTTCACACCACGGCACTTTGTCGTGTTCCCGGGGATATCCACTTGCCAGCACACAGAAAAAAAGCTTCGTGGGACACCCATTCGTATCGGGACTGTAATAAATGTGTTTACAATTCATTACGAACTACGAGCTGAGTTCTGTTCGATGGAAAGTGTTTCGTAATTTAACCAACCATTGATTAAAACTCCATTTTTTCACCACCACTGAAAACCACGGTAGAATCCCCTCAAATGGATGATCTATGCTGGGAGTTGCGGCTAATGGAAATGTTCTCTGTACAGTTACTACATTAATAATAGATTAATTTGTTCCAACACTGTCTCTTAACGTGTTCCGACATTGAGCTTGTGGAAGTCATCCACGGATTAGGGCGTGAACAATTAAGTTTAAAATCGATTTGAACAATACAGAGCTCAATTGGTGATAATTCACAATCTCAGCCGTTTCGCAGCTTCCTGTCGCATAATTCGGCAACCTTCCGTTTCGCTCGATTGACAATTGTTATTCGATAATCGTTCGAACGCATTATCTCCACTGGGTTGCGTGAGGTTAATCCAATGATGACCTATGTTTATGTGACAGTAATGTTCTCCAATTAAAACACTATTGTTGTACGATTGAACGGAGAGTATGCAGCTTTTGGGGAAGGTTTAGCTAAAACCACATTTCACACACACTGGGTTAAACTTATCTCATGTGGATTAGTCTGTATCAAGTCTTTTTCGTTTGTATCAATTGAAACCCCAAGAATAGAATATATTGTATTGAGGTTCGGTTTGCATTGATGCATTCAAACAGGGGGAAATCCATCTGTAGACGGAGTAGACTACTTCCAAGGGTACCGTCTGCAGAGTGCCAACTGAGATACTTGTGGGTTTCAAGATGCTTTGTTCTCTACTCATTGGCAAATCTATCGGTTGGACGGATTTTGCGACCGCCAAGGGACCCAAGATTGTGAAGCTCCAAAGAGTTTCTTATAGCATTGAAGCTCATTAAGTCAACATGCAAAGCAGGATATCATAGGCTCAATTGCAGACAGTGGACGACATCTCCATCAAAGTCATTCTGCACTTCAATAATCGAAGACTCGAAAATTGTCGTTATCCACCCTCTCCACAGTTTTCTGATTCATCAGATTCTGGCAGGTCAGGATACTGTTGTTGAGTCCCAAATTCTATTGCACTAAGAGCCTACACAGGGTTACATCCACTACTAATTCCACTGCCCATCTCTGTAAGATACAGAAAATTCGGAAGTTCTAAATAATGAAGGACTAAATATTATCTTCTGAAGTTAGTTTATTCAATTGTATGCAATGCTACCGATTCATATTTTTTAAATTTGCACTTTCCCTAAAATAAATATTTTCTGACTTATCATATGTAAAGATAAGTTATCGGACAATTAAATCTATGTATCCTATTTAAACCCCCAATTTTAATTCGAAGTGGTTCAACATTCACCTTTGGAGAACTAGAAGCTCCACTTTTGATTAACAAGCTTCAATAGAAAAGCTCATTCTTTGAAATTCATGTAGAGGGAATGTACATTCGAAAACAACACGACTCCCCACATTCTATAGACGTACGTTATGCAGGCATCGGTTTTTCCTACATAAGCCGGAGGCAGTGTAAAAACCTGAAGCAACCCGGAAGGGATGTGTGTAAAAGTTCAAACGAAAGAACTGTTCGCTTGGTGGAACAAGATGTTCCTATCGATTACTGACAATTGGAAGTGCATGTCTACCTGAGGTCGTGTGATGAGGTGCTTTTGCATAGAGAGCGGTTCAATTTCAAACGGTGCCAGGATTCAATTTCATTTGCAGCCGGGTTTGCAATACTTCATCTCCGTTCTGTGTTTTCTTACACCTTAGCTATTAGCACACGGATAAGAGCAATCGATAACGATGCGTTCTTAAAGGTACGGACGATGAATGGTAATTTCTTTCCTTCTACCCCTTAATGAAAAAGCGGTTTGCCAGTTTGGAATGATAGGAATTGTTCCTTTTGTGCAAATGGTGGTGGTGATTGAACCGTTCGCAATCTTTCATGCGTATCTGCTCAAAATGTGATAATCGAAATGTTGTACGATATTGGCAAATGTCTAGCAAATTTACATTGCCAATCGAATTGCAATAATTTTTTAAATGACCGTATTGGTTTTGAGCCACATTTTTATAACCCCGTTGCGGTTGGGGGCAATAAATACTGCGGTAATAGATGCATTTTCATACTAATGGGAAAAGCTAGCATAATTTCCTCATCATGAGCACTAGTTCAATAAGTTTCAACGAGTCCTATAAAAAGAGATTGCAGTCATGCAGTTGGTTGATATGTTCGTTCGGGGGAAAGTTTTTTGGCATATCAGCTGGAAAACTATTGCCGATATGAGCTTTGTTTGGCATCGGTTGTATGACATATTTTAAACATTCGCGTCACAAACAGGAAAAACTAATCGGTGTTCCAATCCAGTCGGTTGCTCTCTGGATATTGAAATGCATTTAGTAGTATCGCAAAACATCGCCAGATTGATGATAATGCTTGCAGTCAGTCTAGAGCACAAACAAAAACCCTACTGCAATGTCGGCTTTCAAAAGACAGTTGTGCAAGATGGTGGAAAAACACACAAACAGAGCCCAAACCGTCACGATTCGTCTATGGAGGTTGGAATTGAGAAAATCAGCCGTTTGTTTAGGTGATATTGTACAATCTGTTGTCTCTGGCAGTGGTGCCAACGATTGCAAAACCCAACCAACCAACCAACCGCCCAATCGAGGGTTTGGAACCGGAACCGGAAAACAAAACACAAACAGCACACCATCCGCCAGACCGAACCGCGCGTAAGACAGATCCCGGGGCAGGGAAAAATCCTACAGTGGGCGCTTGGAGCGGGAAAAAGTTTTCCCCGTTACGCCTGTCAGGTAATGTTGTTGGTTCGGCAATCCGGTGGTGGGAAATCAAAATGTCGGAAAGCGGGAGAGAAACACATTAAATACCATAAACACGGTCGTTTCTTTTCCACTCAATTTAGCCTGTAACCTAATACCACACAGCGCACACACATAGCCCACTCACTAGTAGCAGCGAGCCATGCAAAGCCAGCGAACCGAACAACACCGTGCCCGGGACTGTTCTACCATTTTCACCCCGAGAATCCATCGTCACGTCAGGAAGACGTTGGGAATGGAGGAATTTTCACACATACATCGCTTCGTTTCGCTTGTAGTAGTATATCAGTCGAAAGCCAACCTTGAAATCCTTCAAATAACTAGCGAAATTTATTGAAAGACGGAGAAACGGTCGAAGATGGAAAATGTTCCGGATCCGCTTTTCCATGTCAGTGGGAATTGACACACAGTTTTACAAGTTGGTTTGGGGAGCTAATTAGGTCACATGATTGGTGGAGTTCATTGAACAAATGATAAACGGAGATGTCACCGATATGCGAAAAGGAGCCCTTATTTTCAATCAAAACAATTTGTATGAAATGTAGTAGAAGTACTTCCTAATGCTTCTTTGTTTCTAAAGCACAAAAACTTCCACACTATGGGGTGGTGTCCCACTTATCACCACACACATATACAGATGGACAGCTGATGCTGACACCGTGCCGCTTTGCCCTGCACATAATTGGTCCAGCCTTTTTGACAAGCCATTGAAGCGGGGGCCCTTTTTTCCGGTTCATTCGTACGGCGATATTCGTCGAACGCCATTGTCGTCACGCGGAGATAGAAATGTCGAAAGCCATAAATCGATTTATTATTTATGACCATCGAAACATCAAGCCGGGTTTGACCGGGCTGGTTCGATTTCCCGAATGACCGCCGATGGTTTGGGGCATCGCACAAAGGCCTCGTGCCCGTGGCCCATTTGGCATTCTCGACCCTTCGGTGTGCCCCGGTACCACGGCCGGGTATGATGGGTCCGATGGGCTGGAAGATTATCTCTCGGTGCGAGTTGTTATCGGATGTTCGGTTCTGGCTCTTGCAACTGTCCAATTTCCAGCCAGCGTTGTTATCCTGTAGGTTTTCATTTTATCCCCAATATCCACCCTTTTCGCTCCCTTTCCTTCCTCCCTTTCCAGCCACCGAAACCATCCGGACCAGATTATAAATGGGTTTTCGGGTGCGTGATCGGTGTTTTATGGGTGATATATGAACCGCCGAAACGGACACCGAGTGTCTCCGCCGTATTGTGGTCGGGCGTGTCCGGGTGATCTTGGATTTCAGTTCCCCTTACCCCCCACCCTCCTCCCCCAAGCACACGGATCGTTTGTCAATCGCGTCGTGGAGCGAGCAGTTTTTGGTGATTTTTAATCATTACTCTTCATCAGCGCTGCTCATTGAAAGTGATTCGCGCCATTCGGTTTTGGGGATTGTGGATATATCGGGCGGTTTGTTTCTTCCGAAGCTTCCTCATCGCACGCTGACCACGCTTGCATTCCCGAGCACGTCTGTGGACCGCGTGTGGCACCGGCTGAACACTTTCAACCGGTCGTGTTTTGCTTCCATTTTTTTTCGCTTCAAAAACCACAAGAAATGACGACACACACACACACACAAAAGCCGCAAAGATGCCTAGATTCCCAGCGGACAAATTTTCAAGCACGCCGAGTTTGAAAGTGTCAGACCAAGACGATACTGTGGCGGGAAAAAGATTGATTGGATGTTATTGAGCTTGCGGACGATTTTCGGTGGTTTGAGCACTGTTTTGTGCATGGATGCTTCTTTGAAAATTAGTATGTTTACCAATCAATCATTCTAAGCCGCCTTCTATGCTCCCTCCGTTTTTTTTTCGAGTGTCACTTTTGGCAGCATGTTTTCCCCCTTTTCTTGGGGAGTTTTCGTCCGCATTGCCTTGGATCATCCGCACAAAACTGCTGCGCGGTAGGAATTTTAAGTATAGATGTCCTGAGGGGGAATTGGGGCGAAGAAAACCACAGGCGTGTTTTGCATTATGCCATCTGTTTCACTGTTCCCGAGATGTAGCAAACCCGATACACCCGAGTTTGTTGAATGGGTTGAGGTATTTACTCGTTCGTCCATAAATACAAGAAGCATTTAGACGTGCTTTAGTTTTGTTTAAAATACTATTTTAAATCACCACCAAAAACGGGTGCAGTTGTCAATATGTAGCACGTCCAACCGCAAGCCAATTATCTAATAAAATAACATTGTCCTGCCGTGGATGTAGTTAATTACGCTGTAAAAAGTTAATTACACAAATACCTTCGCCAGACAAATGGCATTAGCTCATTAACTTACCTTCATTACTCCCCTTCTGCTTGGAATGCATCGATATAATGGTGCTTTTAATTTTATCGTCCTATTATCACCCGACGCAACAAAAACCCGAGCTTTTATCGTTCCACATTCAAATACACCTGTCATTGCAACTGTGCGAAAGGGATTTCACACAAGCGGGGAATAACAAAAAAGGAACTATGATAAAAGCATTTTATGTTTTATGTCCTATAAGCGAACAATTTATTGATTCCAACCAATAATGGAATAGATATATGCAGCCCATGCTTATTGTCATTGCATGACTGAATGCTGTGGTGTGTCCCGGGGTAATACGTGGGAGGCGGGTGGGGAGCCTTGAGGAGTGGAACACAATCAGCAACGTGTGGCGGAACGGAAAAATGGTTACAGCCAGGTATCGAAATTAATCTTCTCCCATGTGGTGCAATTTCATATCATTGCACGAGGATCATTGAGCTCACCGGTGCATTCGCCGATAGAAGCCAACTCCCACCTTTCCTTCCAAACTCCCACCCAGTAACCCCCCACACTCGGGAGCGTATTGGACCGAGAAAAGTGGTTAGGATATTATTTATAAGCTGATGTAGCAGTTTCCAGGCGTAATTCCGCACCTGGTTGGGCACACATTGGGCTGAAATAATACGAAACACCGAGCAACCGAAGGTTTCGTTGGAGCTTCGAACAGAAACAATCATCTATCTCCAAATCGGATGGTTGGATGATGTGTGTGTAGAATGAGAATTGGGGCAAAAATTAATATTACCTGTTCCGATATTCGTACCATCGGTACTAACGCTTCTTCTATCGTTAGCTTTTGCTAGAAACGAGTGTAGGCAATGTTTAATAACCAACCGTCGAGTAGTGCAACGTACAAAGCAGCTAAATAAAGGATATTGGTGATTGCCAAACTGCTCAGCTGCTGTAGTGCCGTGCTCTGTCAGCGGACAAAAAGCTAGAAAACACAATCATGTCTCCTATCGAGCCTCGATGCATCAATTTAACTGCGCTCGAAAATAAAAGAGGGCTTACAATCGCATTTGTCATCATTTGTCTCGATTAGGCTCCGAAATTCGCATTGATTTTCCAATAGTGTTCCACTCAATGTCGGAGTTCATCAACGACGACCGACGACGTGTTGGAGCGTTCCGACGGAATACTTGGGTCGGAGGCGATTATCTGTCTTCATCCGCAAAACAAACAAGTTTTTGCTTTCTATTGCATTACACCCTTCTGCCGGCAAAGGATCTCTCAGCCCTGTTGACCCTTTTGTGGCCCGGTTGGCCTGCTTCGGGGGTCGTGATGATCACGTTGTCATATGGTCCGATTCCAACTCATTAGTCCCAAATCGGGGGAAAAGTAGACCATCCGTTGTGCAGCCCTTTCGGACCAGCTGCAAACAGTGCGCTCCGGGGATGCCTCAACAATTGCACATCGGAAGGGAGTGCTTCGTCTAATCACATTAAACACTTTCACATCTTTCCAAATGGAATCGAGCCGGGTTCTCTGCTCTCAATCTGATGTCGAGCGTCCCTTCGCCACCGTGCGTCCGACCCGGGCTACGGTGTGGTTGTGGTCACATCACATTTTTCCCGGCTGCTCAACGAATCAAATTACAGCTTCCCCTTTAATCATCTTCCGGTGGTGGCTTTGGTACGGAACAACGTACAACCTGTCCCTTCGGCAGTGTTCATCCTTTTTTCCCGCACCACCACGGCAGAAAAGCCTTGAGTCGATTGGCAGAACCCAACACGCCCAACGTATCTATCATACAGATGTTTTCAATTACATATTCTCTCACCGATCGATAGCCTGCCGACGAGCTGCTGGGCAAACTGGATGAAGCAGTGAACCAAGGCTCACTACACGAGAGATCCTTGTAAAGGTGCACACTCAAGCTTTTCAAAACATGTGGAGAAGGTTGGAGAGGACGGAAAATCGAATGCCCGCAGGATAGCAAGCGTTCGTTGCGTGGGTTTTGTAGAAAGAAACGAGAGTTAGAAAGTTATACGGAGCAAGGTTATGTGGAAGTCAGGCCGCTGTCTCACCTTCACGCCCTCGAGCGTACAGCGATTGACTTGTTTCTCAAGAGGACGGAACCTGCTGCAAGCATTCAGAAGAAACAGAAGGAAAAAAAAAACTTCCACACAACAAAGAAGACATTCTGCAAGCAATAGATCAATAACTAGGCCTAGAATTGAACGAGGTGTACTCTTCAGCACAGACATATTGTGCCTTAAGTATTGTCTCTGTGCATACAGTCAAGAAAAAAAACCAGCTGTCCAAGAGGTTTCCAACCCCCGGTGTATATTGCTGCCCAACCCGTCCAGTACGCGGAGGAAGCATATTTGACTCTGGGAATCTTCTGGCTGTGTTTACCGAAACCTTCATTTGTTTTATAACCCCTTTTTCCCGGTGATCGGAACCCGGGCACATACACAAGTAAGCCATCGATACCCACATCATGTAGTTGCCCATGGTTCTGCCCAGCTGGCACACGGCACTCGGGGTTCCTTGTGGACATAGTATTAATTTCCATCGATGCAATGCGTATGCAAACGCACAAATTAAACACTCTATTCACGTATCCCGGGTACCCTGTTTACGGATACGGGCCGAGGCGAGCGTGTTAGACGACGTGTGGAGCTCTAAAACCCAAACGAATGGAAGAAATCTGTATGTGAACTGCATCGCATGTGGCCGCACGTTCCACGCATGCCGGTAGTTTGCATGAGCCCTCAAGTTGATGGGTTGAAGTACAATTTGTTGTAAAGTGAACATTATGTACCAATAACCGAACCCTTCATTTGTCACTGAGTTGGCTGGAGTGCCATGTGTCCGACCAGCATTTGGAGCGGGAAATGCATTCACGCACGGCCGATGCTTTGAATATCTGCCAGTTAGACCGTTTTAATGCACAAAAGGTAGCTGCCAGCACTGCCTGCTCAGGTGACCCCTTTTGCTGCCAGAATCGTAATTAGAAATAGGGAAAACTTAAGCAATTACAGTACCGGGAACTGACGCTATTTGCTACATTTTAACGCATTCATAACGCAGCACCGGAGCACCCGGGAAATGTATTATGAACATCTTCATGACTTCACCATGCGTGTGTACATCACTAACTTTAATTAAACCCAAAACTCTGCGAATCATATGATATGGTTTACAATAGCCTCGGACACCATTCAATATTCTGCTGCAATATTCAAACGAACGCTAACAACGAAATTGCTTAATTAATGAAAGCACCAGCAGCAATACGTTTGAGCAGTTGACCATGTCCCTCCTCATCCCCAGTTCCAGTAATCAGCGGGTGCACAGTATAATCGATACACTTCCAATGGCTCACCGGGGCAACACTTTCAATTTGTGCTAAATCGATGGATTTATATGAAAAGAGGCTTTATCAGGTGGGCAGAATTGTGTCGCGTTCGAAATTGGATGTGCTCAAAAATGAAAATCCAGTTGTTGAATATATGTATCTGTGTGTGCCGCACTGGTCCTTTTTTGAGGGTCCAGCATCCGCCATTTTTGCTGCACTTAGTTCCATCTTCCAATGCTGATTATCTGCGATACAATCAACGAAATCCGATCGAGGTTGATATATATATTTCGCGCATGTTAAATGGCAAATTAATTAATATGCAATAAATTCATCACCGTTCGCAACACTGGCCATTTTCGAGGGCGCGCACACACACACCGAAGCTGCCAATTGTCTGTGTAGCAGGCTATTGACAGGTAGGCACACAAACGTGAAACCAAACCATTCTGGACGATTAAAAGCGAAAGAAATCATTCGTGCGTTCGACGAGAGGCGTTCGACATTCGTCAAATTATTCGCATATTGAATTGCCGCATCAATGGTTTACGGTTTCTTTGTAAAGATTATAAAGTTTATCCTATTTAATTAACAGGTTCGTTTCGTTACCACGAAAATCATACACGGCATAGTGTGTGCGTGTGCCATCAAGGAGCTTATTGCTACTGATTAAGACCGTATTGACACTACTCCACGTTGTAACTCACCATTCAGTTTGAGCCCTTGTCAACCTTCGATAAGAAACAAAAAGTACTGCTTGCGTAAAGCGAACAGTTGACTTATCGCGTAAGTTAATGATGTTGTCTACGCTGTTTTGTTGTTCCGCTTCTTCCAGCGATCAACAAGAGACATCTTTGTTGGTGCAAAAATTAATCTCCCACAGTTAGGCTTCATTAGGCTTTTGGGTAGGGAGCACCACATCTGCTCATCAAACCACACTTCATTTCCTATCAAAGTTGTGGAACAATTCAGTGCAGCGGCAGAAACCATCCGTCGCCAAATTATAATGAAAAGGAAGGTAGAGCGGGAAAATCCCTGGAAACCTCATTACGGCGCAAACTTTCTCCTTCCAAATCGATATTAAAAGCCCATTAATTGACCACCCTCTCCTTCGAGGGGGGAATCGACGGGTGTGAACGGCTGAAGAAAACCTCCGCAACGTCCTTTTTCCCGAAGGAGTTGCGAAACCGGCGACACACACACACACACAACGGAGGGGGGAAAGGCAAAAACTGTCACGTTCATTTGTTTTTCCCGAAAGCATAAAATCAAACAGCTTCGTCATTGAACGCCGTCAGGCAATGGGCGCCGGGGCTTTTCTTGCTTCCTTGTTTTTGCTATCCCCGTTTTTTGGTCGCATTTCCTTTTGGTTCGGTTCGGCGCGAAAGCCAAAACGGTACCGGGAAGCCTTTTTTCCCAGCGAGTTTTTCCCGCTGCACGATCGATTTTCCTACCACGCCATTGTTCGTTGTAAAAGTTTCATGGGAAACTCGCCACGACCCGTTAGCCCAACTTCCATCTCCCGGGAAAGAAAGGAAAAACACACACACAATCGACAGCAAAAACAAAACACCATCGGCCGCAAACAAGTCCGCCAGTCAACTATCCAAACGGACCGATACCGTAAGAAGCCAACTTTTGCTGGCTTCTTTTGAATCTCCGAAAATGAGTGCCAGTCAAGGGGAGAGAGCAATAAATATATTAAAAGATAAAAAGCATCGAATCAAAACAGAGACGCTTGGGTATGAAAGGACGACCGGAAAACTAGGCTTTCCACGTGCTGGTGAAAAACGTGGCCTGATTGGGGTTGGGGAGGGAGGAAAGACGCGCGGACGCCAAAAAGAAAAGCCGAACTCGAAATAAGCGCTTAGTGAGTGGCTGTGGGATAACGAAAGCACATTTGCGACGCCATTGTAGCCCTATTGATCCTGTTTGGGTGTGGAAAAAGAAGATGGAAGGAGTGGAGTGAAGCTTTGCGAGATGAAATAGCACATTTTGGGGGACTTTTTTTTTCTCCCCGTGCACCATATTTCCCTAACCTCAAACATGGCCGGCTGTCTGGCGGACACGATGGAGCAATGCCATCGCTTCTTATGTCATTGTTTGTGCATGCATTAAACTGACGTCGACCCAATCCGGTGTGTGTGTGTGTGGGGAAAATCTTCCCCCCATGGCGTGACATAGTTTCGAAGGTCCGAGAGACCATTGTGCGGAAAACTTTGGTCAGATAAATATTTTGTAACCTTCGTTCTAACGTTTCAAGTTGTTGATGGAAGAGGCTGTTTTCATTTGGGTTTAGTGCAATAAATGATAAAAATTTCATACCTAAAGATATATTTTCGATAATTGTTTTGGACCATTTAACATTAATAGTGTTAATATCCACATGTGCTATCAATTTCTTCACTACCTGATATCCACGATCTCCAATCATTCTCATCCGTCTCATTGCTAGGCTGCTCAGGACTCGTTGCGCACGAGCAAGTGTATAAGATATATCGCTCTTGAGTGTCCGACATCTTAAAGAAGCTAGACATGCGATAATCGAGGGGAAAAATAAATAAAACCCGCTTGCGTATGCTTTTTATGCCAAATATTTATTGAAATAAAATTGAGACTTAATTTTCCATCCGTTGGCGTTGCAAACGGAGACTTTCATGCCCGATTGAATTGGTCGTTTTCACACACGGGTAAGCTTTTATCCTTGCTATGACTCGCCAGTCAATAGTCGGTGGTCTACCTGCCGGAGACCACTTATACGAAAGCGGTTTTTCCCACACCCTTCTGCCGAGCACGGTGCTCTAAGGACGGTGCACATTCGGTGTAAAATATGGCCAACCTTACTAATTTTTCTTCTCGCACGTGACGGTCACCGTGTTCGGGTCTTCTGGATACCCTTTGGTCGCTAAGTGAAATTAAGACACGTGACAGGAATTCTAAAGGTGAACAGGGGCTATTGAGTACTATTGGGTTGTGGGCACGATCACAGCTCACTCCATTCGGCATTCCTTTCAGACACGGCTGGAACGGTCCAGCACAGAATGCTACGATGATTGGAAACAGTCTCGCCGCAGACATAAGAAAATTTGATTTTTATTTCCATCGTACATCGTGCGGGTTAGATGTGTTAATAGTTATTGTAGCCCCAACCTGACCACCCACACGTTGGAATTTTTAGCCGGTCTGTATTATGCATTGGGGGTTACAGAAGGCGATACAGAAGTTTGCAGGATGTTTACGATGATTAAGGTTTGTGTAATGAGAAGTTAATTGCTTTAATCGTTCTTCTTTTTTTTTGCTAGGAATGCGATAAATTCTAATTATATCTTATTTAGAATAAATTTTCAAGAACTGAGGCAAATAAAAAAATCAGCCAGGATTCACCTTTTTAAAAATTTATTTAGTAAATCATTTCCACCTTTGAATTTCCACCACAATTCACAATCAAGTGCACACTCTGGGGGCGCACATGCCAGGAATCTAGGTTATTATGGTGTCAAATTTATGTTGGGCTGTACACTATCTTCCCACTTTTTTGCCCCTGGCAGCGAATGTTTGATGTCAGCACGGGATGCATGATGTAATTAATTGCAGCCATGCGTTTATTCGTGGCTCGTAGTTGAAGATCGTTTCACTGGGAAGGCACATTTCGGAATGTTAGTATATCACCACAGTAATAAGTATTCGTTTGAAGTTTCTTCGGTGACACAGATATGTGCACTGGGTAGAAAAATATAAAATTAAATAATTGTTTTAACGTACTCCTGCTTGCATGACCTGCCTGATAGCAAGATGCAAGTATGTAGGAGAACATAAAAGTGTACTTAAATTTAATCATTAACAGCTTAGCTGCTCCACATCATCCGGTGCCGGTACTATTGACGGTTTTTGCACATCCATATAACGCATTCCAGTTTCCCGCTTAATCATTTACCTTTACTTGGAACCAGGCAGGTGCAGGGCACGTAGTTGCGCGACATTTTCTGCTGGTGACGATTGCTTCAATGGCGGACGGAAATTCAATCCCACTCGATTGGAATTACCAAATGAGCAAAATCGAACCGACAAACACGAATGAATGTCGATCGCTTTTCCCGAGGAATGAAACGCGCTTCAAGGAATCCGTGCACACCGTAAGAGCCAGGAATGTACCGTACCGGGCTGAAGAGCAGAGTTGCAAGGAATGCAAGGTTGGGAGCTGCAGGAAATAGCTCCTTCACTATCAATTTCAGCCATAATGTCAAATTTAATCCAACAAATATAAACCTTTTGCCGTGGCGAAAAGGATCTCGTTTCAGCTTAACGTTTACGGTACACATGCTCCGAAAGCCGGAAGGTCGTATCGTGGAAATGAGTGGCAAAAGGTTGAACCTGAAGCTCCCAACAAACAACGGCCGAAGTGTCGAAGATGTGGTAGATGATGCAAGAAAAGAAAAAAATCATGAATAAAATAAGGAAAAGCTGAGCCATGAACTTGACACAAACTTTCGAACCCTAGGATTTCCGATACCCACACGAGACACGAGGATGCCGGGAAAACCCCTTCGTTAAAAGAAATTTATTCGTTCTTCTTTCGGTCCGCCCCAACCAGCACCGCCTCACCGAACCGTCACGGTTTGTAAAGCGATGGGAAAAGCTTTTGCCTTGCATCGGGATGGAAATAGAACCGAGCACAATTTGCAAGCCGCGTTCCCCGGAGGCTGCAGCCTGCCAGCCGGGACTGGAAAGCCAGACGACCAGCGTCGTTGAAGAAATTCGATTTCCTTTTGTGCTTCAATCGCCATTCTTTCATCAATTTACGACAAATAAAGGAAAATGTGAGAACGTCAGCATGTATGTAGTATCGAACCGATCGGAAGGACTTTGAAGGAATTGCGCATGAAGCGAAGCAATGGTTTCTTGCTTTTTTATACCGCAAGTCTACAACAACAAAAGCAGCAGTTCGTACTATACTGGAGTGCCGAAAATCCAAATGTCTCGCGCACTAATCGAGGAAACTATAATCATATCATAGAAAAGACTTGTTTGCATTCCAAATGGAGGTTCTTGGACATTGCAGATCAGGCTCGCTGTCCAATAATCCCAGTATCACGGCTTGTGTCCGCATCAATACACATGATTGAGACGTTAAAGCTGGAATCCAGCGCTAAGACGATAAGTCTTACGCTTTCAAGATGCCGTCGATTCCGACGGTACCGCCCTATAATCACACCGGCCAGTGTGAAGCCCTTTGCCTGTGAAATTTAGACATCCACGCGTAACTATTATCACCAAAAAAGAAAAGAAAAGAAAAACGCTTCCAGAAGTGCTGTTCCTAACGATTTGGGTTAATAAGGTATTAACGGAATTAGCATAGAAATATTCCACCTCGCTATGAGAGACACTCGTTCCGGGGTTTGAAATAAAAAAAATACCAGAAACGACAAAAGGCTAGGCATAGACAAATTGGTCACTACAGAGTGGACATTGGTTGTGAGAGGATTTTGAAGGACCGGTTCCCTTTTGTTGTTGAAAGCTCTGATGAAGACATTTCACTTTAATACCGATGGATGGGTGTCGTGATTGGGAGCTAACTAGTAGAAATGAATATAGAAAACGATTTTATGTTGGATTTTTTTACGATCAACTTAAATGGTACGTGATTTCAGATGGAACAAGATGTTATAGCTACCCAATTGGAAAGAGTAAAAAACTGTTGAAATATTAATTGTGTTTCATTTAAAAACTTTATCCAACAATATTGAAGCTGTCAATATGTCTTATTATAAAATTATCCAAAACATGTATCTTTAATAATATAAAGTGTTTGCTTTTGTGCATTTGCACGTTAAAAACTGTCACATTCAATGTCTGTTTCCAGTATTCCTTTAAAAGCAATGTTTAAAAAACACATTCACGTCCGGCACACGAGCTCGGCATCTGACCTGGTTCGGATGCATGCAATACAGCTCCAGTTCAGCTGTTTCCCACTTCTTACTAACTTTATTAGATCAGCCGGAATGAAATTTGTGCAATTTCGGTACGAAATGGTAGCTGTTCCGGTTGAAAATCGATCAGCCCGAAAATTAAATAAAACTTTTCTTCTACCGGCAGCAACCATTTTTCGCCGGCAACAGATCTGAATGCCAAGGCCATCGGACTTTTTCGGTCCAACCCCCTTGCCCGTTGGAGTGTCCGTTTGGTTTCTTCTGCCGTGTTCGTGTTTTGCGTGTTTCAAGTAATTTAATCAAGCATTTCCAATAGTACATTTCCACCGCTGCCAGAAATTGTTCGATCTTTCCGTGGGTGGTTTTACGGGTACTAATTTGATTGTGATTATGCACCAAGTCTATCGCAAGTTGCAAATTCTCACGCCCGGTAGGACACAGTGGGCCACGTTTTCCTGCTGCTGTGTGCGCGTTGTTACCAAATCTAATTGGTGAATATTCAATTGAGTCACCTGAGATGCAGCTCCACGATGTATGATTCATTCGGCATGGAAAATTTTGTACCGAAATTCCAAAGAATCGGTTATGTAAACAAGTTCGCTAGAATATTATGCATTAAATACATTTATTTGAAAAATTTTGTATTCTTGGTACAGTTTATTTTAACCAGTAATAGAAGTGGAGTAGAAAGAATCGCTTTATAAAGGAAATGCCACACTTTCCTAGTGTAAAGACAGTTAAAATAATATTTTATTTCTTTTTTTTAATTCCTTGGTCCTTTCCCTAACCTAGAACAAGGCACACATGTGTAACAAAGACGCCTCCGGAGAAATCATTGAGCATTATTGATTTTATTTCTATTGTGTGTTATTTTTTCCTTCGAACAAAAACAATCTACACTACAAAAGGAACGTTTGGTAGAACAAAGCCAAAAACATGTACATGTTAATAATGTTTTGTATCTAAACATTTTTTTAAAGTCACTAGTCGTAGCTCGATGTAGTGCATGAAAGTAATTCTAGGAACTACTGCTTCTGCATACCGAACAGTGCACAATAAAACGAACGCCAACCAAACCAGCTTGCCGTACGCGCTGTTCCAGTGCGTAACGAGCTACCCTTCAAATTCAATTGTGCTCCAGCTGATACCATCAAATCAGCAAAGTTTGCATAAAGAAAAAACATATTAACGGAAACCCCTTTGCGAATGGTAGCCGACGACAAACAATACGCGCCACTATGCAAATCTACGTTCGACGTGATACTGCTCACGGCTTGGCGCAGGAAGGTAAAGGCGAAAGGACTCGACGTAATACGGCTACGGTACGAACTGACTGCCGACTGCAGGGCGGATGTTATTTACTAACACGTTCTGCACTACCGGCGTATCTAATTTACATCCCACATTCTTGACAGAGCCGCAGGCGATGGCGATACGACGCCGTCTTATTGGCAAGTGCCACCAGAAGGCAGGATTACATTTTCTTTGTTTATCGAACAGAGATTCGATTTAAGCTGTGATCCTTGCGGATATCAGATTAACATAGCCTGTCACGAGGAAAACATACCCCTCTGCTTACTGCACGATGGCAAATGGGGGAGCTGAGCTTTCGCACACGAGTAGAGGAGATGGAGATGTAAATTAAAGAAAACAACTAACAATACTGGCTGGGCTACGAGGAGTATTGAAGGTAAAAGGAGTGTGTTAAGAACAAGGAGACATTGGTACACCTTCTTGATTTTTTTTTCCTAGATTTGTTACTGAAGAAGGCACTCAAAAACAGTGGAAAAATTTCGGAATGTGTGCCAGTGTTCCCTCTTGCTGGAGAAAAATCGCCTTCTCCATATACAAGAGGGTAGACTAGCTAAAGTGCAGCAACTAAAGAATATGACCTTCTACAATATGTTCCCCTTTATTTTACTTAACCGACTAGTCCCACTCGTACAAACTATCCGATATCTATAGGCCGCATACATAGGTATCGGATCGTACAGTCGACTGGCCGTTTTGAAGGATTTTCCTCCCCAAAAAGCAGTGGTAATAAATATTCGGAGAAAATCCTTTCAAGAGTGTTCTATGTATAGTGTTGGTTTATTTGCACTTACTTCTGAAGCATATTCCCCCTCAAAAGAATATGAGTTTTACAGTGAATCTAAAAAGAGATACAAGTGAAAAATTGGATGCTTAATATTGCTTTGAAATGCAATTGCAATCTCTGGAAAATCAATTAAATATTTCTTCCTTTCCGCAACGACGGGTCCTTCCTGTTGCTACAATACGCACATGTAAAGCAGATGGACTCCAATTTACCTACAACCTTGTCAGCATTCTGATACACTTGTATACACGACCATACTTATGAAAATGGGAAAAAGTTAAGCAAGACACTCGTAGTTTGTTTGAGGAACAAACAGGACCATCCGAAGAACGAAGAACCGCACCGTTCTTACCATGCTCGGCGCAACTTTCTTCAAACGTTAACACTTTCTCACTTACGCTGACAAGCAGCGAAACATGTACGGAACGGATGTTGTAAGTGCAGAGCGAGCGCTCGACGCAAGCATGTATGCGTATGCTTTACTTTGTGCGAGATGACGAACTTTTGCCGTTTTCCCCATCCCCACATGGATGCGGTGATGCTACTTAACAGATCACAGAATTCAGCATAAAGCTCGGAACTTTATTTTGCTTTAGATTATACTTTTGAACCGTCGATTGGCTGTTTTGTTTCTTGGTATAAGTTTAATTCGTGGAGTTTGGGCGATGGCGCATTCGTGTAGCTGAGGGTGAATGTTGCTTGCATAAAATTCGCTGTAAAGTTATTGTGATGGTTCCATTTTGTAACGCTGATAATTATTTCCCTTCCAACTTCCATCCGCCGATAGAAACTCTTTTCGAACAGACACATCCATAGGAGGAAAGTAGTTTAACAAATTAGAAAACTTTTATTACTTACCTAACCCACAATTTAAAAGTATTTCTCGTTGTTAAGATATTTTTTCCTTTCTTCATATTTTCGCGTCTGGATCCAATCAAATGGTGCGTTGGTGGTTTGCCGAGCAAATCGTGACCAATAATACGGACGTGTGGGGGAAAAATAACATTAAAAACTGCACCAACTACTGAGCTGGAACTATTTATTTCTGACTTTACAAGCTACGGTCCGGTCTGACGTTGGGAATGGTGGAAAACGGAATGAACTCGCCTGTGGAATTCGAGATCGAGTACAGCGTGTTCATGCAGACGGGTTCTTCAACCACCGTCTTTTTCTCCTGCGAACATCCTGCGCGAAACGTTTCCTAGACGGAAGCTATTTTCGACGGAGTTGTATCTATTGCATACCGTTCCACGAAAGGATCTTAAGGATGTCCGTTATTTGTTCGCTGTGGAACGCATCTGATGTCAGTTTCAATTCTGTCTGGCGAAACTTCCCATTGCACAGATAAAATGCGCTTAAGAAAAAATATTTTTTAAACAGTTGCGTACCAAAACAAAGCAGAGAAAGTGCATTTTGTGAAAACTACCAACAAAACACGGTCGAAAGCATTTTTTTTTTTTTTATTCCTCAGTTACGGCCAGGCCGTATTGCTAGTCGAAAGCATTTGTTTGTACAAATTTTCGATTACCCTTATGAAAAGCAAAAAAATCTCACAGCACAGTGAGTTTATTGATGCTCACTGATTGGTGAAAACAAATTCAATAATTTTAATGTTACTCGTTGTATTTTCCCTTCAAAAAAAAGCGACACCGTTGCCAAACGCAATTCCGTAATGCTAGTTGCTTTTCCGTTCCCCCAACTCGCCGGCAACCCTTTTTCCCCGGCCTTCGACAGTTTTCCATCAGCGAAAACGTGAACGGAATAAATTTGTGATGTTTGCACGGGCTTTGTCGCTTTAACCACCCTTCGTCAACAGCTGTAAATTGTGAGCGTTCTCATCACATTTCCCTTACTTAAAGCAAAAGTGCCTGGGCTTTAGTGGGGATGAGCAGGAGTGGAAAAGGCGGAAAAAAAGAAGCAAACTTTACGTATAAATGTTAAAGGAACAAAATTTATACGATTACTTTAATTACATTTTGCTCTTCATCATTCGTGGGAGATTAAATATTGGGTGGAAAAGTATGTTTTACACCAGGACTTTGGACCAGTTGGAGCGAATCGAGGGGATAGAACTTGCTCATTTGTTACCAAATTCATACTGCTAGAGTGTGTTTGTGTTTGTCGTTCACTAAAATTCCCATCCGCAGCCAGACAATGCTCCAATCATAATGAACTGGAGAATGGTTCCGTGCGGTAGCTGAACGTGATTTCATACTGATCATTGCCATTGCTGCATTGCTCTGGTCCGTCCAGTGTGATCGGCTTAACTCGCTCACCCTCAAGGAAAAGCATCCCCCCACCTGCTTCCAGAAAACGAAAGTGTTCGGTTGATTCAGTCGTGTGAGAACCCGCAAACAACGGTTTAATGTGGAAAACGGTGTACTCCAAAAAGTGGACGAGATATCCGCATTCCTTCCCGTTCGATCACATCACGCGGCTTAGCTTTGGAAGGCATTCTGGGGATGCAAATGATGTGAAATCAACCTTCCGTCCCGGGGAAGCCGGAACCACTGCTAAACGATATCCTTTTTACTGCTGCTACACAAATTTTGCTCACCGCTAATCCTCACACACACGTATCTCTTCAGCAAAAGGCCTCTTTACCCAAACCCCGGCGGATAGATGGAGACGTGAACACTGGAGGAGGGAAAATTTTATAAAACTCGCACTTCAAAACCAAATCACCGAAACGTGTGTTTGCATTCTGGGGATGCTTATTTGGAAAGACCACCGGTATCGCGGAAAATGTGGAAAGACTGCATCGCACATGCGAAAACCTTAGATGGGTTTTCATGAGCGCAATGATTAAATTTCGACTTGCTTTATCCGAAGGTTCTGGCCCACTCTGTTCTACGCTTCACACGGTATCTACATGTTGTGGTTCCGGTCATTCCGTAAGTGCTCGTCCCTGATGCTGAACCCAACTTCACTACGCTCTGTGGCGAAGAAGCGGTTAATTATGAAATCCTTGTTGAAACGTTTCCGAACTTCAAACAATATCATACGCTAGTAGTGCGGGGTTTCGTAGATCAAATTTTTGGGCCATGTTTCGCAATAGTTATGCGGACCACTGGTTTGTAGGCGATGGTCATTCCCGTTTTCCCGCATTATGTAATTTTTTGATGAACCTTTTTGGATCGTTCTACTACAGTCCTTAACAGAATTATAGGAACACCTGTTTTTTCAAGAATAAAAGAAGATCTAGAAGAGTTAAATGAAATTGATGTTCTAGTAAGTTATAAAACATAATAAAATACACATTTTGAAGATAAAAATTTAGCACATACAAAATTTATCCATATAACATAACTATACGAACATTTAAGGAAAATATTGTTCTCTGATATTACAAAGGCTTCGAAATTCTTAAAAAATGGGAGTAGCATAAAACAATATTGTTTGACGTAAATGTATTATTGTATAATTTTATTTTTTTCGTGTTTAGCTCAGCCAACAGACATATTTTTAATATTTCGTTTGTTAATATTTTTGGTATTGACTTAAAATTACTTAACATGAGTTCCTGCTAGCTGTTCTAGTTATTCTTTTATTCTAAAATAAATAAAGTGTTCATATAGTTCTGTTAAGCACTGTATTGCAGCTATTAGGCTTTAAACGAGGTAAAACCTCATGGTGAGAAGAATTTCGGTCGTCTTATTTCAAAGCGATTTTATTATTAAAGATTTAAATTTGCAAATATATTTCATAATTGTTGAACGCTTCCGACACATTCCAATAACTTAGTATTAACATGGGAATTAAATAGAAATAGAATAATGCAAGTCGCAAACAAACAACAAATTAGAATAAGTAATGACTAAAAGTTAGTAATCTCTCAGCGGATTTCATTCAAACGACATCACACACACACACACATCACGTGTTTCGATCACGTGCGTAGTGCGCGCTGCGGATGCAAAAGCGTTAGATAAGAAGTCAAGTTCACCCGTCACATCGGTTTGCGTACGGTTGATACAGATACAGGATCGCTTTTGGACGCTTCCTTGATATGCGTGCTCGAATCGGCACGGTACGTTAAGAAACGGTTCCCATATCGTACCCAGCAGCTGAAAACAACTTACACTCCGCATCGTTGCCAACACAAGCATAAATTGTACGGTGAGACTACGACCGTGTCCTTCTCCCATCCTCGGTTTCCCCGAGGGGGTTCGCATAAAGCGGTTGAATTTCCGTTTCCGCAATCCACACCATAATCATGGATTTGGAGCTGGAAAGCATTAGCCGAGACGTAGCTAGTGCCGGCACAGGCTAAATGCATTGCATCATGCGTTGTAAATAAGGCGAAAAGTTTATTCAATAAACTTCCGACCAACTGCATGGATCGGAAGCACCGTAGCAGCGAGCGAGATGTGCAGGACCGAATCGGAGCAACTTACGCATTGGCAACGTGTCTGTGTGTGTGTGTGCATACTTGTGATGGAACACAAATACCCATTCCGCCCAGCCATTGGGTATGCCCTCCAGCCCAGCCATTCCCTCGCCGATGTGGGTCTGGACGCTTATTCTCATTCTGGCAAGCGGATGGCAAATGGTGCCGATGGGCTGTGAAGTTTCCACAAAAGGCACTGGGAAAAGGAGTGTTTGATAGTCATAACTATATGTAAACATCGGAACCGAAGTGATGCATAGGCGATGGTAAGCAATGCTCCAAATGTACCATCTTGTTACGGTGGTAGATACACTAGACTGCTTGGACTGGTGGAGTGATTTAACTCTCTTGGAAAATTCCCCCTATTAATCCAGGATCCCCCGGATACGTTCCTGCTGCAATCACGTTACTACTCTAATCGATATATTGTACAAAGATGATACGATATTTTGAAGCTAGCAACGATCGATATTATATAATACGATAATAAAACAGTAACTACTTTAGAGCCTTTTTAATCGAAAAAGCCTAACAAATTCAAAGTGTGAGCAGCAAGCACACCTTACCAGCAATCGTTCACTGTGAGTGACGTGTTTCCGACAGCTGAAGTGTTTGAGCAGATTGATTTGTTAGGAAATAATGAGAATAACTCCCAAACACACTGCAAAGCACTAACAAGAAGTAGGTGTTTCGGAAATTATATTGTAACGTCAAATTGTGACTGAAAGCGGATGCATGCCTTGCGTGTGATTACGCGAGCCGACGAAGTAGCTGGAACTCGATTTTGTGCACCACCGAGTTATGCAATCCGCGCAGCATATAATTGAAATCCACTTCAAGCGCCAAGTTGAGATATTTTATTGAAAATATGTTGATTAAAAACTAAAATGCATTACACTCCCGGACAGGTAGGGGAGCAATAATCCTGCGTACGATATGTTTGTTTGTAAATTCACGACCTATTTCGGAAATTGGTTCTCCGGACGGGGGTCTCAGGGTTCGTAATAAAACTTTCACATTCTTTCCAAATTCAGGTGTTTCGTGCGTAGTGTAGTGGTTTTTGTTTTTGCCCCCCTCATTCACGACCTACGTGTTTTTCTTTTGTATTGCTTATAATGCGAAGCAACAGCTTTTGCCTTGAGGAAAGTGTGCTTTCCTTTTCGAAACTCTCACTACAGCTTAACGTTCTGTGGCTCGGCTCTAATCGAGAACTTCCTTCCTTTAGGGTGGCCGGGGTTGGAGAAGGAACTCTGCGTTGCTCCGCGAAACAAAACAACGGCAAACGCGAATTCATTACCACAACTGGTAGCAACAGCAGCGGCAGCACAGTTGAGGCGAAGCAAACAAATTATCTCTAATGACTTACTCTATTTAGAGGCTTATTTGATGATACTTCAATTATTCATCCTGCTGATGAAAGCGTGACTTGGCCGTACGGAAACCGGCCTCAAAAGTACTTAAGCCAGTGTCGGAGACAGATTGGGCAGACAAACAAAACAAAACGCGGACCGGGTAAGGAAATGGGACATTTATTCCGCCTGAAATATTCATCTAAACACACCCGCAAGAAATAAACTACCGAGCACATCCGGGGGACATTCGGTGAAAGGCAACAGTATTGTATTTATTTGCGAAGATTTTTGCAATTATTAAATCCTGCACGGCGCCACCTTCTCGGAAGAATAAAACTGAATATCATTGCGTTTGGAGCAGGGAGGAAAATGTTCGCCAATATGAAATTTCATTCAAGAAATTCCAATTTTAGCAGGCCTTTCTCATCGATTATACAACCACATTACGATTAGATGATCATTTTCATTCATCGTGGGAGAGAAACGTCTGGAAGGACAACATTTTCTTTTGCCGTGAAGTTATCGTGCAATCAAAGGAAATGGTTTCTTGTAGTGCTTGAATGTCTGATGCAAAATTGTGTGATTTTTTTTTATTTCAAATATGACTTGTCCGACGAAAGTGTGAAACCGTTTTCGTTCGCAGTCGATTTAACGAAGAATACGCCGCTCTTACCACATCTTGATTCCGCCAGAGCTCATTCGAACGATCGCAAATGATGGTTTCATCTGAGCGTAAAATTAATTAACAAACTTTTTCACCCGACAGCATTGGCTTCAAGCTTCGCGGCACTCTCGATTTGATCCAGGCGAAAACTACTGGCCACCCGTACCACCCCCATCCCACAGGGTACGAAACGTTCCCATGGCGTGCTGTGAAGTTTTTAAGATCCTTCCCCGAACCAACGCCAGCACACTGCTTGTACGCAGTACGCGCGTTTTCCTCCGATCCGCACGTAACCGATCCTAGCGCTCCGAGATGGGGGGAAGGTTTTTGCTTCAGCTCGTTAGCGGTCCTTATTATTCCATCAAAGAAAATTTCCACTCCAGTTTCGGTGCCGTCTTGTGTTGAATTCCTCGTCGTCAGCATCACACGTAAGTAGCGAAAACCCGGTCGATAGGGTAACGTTCGGCAACGTGCAAGTAACGTGACGGTGAAAATGAAGTACAACTACTACTCCACCACGCTCGAAAGAATGTGACGCTCGGTGCGCCGGCTCGGCGAAATGCAGTTCGCAAATGAATGGTTTGTGGTAGAACGTGGCCTGAAACAAGGAGCAAACAAGCACAATCTATTTTACTACCCTGCTTCTTGGTGTTTTCTTTTTTTTTTTGTTGCTTTCTCTAGGGCGACTTGTACTTGCTCCAGACAAAAGCTCGTAAATATGCGTGTAATTGAAATAGTTTCTTTTATGTCTGTCTTGCTTGAAAACACACGGAAATTTTGTGAACATTGCATACATTTTTTAGGTGCTTGTTTTCTGTTTTAATTAGATATTTTTGGATACTGTGGTTTTGGAACATTGGGACCGGGAATAGCCGAAAAGCGAACATGTCGTTCGCATTCTAAATATTTAACCATAACTCTGAATGCCTTACAAAGGACCGGTCTTCCAGTTGTCATATAAACGCCACGTTACAAATTATCATCCTGAATAGACATAACGTGAATGAAGTATGTTTTCCTGGAAGGTTTGCTTTCGGTTAATATTTTCCATATTTTCCTTTTCAACCTTGGCGCCTAACGAATGATAATGTATAATATTTGCAAAAGTGTGCATAAATATAATGAATCTGATTGAAAAATCAATCTCCTCGGCTGATGATGAAGGTTGAAGCTGTTAACAAACATTTTACGAGGCCCAAAAATTGTGATCCCCTTAACCTCTGTCCCAGAACGACTGACTCCATCTATAAGCTCTCCGTGTTACGATTGAGCTCAAGCACATGGGTGTGATCTCGAAAGAATGAAGCCTAATGAGAGATAGACTTGGGAAATGATATGTCCACAAATGGAACGGTAAGTAGGCGAATGTTCCCTGTCGGATCAGCAAGCACTGATAGTTACATGGCATCATTGCAAACGACATGATTTCAAACCCGAGAAGGATCAGCAAATCTCCAACCAAAACCAAACAAAAAACTGTCCCAAGAATCACACACTCCAGCCACCTTACACCATTTGTTGCCCAAACCAAACGTGGTGCAAAACGTTTCGAGGATGTCCGCACCACCGCAAAACCCCATCAGAAGATCTTTTCTTGTTTCTGGGGCATATACACCCTGGGATCAGATACAGATTTTCCTGTCCTAACTAAACACTCCACACCGGTGCCACATTGCATTGTAGACCTTTTTCGGTAATCTGTGAACCCATCTTTTGGCGACAACAAACCGGCATTCGGTGGCCAGTGAATGCTGTCAAATGATTTCGATAAACTTATTCTACTTAAGACTCCTTTTGCCGTAAAAATACGTAAATAACAGCCTCCACCCAACCGGACAGCGTTGCGGACAGGAAATGCGCGTATTTTCTTCCTTTCCCGTGCACTTCTTGTTCCCGATTTATGTTGAAAGGATGTTCTTAAGAAACTTAAAAAATCCCAAACTGCCATGAACCCGTCAATGCTTTTGGCTTTTTCATTTATCCCAAACCTTTTTTTAACCAACCAACCAACATCGTAAAAGGGCGGAAAAGGACACGATAGCACAGACACATTGCACCAAGATAAAGTGATATCGCGCCTCACTGCAGACAGATAGTATCGGGCGGTTCGGGGTGTACCATCCGGGTGAGAATAATTTATTAATTTGACTTCACACCAGCCCGGTAGACAATTTCCAGGACTACATCCTGCCACCGGTTACACCGGTGTGAACAGCTGCTACTACATACTGCCGCTCCCGGTGCTCCGGAGGGAAAAAAGGAAAATTCATAAAATAAAAAAACAGATTAAATAATTATCCATTTCCGGCCGGATCGGTTAAATCTTCCAAGAAGTGTTTGGTCATCAATCGTCCACCATTCGTGCTGACCGGACCCTCGGCGCGTTATCGAAGTGAAAATCAGAATTCATTATTCATCGGCACGATCGGGTCTCGCCATCTGCGTCATACTCGTTACCAGCGCTTAATCAATTTCATCAAACGCCCCGGAATGCTGGACGGTAAAGGACACAGCCTACCGGGGAGCACATTTTCCGGTGCCACTTGGTCCTAGACGATGGTGCAAAAACGAAAAAAAAAAACCGTCGAAAAACACAATCGTGTGCTGCCCCATTACTGCCACAGCTTCGCAACAGCTCATTTTAGCCACTCAATACATACGGTGGCGGTCGTGCTGCGTGCCATTTATAATTGTAACGACTAACGCCTTAACGGACGGACTGACAGCCTTAGAAGGTGCGAACGGTCCCCGTTGGGGCCCTGCCAGAGGCATTTGCCATAATAATGAAAGTCGAAAAATATGCGCTCTATTCCGTCCACCGGTCTGTAGCTGTGCGACGCTATTTACGAGAGAAATTTGGAAATGACATATTTTGATTTGCTGACACTAACTCAACGCCATTTAACTACTGTTGCTGTGTGGAGGCCGAACGACCTCGTACGGATTATTGAGTATGGAAATGATTTTCTTTTTGTCCCTCTTCTGGCACGTGAATCAGTACCAGAAGCTTTTGCTTTTGCTGGTCTATTAATTGGCGAGCTTTTATGTTGTGAACAACTGTCAAAGTTAAATTAACTTCTTTAATAGCCAACTTTTGCTTCCCAAAAGGTCATGTGCCCGTATAAATTGCACTTACATTGCACACCCCATTTGCTCTCAATTACCGGACGGACAGCCGATGAAGGAGAGGTCGTTTCAATTGCTTCAACGCTTGATGCTATCGGGTAGAGTTTTTAATTTTATTGCTGCACTTGTTTCTTGGAGGAGTATCAATGAGTCTCCCCTTTTGAGACGTAACTCCATAGCAAAGACTAGTGATGTGCAAACTGAGTTGGAAAGAGTGAGTGAGTTTAATCTTAGTAATAAATGAGTTGATTTCAATCATCATTTATTTAAGTTCACTTATGATTGAACTCCCCGTGCTACTCACTCACTAAATTTTGATTCATTATGGTTTCACTCACTCACTCACTGTTTATAGTAAATTTAACACGGAGAGTTAAATCAACATTGAGCTATTTAACCAATGAGTGAGTTAAAATTCAGTGAGTAAGGAGTTAGTAGGCATGGAGAGTTAAAACATTCATCGAGATTTAACTCTTAAATAGTGAGTAATTCCCACTCTGAGTTGATTAGCATTACTGAGTCGTTATTCCCATCACTATCAATGACACATTAGGGATTCATGACTCACGCTCACGCTCCCGAGAAGCAATTGCTCGTACGAGATTCACTTGACTTGCTTCACCTATTATGAACATCACCACACTCTCTGGGCGTAATCAACGTTAAGGCGTGTGCGTGGAGGTGAGCAAACGAGCGGAGAACCTTTCTGCACTGATGCAGATAGGCTCCAGCATATGCTGGCAATCAAATTGATTATACAAAAACCACCAACCACGCGTATTTGATGCGCGAACTCGACCACGCCCAAACAACTGTACACCTCTTGGGGGAATGTGTCTAGTCTGTAATTAAACACATCCATACATCACTTATCACTCGCCGAATCACCCACCCACCCCGGATAGGGCGACTAAATTTCCGCCAACACCCTTTAATCAGCAATGTAAATTTTCGCTTCAATTGCCATTTTGTTCCCATTCGTGTTGATCACTGTCGCTGATCAATTTCAATTTCTCACTCTCGCCACCTTAGTGCCGGCTTCAATGGCAGGGTGGCGTTCTTGGTGGCATTGTGTCTCATTCCGCATGGCTGGAAAAGTCTGCATCTGGTTGAAAGGGAAACCCCCGGACGGATGGGACAACACCACAACATCAAGGGTAAGATCATTCATGCTCGCACACTTTCCAATTGTCATGCGAAGGTTGCCTTTCCGCATTTCTACACCCCCATACTGCACTGATGAATTTTCCACACTTCACTGCCGTTGTCACCAGCGCTTGGTCTTAGTACCCGGGCCTTGCCTTGTGCGCAATGGTGACGCAAAACGAGCGTTCTTCTTTTTTCAGCACATCCAAAGATCGGCCCTTGTGCTGCGCGTTAAGTGTCACTCAATTAATTCTGTTGCGGTTTTTAATTAAAAACTTTCTGGAGCAATAAAACGCGCGTCGGACGGCTTGTGTGATGGTGAAAAAGGGACGGTAAAAGGGGGAGGGGGGCGGAGAAGGTGGTGAAAAGAGACACCGACTGGAAGCACTTATATCTACTGCTTCTTTTGGTTGGCTGTACAACCAAGCTTCCATCGCTCGTTCCACGAGTCGTTCTGGTTTTGCCTTCACGAGGCGCACCGGCCGGGAAGAATTGGTTTGGCCCGGCAGGCTCCAAACAGATGACAACGATGAGAATTGTGATTCGAAACTGACGCTGCGGTGTGATGGTGTGATGTACCGCAAAACGGCATTGCATGATGAAATAAAACTTCATCTCGCTGAAGTAGTTACGACTTGTTTTACGTTATTTTTGCACTCCCCCAGTTCCCTGTTTTGTACTTGTTGCCTTGCTGTCAACGGTATGACAGAATATTAGCTATTATAGCGGGAAAAATCGTTGCATTGCGGGCAGTTTGCTGTTAATTTTCATTCGCTCTGCATAAGATGTTGTGATGCTCATTCTGGTGCCTAGCAAATCAGCATAACATTCTGATTCTGATGGATGCTGACCTAACCGCACGTAAATTTAATTTATCTCGCGCTCTTTTGCTTGCTTGTTTGAGTTTTAATAGACGAAACTATATGGGAGATAATTTCCAATCTCTACCCCGGGAATGTTTTATGCTAAACGACATCCCATTATCCGATCGAACGGTTCCGAGGCTCCGCTTTTCCCCCTGCGGAACAAACCCGTGCAATAGAAACACGCAGCCTGTGCAATAGTTTCTTAAACCAAAGATTTAATTTGATTATATTCCTTTCCAGTTAATGACATGCGGCAGAAAACTTTCGCGAAACCAGCGAACTTCATCTCATATCGGTGGCGCAAGCATAACAAGCAACCGGTACCGAAACACGGATGCCCCACGTACGAAGGATTTCACGCGCTGAATAATGAAAAGCATCATTCGGTAACGCACCGCCCTGCATGAAATTGGGTAATATATACGCCTGCTATGTATAGCAGCATGCATGAGTGTGTGTGTGTGTGAGGGGGGGTTGTGCAAAACTTTCCCAAGCACGGCAAGGATTTCGTCAACAGATTAGTACGACACGTGCGACCATGGAATCGTGCGTGCAAGGCAACTTTGGCGTTTTGGGGCGAAAACTTTTTTCAATAACGGTCCAACGGACTTGCAGCACGCTCCCCTACGCTACTGTCCAGCTTCGGAAGAAAAAGAGCCACAAAAAATCACCCCCAAAACCCTTACTTTCGATGGGAGATGTTCTCTCTAGTTTTCATTAAAAGACAGTAAAAGTGCAAGATGTGCCCCCAGTGCTGTGACCTCACACAACCGTGACCGTAAGCGTATGGTAAACCGCTAATGAAATAATAACCCACTCCCGGGTGCGGAAGATCCGGTGTCCCCTGATTATGTGTATCATAAATTAAAGATGCTGCATCAAATTTCGCAAAATTCGCATGTGGAAGTCGAAACTTCCCGTCTACCGTAACGGAAAACATCCTCTAGGCCAGGATTAGTTAGCAGATGTTCATTAACTGATTTGTAACACCGTATGTAAGCAGGATAATACCCGGCGTCTTTAGCGCTTGTGTTCGGCAGCTGGTTTCGGGCTTTTTTCGTTCCTCAGCCCACCCGGAGGCTTTTTAAAGAGCACACACACGTATAGAGGCGATGTAATGTTTACGAGCTCAATAATGAACATACCTAACATGTAAGTTTGAGGTGAAAGAAAACATTCAACCACTTCCGGCCACAAAAAGCGAAGGCTGAGCGACCCAGGAGAAGCCGAAGCTCCGGAACTCATCGTACGATGTGATGATGCTGATAGCGAGACCATGTAATAAGTGGTTCCCAAACATTATCTATCAAACTTTTATCGAATTGCAATATTTTATTTGGCTCGCGTTTGACTGTGAAAATTCTATGCTCCGTACCGGTGGCGTGTGGCCGAAGGCATACTAGTTCCGGTGCGGTGAGCGCGTAACATGGGTGCGATGGAATTTTCTTGTCGATCCCCCCCCCCTCTACCACTGTTCCCCAAAACCTCCCCCCACAAAAACCCCGAACCCATTCTAGACTACATGCGCCCCGGAAAGTCCTGGGCCGGGTGGGTGGGCAAAAAACACCTCACATAATTCAGTTCGTGGCAGGCTATCCGGTCGATGGATGTTGGATGAAAAAGTGGAAAAGTTTAGTGGTTTTCTTGAAAGCATAAATCATGTGTCAATAAGCACTTTCGTCCAATCAGCCGTAGGGGGAGCGAGCGCTAGGGGTGGTCGAAATACCGGAAGACCGGTCGATCCCGAATCTCCGGCTTCCTCCTTCTGGACTGGTGGTGATGCGTACACGCTCTTTGATTTGCCTTCATTGAAAGTTCGCAGACGAAGTTAACCCTGGTAGCTGGGTCCTCCCCCGGGGGGACGGTTCCGAGGGATGGGGTTTTCTAGTGCGGCGAACAATTAGCAAGTTTTAAGCTGGCAAACATAATGTGGTCTTTCGGGTTGGTGCGCCAGACTCGCCAACTTCTTCCATCGATCGGAAACGATCTGTTTGCAAAAGATGCTCCATTTGGGAGGGGGTGAGTGTCCCGAGGGAGTCACACGCACACACGCACAGAACGGATAGCGTGCTGGGGGGGGAGATCGATTTTCCATCGTTTTTCATTGCAAATAACAAGCTGGAACTATTATTTAACCATTTAAACATGAATATACTAATACCATTGGGGTACCATAAGGAAACATTCTAGAAACTTAACTGTTTAATATGTTCATAAATGATGTTGAGCAGCTCCCTGTTCGTTACTGACTATCCTGTTGCGGGTAAATTCAAGTCACGGATGCTAGAAATGACACGCCAAAACCTCTCGGGGTTGTAGTGGCTTAGAAGAAAAAATAGAGGTGAAAAAACAATTCTGGCAGTTATTAATATCGAAAGAAAAGAAAGAATTTGAATGAAAATCGTTCGAAACGAGTCTCTTATCTCATGCCATCGAAAAAGCAAATTGTGAGATAGAATGCAAAGATTGTGAGTAGGTCTGCAAAACTGAGTGAGATCCGTTGTTTAAAGCTAGGAAACATTATTCGTTCAAAGGAATAAAGGCTATCTTTAATTTAAAACTTGTGACTGGACACATTGACGCTTCTGATTTGTTGTCTTTACAAGACAAGACATTACAAGAATTCTGTTAGCTGGACAATTTTCATTAACTGACTATCATTCCCATCTTCATTATGCTAGTGACGCAATGATAGTAATGTCCAAAACGTTTTATGAATGTTTCAATGTTATCAATCTGTGGCTTAGTTTGTCTTAATTTAGGTATAGTCTAAGAAAACTACACGTTTAGATCTAAGAATTGAGCTTTAAATTGAAGCCTAAGGTAACCAGTTTTCAATAAAACACAATGATAATAATTAGATACAGATGGAAGTCATTTTCATGCTTCTTTTTTATGATTTTGTTTGACTTCTTTAAAAAATGGGTTGGAGATTAACAGCAAACAGTTGGTGAATGCCATTGTGGCGGTTATATTAACCTCTCTTCTTCACATGTCTCGTCGTTTACCAAATATGTTTCCCTTCCTGTTGCATCAATAGTTTAGCTACGGTGTCAGTTTAATTGAACCGTCCAGCGAACTGATGACAGCTGACGTGATGGTGACACATCATTCGCCTGTGTCGTTCTTCCGAAGTGCCGTAGGGCAACACTTTTGTCGTCGCTTCGGAATGGTTCGGAGCGTTTTTTTTCTTTTCTTTTTCTTTTTGTTGCTGTCTATTTTTAACGACCTTTGAGCGAGGGTGGACATATTTTATAACTCATGGCGTCACTCCGTTTGCCCACAGATCACTTACGCTCTGGCTTTGTCTACGACCGCGTTTCCGTCCAAAAACACACCAATGTCCCGGGGCCGCGAGGTGCTAAAGGCTTCACACATTGTTATCGTTCCACCCGTGTCCCCGGGACCATCGTCTAGCCAACTGTTTCCCATATTTTCTAATCAACCACCCACCGATCACCGGTGTCACCGAGAACCGGGGTTCTTGATAGAACCACTTTGAAATTGAAATGCCCCTAATGGTTCCCCGTTTCCCGAGCTGGAACATCTTCGGGATTCATAAGGTTTTTAATTAATCTCTCCATTTTCGTTTCATTTATTACAACCTGGAAAGGAACGACAGGCGTTGTTGCCTTTGCGCGTCCCGCATGATCGTGTACAGCAGTGCAACATACAATTTCCAATAGGACGCCGACAATAAACATTATCGTGGTACAGTTCCTTGGCGTGAAGGTACACACCGAAACAAAACAAACAACACTGTCGCGTCCTAAAGATGTACCACTCCTGTGGTGACCCTTTTTTTCTCCTTTTCCCTACACGCTAGACAACTCCTTCTGACCACTTTCTCCAGGCGCAACCAGCGGGAAACATAAGCGCATCGGTCGATATAAATTAAGACGCGGTGCTGAGAGGCATCTCTGCCGGCAATCGCTTCCCTAGGTGACATCCGTGTAGCCATGTAGATTTGGTGAAAAGCCGAAGCGAGGCAAGTAACTTGTAATGGTTTTCCGTCCGGCCGTAGAATTATCGCGCTGCTATGTCGGCGTCTGGTAGACCCTGCATACCAGCCTGCCCGACCCAGCGCTGTAATAGAGATAATTTTTCTTGTGCCTTCGTTGGAAAAATGTTCTGTCCCCCATTCGGGCCATTCGGCCATTTGGGCTCTTCATTCCCGGAGCAGCCCGGACCAAAATTGTCCGCTTATTTATGGGCCTTTATCTTTTACGACTTTCTTTTCTGTTGATGCATCGAAACAAGTCGAAATCTAACAAAACCCCCGAACCCCGTGGCTCTTCTTTAAGGTTGGACACAATGTTGCAGCATGTAATAAAGATACACACATACGCGCGGGTGCGGTGGCACGTTACAGGAACAGGTTTGATGTAGTAACATCTTCTTCACCGAAAGTCAGATGCCAAAAGTAATCACTTTTTCTTCCAATTTTTCTTACAAATGCTTCACTTCAATTCCGAAGCTTCGCTGTCTATCGCCCACTATCGCCCCAACAGCAACATTATTCTCGCACGAAGCTTTTAAACAATTAATAGCAATCATAACGCTGCATGGGGAAACCACGGCGAACAAACATGTTTATGAACAGGAAATAGTCGTTTCGCCAGAGAAACAAAACCATGACTATAAACTTTTATAGCCCCACATCCCAGTAAGCTTCCAGGGTTTCCAATTTGTTTGTTTTTTTATACTTCCACTTGACCTGCACCATCGAACCTTCTTGTGGGGTGACGGGCGGGGTGGGTCCATGCGAAAAGGGAAACTTTTTTTTATTTTGCTTCCTTTCTGTAAATAGGTGTGTGTGTGTGTGAAGATATGCGTGTCCTAGAACGCGTTTGTTAGCGCGCGAAGATCGAGCTGGGCCTACGAATTGCTCGTATGGCCATTACGATCCCGAGTGCGGTCATTCAGCTGCGCCCGATTGCTTCTGCGTGTACTAAAAGGAAAATTGATTCTGAAGAACGGAAACCCCCCACAACATCCCCTATAAAGGCTGGCCCTATAAGCCCAAGACCCTCGAATAGCGTCTTTGGAAGATTAGGTTGCGAAAGCTCGCTGGTCGCATCGGGAGTTGTTTGGAGATTGCTTGGTACGTACAAGTGGATGTTTGGAACAGAAAAATGCAAGAATAACCCCCCACCCGTTCCTCCCTCCCCGTTCTATTGGCCGCCCAGAAGCCAAATCTGTATATACAAAGGAATTAATGATTCATGAAATTATCGTTATGAATTTTTATTTTTATTACGCATTGTTCGGGCTGTATGGGCATCGTTGGCGCTCGCAAAGTTTCGATTTCGATTCGGAAAAGCTAGCGAGCTTCTAGCCGCAGCTCTTGTGTCTTTCGCCTCCGCTCGTTCTGGGAGCAGTTTTCGGATTGCAAACGTTCGTTTCCGAGCTGGTGAAAGGTTCGTTCGGCTTCCAGTGCGACGAGATTAAGCTTTTCTCCATCCACCTTAGTTTGCCTGCAGGCACCGTACGGCTAATCGCTCCCAACAGATCCGCCATCAATTTCCTGCTATTTTGTGTGCGTTTTGGAGTGCTACAAGCATACAAGATACCCTTGCGCCGGCCTCGTGTTATGATGGACATGGAATGGGCATTAGAATTTATTATTTTTAATTGGGTCGTAAAGTGTTCGCTCTCCATATAATTTGCGGCGTTGCCGGGAGTCAGTTAAGTTCGTCTGTTTCGCGCTCTTCTTCGAGGCGCGATGCAGCCAAATCTAAGCCAAACATTATTTCACATTCGACTGATTTTAGAACTCCTTTTTTTGCTGTTGCTGCTACAGCCTTGCATGTGAACGGGAGGAGTACGTACTTGAAGTAATTAGACACTAATTCTCCAATCTGAATGGTTTAAACTGCGCTTTCATGCTCACATTCCGTGCTCTCTACCACTGGCCTGGGTGTGTGTGTTTTTTCCACAAAAAGGTGCTTCATTTTCACTCCCTAAACAACGTTCTTGTTCGTACGCTAACAATGTCAAGATTGGCAACAGAAAGTTTCATTTCACACAGTTCGTCACCACCGTACTCGTTAGGTTTGATGGCGAGTCATAAAACCGGGTAAACGAGACGGCGTTAGTGTCGATTTGCGGGATAAAGAAGACCCAAATTGGCGAAATAATTAGCCTTTTAGTATGATTGCAAACACACACGCACACAAAGAAGGAGAAAAAGTGAATTTTTGACTTTGTCGAATGACACAATTTTAAAATGTGTTCACTAAGTTGCAAGCTTGAAAGGAACTGAACGGAACGTTGATGAAATCGAACGTTATTCACGTTAAAGTGTTCTACAAACTGCTTCCCGTATTACATCGCGATCGTAAACTACGTCTAGGCGAATGAGAACGGAGGATAGAACATGATTGGAAAGATGATACTTGTGCTTTCGCGTGAGAAACAGTTCATATTTTTGTCTCCCGTAAAGCTGTACTTAATTAGAATCAAGATAAGGCTTATTTATGGATAACGCATATATAACCATGTCCCGGTGTATAGATTTACACTAAATGTCACTATTATTTAAGATGAGCTATTTATGGTCTAAGCGTTTGGAATCGTTTCCTTACACCAGCGTGGCAGCGCGCTCTGAAAGAATTCCATTCTGCTTCACCCTCAAAAAACCTGACTTCCGATTGTTAGCTTTGGATTCATATTTTAGGAGGCAATTAATTTTTATGCAATCCACTTTTGGACGACGTCTATCGGTGCCGGGCGGCCGGTGTGATATCTCGTCGCCCGTAAAGAAACGAAACCAGAGTATCGTTTTGTGGGTTGTTGTTGGTCAGTCGACGAACATTCCATTCCGCGTTGTTAGATTACAGCAGGTATCTCTAGCACCGGGAGCGTCCGGGGTGGTGTACATTTTCTCTTCCTTCCTTCTTCTCATTCGATATGCTAATTCACAACGGATACAGGCGAAACTTCTGTCAAAGAAGCTTTCCCACCTAGCAGAAGGGGGAAACAAACGGACTCCCACCGAACACGCGCGGGCCTCCGAAGGGGTCAAAAATTAACAGAAATTTAAATTAATAAAAACAAAAGCATCTTTCCGCGTTGGAACGGGACGCGGCCTGGTAGCTCCAGGTGTTGGGTAGACTCATGTTACGACGTTGTAGCGACTACCGCTCGCTGCGCACCGAACGAGCTGACAGCGTTTGTAATCGGACACC
Source organism: Anopheles minimus (assembly GCA_000349025.1). Classification (NCBI taxonomy): domain Eukaryota; kingdom Metazoa; phylum Arthropoda; class Insecta; order Diptera; family Culicidae; genus Anopheles; species Anopheles minimus. Next base: position 12,894,155 of record KB663943.1, on the reverse strand, counting down.
TTCGGCAGTGGCTAGTACAAAATGAATCTCCCCTGACTGGCAAGACGTCGACGAACGATCGACGACGAACCCCCCCACGGTCCGGCGAAAGTCATCGGCCTATCGAAAGATCAACACCGTCACTCACCGTCACAATGGGTCATGATAATTCCTCTCCCCGCTAGCGCACCGGGCATGATGGGCAGCCATTTGTCACCGGTGCACACAATCGGACTTCATTTTTCATCAGCATCAATGCCACCGACCGGCAAACTTTCATCGAACGTATCGAACGGCCACGGTCCATTTCCGTGGTGCGTATTTTTCTCCCGCCTCTCCCGATCTGTTATTTGTCTCTTCAACTGACCCCGAAAAAAACACAGGCACCCGGGAGATTGACGTGATTTTGTCAAATGACAGCTTCGTCGAGATAATACGATCGGCGGATAGATCTAATTCTGCCGATAACAGTCGCCAGCGCGCGGTTTCCATTAATCTTCCCTTGTGCACCTACGACGGGTGACTCCACGCGTACCCATTATGCCGCTGATGGCCATTCTTCGGCAGGAAGACAATGCTCTAAGCCCCCACGTACTTTCGAAACAAAGTGTCTTCACCGTTGGATGGGGTGGAAAACCCCGGAGCCGAAAAGGTGAGATCGTAATTTTCTCGACGATTAGATTGAATCAAGATTGTAATAACTTTTGCTGGAATAACGCCAAACCAGCGCATGAACAAACACACGGCCCCAACGCTTATCTGATGAGCCTTTCGGTTCTTTTACAATTTGACCACGAGACAGTCGAGAAAGAAGCTGCAAGAAATTGGCAGTTTGGATGGAAAACAATTTCTAGCCCGGTTAAGGTTCGAAAGCTATCATTGCTTCGCCATTATATCGCTGTTCCAGCATCATTCATAACTGAGACACATTCGAAGCAAAGGTATAAACCGTATCTTTCCGGCAGGCAATATAAATGTGTTGTATAAAACCAGCCAAAAACATACGGACTAGCTATTGTAGCATTTATCTTCAATTTTATTTTCGTTAAATCTTCCACATCATAAATGTCATGTATCGCGAAGAACGAAACCTTTTCCCCCTGTCTGGAATGTGGAGCACACGAAGCACCGAACGAGAACGTATCGTTTCTTCTAGCGACAGAAAAGGAAGAAAAAGTGTTTTAATATATGATTTGAATGGCACAACACATTGCCCAGCCATGTCATCCGCGGACCCAAAGCAACATGTGTGCCCAGTTTTGGAAATAAAATACATCACGATAAAGCAAAGCCCATAGACCCGGGTTCCTCCATTTCGGAACTGAACTGGTTTTGTCTGCGCTCCGTCCACCCGGGGAGGGAGTCCCATTCAAATGGTAAAGAAGCGAAGAAAAAAGTGTCCCAATATACGGCACCGCAGGATGGTGGAAAATGGGAAGTAATCTGGTTCCGTAAAGGAATCCATTCAGAAACTACAGAGCTACGTTAGCGCACACCAAATATGCAGAGCAGTTCGGTGATCGTTTGCTTTTAAACAAATTAGTATCCGTCCCGCATCGACGGGGCCATATCGCGACAACCACCGCCCAATATTGCCCTTCTGTCCTTCTGCGCGTGTGTGTGTTTTGAATTCACTCGTCACGACCAGTCGGTTTGCGACCCTCGTTTGGGCGACCAGGGATCAACCATATGTTTGTCATTGCATACATTTTGTGCCGGTTTAGTGAAATCGTCTTCCCGTGCAAGGTTTGCCCTCAAAGTCCCCAATCGAAACCCGCCGGTTTTCGGTACGGATGGAACATCAAATGGCATTCTGACGAGATATTTTATCCGCCCGGTTTGTATCCCCGCGAGGCCGGATGGAATCCTTCGCTCCCGGTAGTTCGAGAGGGAGAGAGAGAGGCTTCGTTTGAATATTTCACGAATGCAAAATTCACCTAAATCTTTGAATGCCGACCTCCGGCATCAAACAAATTCCTGCGTGCTTGAATACCTACCGTCAACCTGTGATAACTGCTTAACCTTTTCCGCCCGAAACAATCCCGTATGCCATGACCCGGAAACAAAATGGAACTCCCGTCTTCCCAATCCACCCACCCTCCCCGGGTAGGTACTTTTCACACCCGAGGGAACTGGACGGGTTTTGTACACGGCATTCTTCGCGTGGTCACGGGTGGCGTTGTGTGAACAACATTGGGGTCGGCTGGAAACATTGCGCGTGCTTTATCTACCTCTCCCTCGCTTGCGTGGGGTACAGCAACACAAAGTCATGACGCATAAATATTGCAATAACTCTCGAGCAGATGTAATTAGAATTTATGATGCCCCGGGAGCATCAGGACCATTTTCCACCAATATTCTGCCTGTCTCCGGCTATCCGTCGGGAGCACGAATACTGCAAGGCAAGTGCGGTGCCTGTCGATTCATCGATTCGTTACTGAAGGAGAGGGAGTTTGCTGTGGCCAATACTACAGGTACACACACGCACACACACAGTTCGACTCATCGCTTCCGATTCTGGAAACACCGCTTCTACCATTCCCGAGGGAATCAAACAACAACAGGCTGTGGTTCCTTCTCGATCCGCTATCGTATCATTACCGCCTGCTTATTATCCCTCCTTGGAGTCGCTTGGGCGCTTCGTTTTCCCGCATGCGACGTTCATTTCTGGCGATCCCGCGGCTTCGAATCGATCGAGGTCCCTTCCCCTCATAAGTCTTCGGCGTTACTATCGTGGAAGTGGTGGACCCGGAGGCAATATATCGCGCCCATTTATTGTTATGGCGCGCGTGAGTTGGCCAGTACGCGGCAGTACAGGCGTTGCATTCGACCGGCGTCCTGCAAAGCGACAGTGCAAACGAGGAGAAAACAAATCACCATCCACACTTTTGCTGGCGGGCTCCATCTCGAAACCGAAATCTCCACCCGGGGTTGCCCTCCACCATCTGAAACGAAGGGCATCCGTGATGATGGAGAACAGCATAACAACAACAACACACCGAAACGAAAACAAAAGAAGACAAAAAAATCGACCCCAAAGAAAATCATGGGTTCTGGCGTTACTTCGCGGCTTTTCGAGACAATTAAAGATTAGTTCGAAAGCCGCGAACTGGGTGGGGGGGGGGTTTACCCGGGAAGAGGCGGCTTTTGGTTTTTCACGTATTTTCGTCTTTCCCTTTTAACTACCTATTCTTTCATTTTTCTTGCCACATTTGCTCGTTCTCACCTTTAAGAGATGATAAAGTACCGAGCCGACCCAGCGGCCACAATCGTCGTGCTACAGTGTGGACCGCCATGGTAAGTGTGCTGAGTGGATGTGAATTTAAAAATGTGCCAAAAGGCTCTGTTGGACCATACATCGCACACTGATACGTTCTGCAGTCCTCTGAGGACATGAGTTCTGGATTGTATTGGCAAAGATAGATAGATAGGGACATCAGATGCAGCCTTGGATGGAGGAATTCTTCCAAGGATTCTGGCAAAGTCCAGGCTAGGTGTTTCATGTAAAGGCAGATGAAAATGACTCTTTTCAAATGAAATCTTCCAATATATTGAAGCCTCTTGAGATCATAATCATCCAATAATCAGCCGAAGTAACAGCTGACCATAGAATAAACTGCCAATACATGGAAAACAGATTCGTGGACAGTTAAAACTCGAGCAGATGTCAAGTACAACTTAAAACATGTTACTCTTCCTGTTAAATTCGACGTGCACTGCACATTGCCTAAGTGATAGGCGCAAAAAGGGGCGACTTATCGCATTAGTAGATTTGCAACTTTTTCCACAATTTCAAGAATTTCCACCTTTAAAACTATTCCCACACACTGTAGCTTCCGCGATGGCTCAACGGCGATTTGTGGTAAAGTGCTGAACCATTCGACAACAACACCCCGAAGCGCAGAGCTCGTTGGCTAAATGAAGGAATCGTGCTTCGCAAGCAAAACTACTTCTGCCAAGATTGACGACAGCAAGTTCAGGCCCGAGGCACCGTGTTAAGCGGTACCACATTCACCGAGCGCGCCGAGAATCGATACGCCGCCGCACTGCACTGTGTGTCCGGAACCCATCGACGGATTGGCCGGATCGGTGTTGTCCAACTATTGCGACCGAACTGCACGACCACCGATCCGGGACCACCGATCACGCCACGAAACATGAGCTAAGGGAGAACACTTGTAGTAATCGATGTACCGATGAGAGCGAGTTTGTGTGCGTGTGGCGTTAGATTTCATTCGGACCAACCACTCTGACCAGGGGAAACGGAGGAGACGCGTTAATGAGAATGTAAAAGGGCTGGAAACTGAGGGAAAGAAAGAAACGAGGCGAAGAAATGCAACACGCTTGGCGTGAATCCCAGCCAGCTGAAAGCTATATCACTTCACTTCGGGCGGTGTGGTTTGGTGAGTACCACCGGTTGTTTATGTTATCGGTTTACAAGCGTTATGCTTAAGCTTGTGGGCGGTAGGTGTTCCATGTGCTTATGTTGCGATTTATTTCATCTTTACGCCCGCAGTGAAAACGTTTTCTGCTGCTGTTCCTATCAACTTCGCGGGGGAAACAACAGAAACTTTTCGATTGAGAGATATATAAGTATACAACCGGCAGGAACAGCCCGACCAAGTTTATGATGAGGCAAGCAATAACCTTTTACACCCGTGTACAAAGGCGATTGTTTTGGAAACAAATGTAGATCAAAAATATCACTCATTCCAGTGATCCAGCAGCTGAAGGAAAGAATTCACAAAACATGTCTCCCCTCTTCAATATTCACACCATCCATTTATGAGTACTTCTTCCTTTATTTTGCTCCTGTTGCTACAAAAAATCGCTTTACTTTACCAGCCTCCTCTACAGAACGCCTGTCGCCTAAGAAAGGTGCCATCAAAGGCCATTGTGGTGTCATAAGCGGAAGGCACCAGAAAACAAAAGGATAAACACTCGCTCTCCCTATCCCAGCGGGAGCGTCTCCTTCGCTTGAAATTGGTGAAAAATTATGCTAATAAGTTGATCATTTGTAAATTTGAATGACTAACAGAAAAGCCATCAAACCCGGGGAAGAATGGCACCGCGGTGTTGCTCGCTTTATGTGCCCGCGTGCCACTCCATTGAAGCCACTCCATAACAGAAGAAGCCAATTGTGCGGTCCTCCGTTTTTTGTGCACGTCACCTACCGGGTGGAGGAGTTCTAACGCGCGAAAATTCTCCCACGACCGCGAGGGTGCACAATCCTACGCTACGCTAACCGTAAGGCAACTCCGCGATAGGGAAAATGGCGGTCCTTTCCGAGGACGAAAAGCACGGAAGATGGATTCCTTACGAGTCATCATCTACATCGGGGTCGTTTTGTTGGCGCTTGGTTTCTGTGATAATTAAACCACTTCAGAGCGCTTCAGAACGATTTCCTCCGCACGGTCTCCGTTGTCACGGGTTCTCCGGGTGGGGGTTTTATTGTTCTTTGCGAAACCCTCCCCCCGGTTTGCAACTCGACCACTGATGCGACAAACATCCGGCAGCCGGGAACTGCCGATGTACACCGCACAGCACATAAACTCGCCGCTTGAGCTAATCGTTAACAGCTTCTCAGCTTGTTATACCGAGGGTCTCCCCAAAAAAAAAAAGCCGGAGAGCCTCCAACGTGGCGACGTTCTCAGCGTGCAGTCATCTCGCCTTATTTGTTTCACAACACCAAAACAACCTGCTTTGCTGTGGCTGGAACACGAAGGGGAACAAAATCCAATCGCAATACACTTCCTGTCTTCCCCCCCCCCCCCAAAAAACATTCGCCTCATTGGGATCTATTGGGAACTCGTCGCTATCGCCACCATCTCTAGCCCAGCTTATCGTTCCCGAGTCGTCACCACTATGGAACGTAAGTCTCTATCATCTTTCCAGCTTCACTTCCACTTTGTCCGTGTGTCCGTGTGTTTGTGAGCGTGTTGTCATCTCCACCCTCGATATTGATATCGGGGTTTGAACCAACGTCCTTTCCACTGTCGCTTCGATCAATCTTCCACCGCCAGCTAAGGGTGAAAGTGTGTACAATGCAAAGGTGTCCCAAGGGTGTCGGAGCGAAAGAACTCGGAATCGATTTTTATTGCCCTCTTTTTGCTTTTCTGTTTTCCACTTTGGATTGGATTTTCTTTGCCTCGGCATTGTACAACCGTCGTGGTTTGTGGATGTGAGTCTGTTTTTTTTCCTTCCACCCATTTCGAAGCTCCACAAGCTTCGGTTGGCTGGTAGTCACGAGTCGTTATGGTGTTATGTTGTGGATACAAGCAGGGAACATCCACGCTGGAGCACGCCGAGAGTATCCCGCTGATTTGTTTTATTTCGTCTCACCAACCTTCCGAAACTCCCATTTGGAAGTCACCATTCGGACCGGGACCATCCTCCACAAACCCTGGACAAACGTTCCGAGCCGTGGGAGATCTCGATGGCGTTGGTTAGTACGGACGACGCGCGTCCGTGAGAGCGACCGAGTGGGCTCATAATTTGGCCAGATTATGGACCCATCTAATGGTACGCGGGAAGACCAAAACAAAACCAAAAAACCCTGAAAACGAAACATTGGAAAAAATACACCGCACTGCGGAAGTGGCTGCTAAAATCGCATCGTCCAAAACAAAGCGATGGTGGAGAAGAAAAACATATCGGGACCACGATTATTTCCCCAACCAACCCACTGCCCGTTGTCCAGGGGTAGGGGTCTATTTTACGAAATTGCTTCACAGGTTGTTACCGAGCCATTGAGCCATTGAGCGCCTTTGATCGCTTTGAAGACAACAACACGATCGCAAAAGATCTGTGCCGATTGGGTTTGGGACACCGGGAACAGTTCACGTTCCAGTATCGGACGCGATACGGTTTGGCAATCGGCGCAGCACTGTGATCAACGTATGTAAATGAAGTTCGTGAGAAGAGTGCCAAAGTAAAGGGGTGTATTGCCATTTTCGCTTCGAGCATCACTGAGCTAGAACTGTGATTTCAATTTTACACTGTAACTGTAGCGAAGATATTTACATTCGATTTAGCATTACCATTATTAGGGTTTGCATGATTTTGTTTAGCATAGATAACATAATAAAACTCGCACCAAAAAATGTTGCTCCTTCGTTTTGAATGAACTCTGGAAGCGGGCATTTTCTGATAGAGAGCTCCAAGAATTCGTTCTATCGAGATTCAAACTTTTTTCCAAACAATCTCCCCATCCACCAGACGAATCTTATTAAATGTTCTATCGATTACCATAAGAAGAATTCTTGTCGAAGAAGCAACACGATCCCCCCCTAAAGGAACGGTCCATGCCTATCATTTACGATAAGGCGAACCGTACAGGCCCCCAACCAGGTCAACGTCAAATCAGATCAGACAACAAAACGGCAGCAAATGAGCCAAACCGAACGGGGTGAGGCTGCAGCCAAAATAACAACGAAAATCTCCGATCAGAACTCATAAATCATCCGTTCCAAATAAGCTTCATCAGTCATCCGCTCTTCTTGATAGTCATGCGCTTCGCCGAGGGGTCGCACAAAACGCACAAGAACGTCTGCTCCTTCGAGCAGATAATCCACCGAACAACTTCCGTGGCAGCACCACCATCAGAAGCGCACCACGGTGGCTTTGGGCAGGAGTCGTTCTCAAGATAGTGACTAATTGCGCGTATCCAAGCGGCAGGGAACGGTGGTGGAGACCGTCGCTGCTCTTAATCCTATTCATTTCTATCTCGCCCGCCCATGGGGGCATGGGGCTTGTCAATCAAGACGCTCGGAAAAAAGGCAAATCCACCCGGCCGGACAATTAAAATGAAGGTGTTTTCATTCATACTGATTGCGATCTATCGCTGACGTTAGATGACGCAGCGCTGGGTTGCCCCCACGTGGCTGTTTTGCCCATCGAAGACATTGTAGACGGAACAGGCGGTATCGGCAGTTTCGGGGTTGTCTCGTCGGAGGGCGGAAAAACTGCGCAATCATGCACCACCAGTGTCCGGGCTGGCCACGATTGAACTAAAAATCATTCAACCGACCATGACATCGCGAACAATTGGGTCCCGATGCGTGTAGGAGTGGCTCCAGTTGATTGATTCTGCGGATTAAGCCGCGGTTCACTGTAACCCACCTTTCCAACCGTGGACACGCACGAAAGCGTCACAATGAAGTCGCCCGCTGGAAACTATCTTCCTCCCCAGAGAAATTCATTTGGCGAAAGTTCACAAAAGTTTGGACCATTTGGACGCATAAAACCTTTTATTTCCCCGACCTGAGATGATGATATTTTTTCCCCTGACTTGATTTGGGACTCTTTTCTGGGGCGTTTACTTGCGATAGTGCGTACTATTGTTTGTGTTTGTGTTTCCCAATGCCACTGTTTTTTTTTTGCCCAGAAATTAGTCCAGAAGGTGAACTTTCTATCAAAGATTTAATGGAAAAGAAAGTGGAGTGTCTCTCTATGTTGATCTGTTTAATATTTATTGTTTCTCACTAATGCCATGATGTATAAATTATCGAATAAATTGTTGCAAGCAACATTCTGATAGCTTATCGTCAATGTGTGCTATTAATTAATTTAAAGGGTATAAAGAAGCAAGAAAGCGACACCATGATGGTAGAGAGTTGGAGCTGTTGAGAGCTAGTGTCACATCTTCAGTAATGTTATCTCATTCTGATATCCTTCTTCTTCCTCTTCTTCTTCTTCTGCTTCCTTGTCGTAACGACCTACTCGAGTCATGCTGGCCATAAAATGATCTTTACTAGACTTATTGATGTCATGTAGTTGGATAATAAAAGTCCTCACTACGGTATGGAATGGAATCCAGATGGGATTTGATCCCCGGTATCCAATCCTACCGTTTAAAGCCCGACCCCTCTATCGTCTCGGCCACCGGACCGTCCCGGATGTTCTCTGTTCCAACTTACCTTTCTTGTGATATTTTTAAAACTTACCAATATTTCTTCAATTTTGCCATTATTTTCTCGTATTTTCCACCGAACAGATAACGTTACACGTGCTTCATAGATTTCAATTTTCATAAATAAATTATAGTTTTGTTTTTATTTCTTACTTTGTTGTTGTGAAACTATGCGTTGTTTAAGTTTAGTTGCAATATTTCTCTCTTCTCGGAGTTTTGTTTGTTACTTTTGTTTTTCCTATGTTCAGTGTTAATGCGGTGCATTTCATCTCATCGGTTACTTCCAGCTGTAATGGCATGAACTTCTGTTCGGAGTGATGTTGGTTTCATGGCATGGTTCTATTTGTTGTATAATTCACCCCAAAACAAAACAATAATGCCTACTTATCAGGTGTGTGTGTTGGATAACATTGCTCTGTTTTGAGATTCTTTTTTATTTGCATTCTATTTCACTTTCGTGTGGTTTTGTTTTTGTCTAAGATGAAAAACTGACAGATCTTTGTGTGTTTGTGTATTTTGTAGGCCCAGGTTTTTGTTCACTCTTCACTCTGCTTTCTAGAAAGAATCGAATTATAAATTTGAATGCGTTCTGGACTCTAGTGAATAAACGATGGATGCTGTTGGGTAGTTTCCTGTGCCATTTGGATTTTCGTGTGTTTGTGTTCCGCTTGTCTATGTACATACTGTTCCGGTCCGTCTATTTAAGCTGCTGTGATGAAGTTAATTTTTTTTTCAGCGAGTATCAATGATAATTTTGTCTATCAATTTCTGAATATTCCTACCACTCCGAGCTTGACTTAGTAAATGTTATTTTTTGTTCTTAGTATTTTCAAAATGTTTTCACCCCTTTCTCTCATTATGTCTGCGAAAAACAAAAGATTCGTTTTTGCTTACCCCCACTTATCTTATTTGCCTAAAAGAAGAATGGGACGCTTTGATACGTCCGTCAAAAATATGTACATTGCTTGTTAAATATCCAATTTCTCTGGCCCTCCCATGCCTGTGTTCGTTAAATCGTTGGTTTTTTGTTGTTGTTGTGTCTATCTTCCTACTTGTACGCTACACCCTTAATCGGTTGTCTCATATGTACAATCTTTGCTGTAAGCCCGTGTTGCAACGCACATCCAACCACTCGCTCACTCAATCCGCCTGTGAGGTATTGGAAAAGAAAACAGAAACACAACAAACTTTGCGATCGATGGCTGTGGCGGAGATTCATTCACACATTCTCATTCACACGAAAATCGACTTGAAAATCTCTGGAAACCTGGAAAATCTCGCTTTGTCTCTGTTTTCATCTGTAGCTTCTTTCGGTTGCTGTGCACTCCCCATGGTACCCGCGGGCATAATCAATTTGTTGCCGAAAGGAAAAAGCAAATTAAATACAAGGATTAACATTCCAGCCAGCCCGATCGATTGATGCACGGTCGGAACGGATAGGATGATCGTAAGCGTTTTACTACAGCAAAAAACTGCTTACTCAGCCTCAATTCACGTACCCAGAGCACGTGCAATGCAGAGCATTGTCTTGCAGTATTGTAATTAATCTGGATGCGCTGTGCCCCTCGGTTTTCTGTTTTCCTGTGGTGTCACGCAGCAACGTACCTTTCGGTTGGAGAATAATTTTACATTCAATTTTCACGTCTCATGGGGGGTATTTTGAAATCCTTTACTGCCTCTTCCATTTCGATGCTGGTGAAGCGTGAAAAATTAGATTAGAGCTCGTCTATCTAGGGACCGTCTAATGCCCTTTCAGGTTCTGGCTTGCTGTTCTACCCGCTGCCTCCGGCCACATTCGGCCACGCTCAAACCCTTGCGCAGCGTCACTTTCTCAAGAAACGATTGATTTTCTAAGTGAGATTAGAGAACCCAACACTTCTTGCCTTTGACTAGAATACTTGTGCTTTGTCCTGCCCGCTTCCTCGTATGACAATCAGGCCTGCCCCTTGGCTGGCCTCCTGTCGCTTTAGGGCAACACCGTCATATTTCACTGCGTTTTTATGTCTCTCAACAAGCGCTCGTTGCATTTATGTGTTCCATTTGTCTCCTTCCTATCCTTCGCTTGGGTTTCCCGATCTCCCGAAAAAAAAGGCACTGCGTGGACTCAACAAGCGCACATAACGTTCGAAATTGCAGGAGCAGTTGCGTGTGAGCGTCTCGCAGGCATCCTTTTTATTTTGGTTTCTTTTTCCCACCCTCCTTCCACTGCTGGATCGCCCCCTTCTCTAGGGGGCCACTCGGTTGCTACAGAAACGTATGTTCCCGCTTGGGAGTTTTGGTTTTCATCCCTGGTTCATTACTTTACGGAGCATCGCGTACATTGGGAATATTATCTGCGGGAGGCCCTATAATCGCTAATTAGTAACTATGTTTCGTGCGTGCATTTGTCCGGCCCAGGGGGGAACGCGAGCTGGGCACGGGCGGGAGAAGGAAATGATTCGTAAAAAGTAAAATCTAACAACCTAAAGACAAGATCGGCTGATTTGTCCTTCTAACAACGTCGCCGCGACACTGGCAGTCTTCTCACTCACACCCCCGTTTCACGCGCGCGCGCGCTGGGATCTTTCTGTACATCTAACGATAAAAATAATTAACTAACCTGCTGCTCTTAAGTAATCGTTATGCCCACATAGCCTGTGGCAGTCTTCTATCATTAAAACTGTTGCCACCTCTGCTGTCCGTCCCGAGCGTACCCGGGTTGCTCTTATCGGTCGGACCCTTACCTCCGCTAACGCTTTCCGCACCGGGACCCGGACCAGGACCGGGACCGGGACCGGGACCGGGTTTGCTCCGACTGCTCCCATTGTGATGGTGATGTGGATGGTGGTTGTACGAGAAGTTGGTGGTGGACAACAGATTCGGCGGACAGCCGTTGGGCGACCGATTGCCCTGGAAGTCGTGGTGTGCGGAGGAGATCGAATGGCTGCCCGAGTCGCTGCCCGATCCTCGCGACGAGGTGGAGAACTTCGAGCTGGTCGATGTACATTCGAATGTTTCGCCCGCGATGCGCTCGCAGCTCGCCGTCGTGTTGTACGTTTCGTGCGTCGTGTCCAGCAGACAGTTGGACGGCACGGCGTACTCGTGCTGCCGGCCGTCCGTGGCCTTCCGCCCGAACTCCGCATTCATACGCCGCTCGTGGTGGGTCTGGTGCTGGGTGGTGTTGTATTTACAATTGCTAACCGTATCGTAGTTATCACAGTTTCTGGGACAGTTAGGACCGATCGTGGCGTAACTGTGGTGCTGGGGCCCGTCCAGCCGCGTGCTGGCCACCGATGGGCCGAGCGTTGAGGGTCGACCCGGCATGTTGTAGTCGTTGCCGGCCGTCGCATAGATGTTGATCGCCGACCGCTTGTTCAGACAGTTGCTCTTCTTCACGTGCGGCAGGGCGATGCGCAGCTTCTGCCAGAACTTCTTGTCGTCCCACTCGATGCATGTGTTGGTGCGCAGGTACAGCCGCATGTCGGCGTCGAGATCGCGCTGCGGGAGATCCCCGTACAGGATGATGATCAGCTTCCGGCGACGCTTCAGCACCTCGTGGATCGCACCCTTAAACTCGAACCGCGTCCATTCGTTGTACAGGAAGCTCTTGGACAGTACGAGGATCGCCCGTTTCGAGCTTTCCACCGCTTCGACGATCGTGTCCGCTAGATAAGCGTTCGCGTTCAGATCGCGATAGTGCAAGCACAGCCGGAAACCGATGTCGTTCTCGAGGGTGGAGGTCAAAATTTGACTCACAAAGTGTTCGTCTTGCAGCGAGTACGTGATGTACGCATCGTACAGCCGATCCTTATCGTACTCGTTCACAAACGTGCCCGATTTGTAGCACAGCCCGGAATGGACCCACACTTTCAGCTCCTTGCGATAGCAGAAAATGCCAAAGATTAACCCGAAAAAGCCGACGAATGCACACGTTGCCACAAGTAGCAGCGGCAACATATCTTCTATTTCCTGCCGATGCACAATCGAGGACATGCCCTCGCGGAAGGTGCATTTGGTGCCATTGTCGCGCAGTATGCTGGTCGCGTTGTTGTAACTACACGAGATCTCGTTCGCGTCCAGTATCTTATCCGCGTTCGATTGCAAATAGCTACGCAGCTTGTTCACGAACCCACAGTCACACGTCCACAGATTGTTGGCGAGGGCAATCTCCACCAGATACGGATTCGCCGACAGTTGCCACACCTCGAAGCTGGTGATACGGTTTCCATCCAGCCGCAACACTTCCAGCTTGCGCAACTCGGCAAACGTGTGATCCTCGATGTAAGCGATACGGTTTCCCTGAAGATACAGCTCCCGTAAGCTTTCCAGCGCGGTGAATTCATGCCCGTACAGCTTCCGGATGGCATTATTCTCCAGATGAAGAATCGTCAGTCGACGCAACCCGATGAAGGTTGTGTTGTATATGGCTTCGATGTTGGAATGGTTGGCGTACAGGACGCGAAGATTCTTCCTCCCGATGAAACTATGCCCCGACAGTTCGACCAAGTTATTCCCATCGATATACACCTCGGTCGTATCCATGGGGATGTTGTTCGGTATGTCGGTGTAGCCCGCCGCCGAACACTCGACAATGTTCGTCGACCAGCTGTTATCGTGATAACAGGCGCAATTATTCGGGCACGTCATCTCACAGTCACACGCGTCAAACTCACAACAATGGCACAGGGCAAAGCAGTGGGTGTTGTAGCTGCACAGGAAGTGCTTCGGTTCTGCCTCGATCAATGGAATGTAGGAACGTTCCCGATTGTACATCAGCTTGCAGTACACCGTTTCGATGTCATTGATCGTGGGATACTGGCGTGACGTTACGTGGTTGATCTTCTGCAGCCAGTCGATGTTACAATCGCACACGAACGGATTTCCCCCGATGTAAAACTCCGGAATCTGTTTATCTTCCGGTACGGGCTGCAACCGCAGTGCCTTAATGTCTAGACTCGTTAGCTGATTCGCGTACAAGTCGACCCGGGTCAGGTTCGTCTTGTGCATGAAACAGTGCGGTTCCACATGCACGATCAGGTTATCATTCAGAAACAGGAACTCGATGCTGTTCGGGATGGTGGCCGGCGTTACGCGCGTCAGTCGATTAAAGCTTGCATCGAGCGTCTGCAGGTGCAGCTGATTATCCAACCCGTAGCGATTCGTCAGCTCGGTAAGCTCGTTACGATGCAGATCCAACCATTGCAGGTGGGAAGGAATATGCGAGTAGTCAAAGTGCTCCAGTTTGTTGTCGGAAATGTTTAGCCACACCAGGTTCGGCATGCTGGTGAACAGACCGTCAATATCGGACAGCAAATTACCATCCAGCCGGATCGCCTGCACACTGACCGCCGGTTCGAACGCGCCCTTCTCGATGTAGGATATCTTGTTGCGCGCCACATTCAGGATCTGCAGACTGGGAAGATCTTTGAACGCTTTGCGCGTAATGTTTTCGATGTTGTTGCTTATCAGCCGCAGTCCGTACAGGTTGTTCATGCCACGGAAACCGGGCTCTTCGATGACGGTGATGGAATTCTCACCCAGATCGACCGTTCGCAGCAGGCGCATATCTTTCAGTGCCAGCGGGACCTGTGTAAGCTCGTTGCCATTCAGGTTGAGATCCTGCAGTGAGCTGCAGTTACGGAATGCTTCCGGATGTACACCGGTGAGTGCGTTGTTGTCCAGCGACAGCAAAGACAGTGCGTAAAGCCCGTTCAACGAATAGGCATCTAAATATTTCAGCTTATTGTGTGACAGTAGAAGCGTGTGAAGATTATTCATCGGAGAAAACGTATCCGCCGCTATGATTTCCAGCTGATTATGGCGCAGGTTCAAAATCTGCAGCGTGTACAGATCGGAAAATATCTCCGACTCCAGCTTAGTTATCTTGTTGCTCGCCAGATTGAGAAGAACCAGTCGTATGAGGCCCGCAAACGTATCCCGGTTAACCCAGGCCGATGTCAGCTGATTCTGCGAGAGATCCAACGCTTGCAGTTGCTCGAGCTTGGAGAACAACCCCGGCGAAAGCACACTGATCGAGTTGTTCTGTAGGTAAATCTCCTGGATGGATTGGGCAGGATCGCGGAACAGATCCGTCGGTAACGCTACCAGCTTGTTCGAACTCAAATCAAGGATCTGCAGCTCCTTCAGCCCACTGAGCGCCTTATCACCTACCATCGAGATTTCGTTGTCATGTATTTTCAGCATCTTCAGGCGCTTCAGCATACCGAAGCCGGCAGCCGGAAGCAACACAAAATGGTTTCTCGACACATCGAGATCTTCCAGATCCAGCGCGCAGCTAACCGGTGGTGCAACCGAGCCGGAACTGTTGGATTTCGGGGTTTCCACTGCTTCTAGCTCATCCTTTACGCCCTTCTCACGGAACCCCAGATCGTTCACGTCCTGCAGCCGGTTCGAGCTTATGTTGAGTGATCGCAAACCGCTTAGGGAGCAGAACAAATGGTCGGGAAGCGACCAAATGTTGTTTGTGCTTAGATCCAGCACCTCCAGGTTGCGCGTAAACCCAAACGCGTCCACTTCGATCTCCAGATTAAGCTCGGGCCATGCAATGTTGTGTGTACGGAGGGTAAAGTTGCGCAAATCGCCCAACCCAGCCAGCACCGAGCTGGAGAACTTTGCGATCTTGCAAAACTCGAGCGACAGTGCCTTTAGCCGCACCAGATGCACGAACGAGTTGTGCAGCAGCTTGCTCCGCGCCATGATGGCTTCATTGCAAAGGATGGTAAGGGCGGCCGTATGTTCGGCCGGAATCACACTGAAGTTCGTGTTGTCAAACTCACTGTTCACCGTGCGTAGGTTGCACGCCAGGTCGACCTCGTTGCCGGGCAGGATGCGGTACTTGCAATCGTCCGGCGCATCGTACCGCAGATTGCTGCCCGGTTCGCTTCCCGCACCGGTCGGGTGATAGTACCGGGATGATTCCGCCGAATCGTACTGCAAACTGTAGTTCACCTGTACCGACACCAGCAGCAGCAGGGCCGGCAACAGTAGCTCGCAACGACACATGCTGCGGTCGTCACGCAATACAACGCTCGCACAACACTCTGCCAACTACTTTTCTGCACATAAAAACGCAATTTTCTTAACCACACCGCGCTGCTGCTTGGGTAACGCTAATCCGTGTAAGGACCTTTCCTTTCGACACACTCACTGTTATGCCCACATTCGGGCGCAGCCTTTAGCCTGCCGATTCTGCCCGCGAACGTTTCACTACACAGACTCTGCCGGTTCTACTTCCGGCCAGCTTAGCACGATTCAACAACAATTTCCCTTCTTTTTTTCTTCTTCTTTTGCTCTATTAAACTGCGGTAACATAAACGCACACCGAAACGCTAACCATCGTCAACGGGCACTCATGGACAACTTAAAATTCATAACAACACTTCTCGTTTACGACGAGCACACACTCACAGCAAGCGCTTCTTGTTCGAATACTCTATTTACATCCTTTTTCCCCCTCGAACCAGGTTAAACGCACCACCTACGGTTGGGAAATGCTTTGTAACGCGTTAAATTTCACTGCACACGCCAATTTGCGAACGATTCGTTACAATTCACGCCTCGCGCGGACTCACACACGGCTCTAGTGTCCCTAAATGTTGTTCGATATTGATTCCTGTTGTTCCCGTACTGGTGGGGGAACACGATACGCGGTACGGTCTGCTGGTCGTACGTCCGCACGCGGTGCTTGCTCAGTTTGTACTAACAAGATGCGTTCTCATCTCGACACACCACGCCGTGTACGCAATACGCGTCCCCGTTCGGCAATGGACGCGACTGCAGAGCCGAACTTTGCCGAACTTGCGCCAACTCACCTCAGACGGTTATGCTTTTGTTTGCATGCTCATCGTACTCGTGCCAGCATATTCACCACACTCGCTCACAACACTCACCACCGGCTAATGTTTTCTCGCTTCGACGCACGCACTCGGTTACGGGTAGCGAGTGAACGGATGGGTATATATTTATGCCAACCGTTTATACCGCTTCTAATGATGTCCTATGGGAGTGTTTTGGTCACAGGAATCCCACCACTTCTCTGCAGCAGCAGCAGCAATTGCCGGACGGTTGAGAATCTTTTTTTCAAGGTCCTAGCGTCCTGCTTCTCGCAATAATCCTCCGCTAGGGCACGCTCCTTGTGCTCTAATTTTAATTACTGCAACGGAAGAAGTCCTGCAAAAGGGAAAGGGAAAAAGACGAAACCGTAAGGGAAAGGTAAATCCAAGCGCATGGAACAAAATGGGAAAGAATATTTGGTTCGGCACAGACGGTCGCTGTGGTACGATTTGCCGAGATGGGCTTAAGTGTATAGTTTCCCATCCTAGCGAGACCGGTAAACTGGCGAAGTGTATTGTGGATTTTTTTACCTTCCCACCGTACAGTAGCAAAAAAATAGAAATGCATCATACTCATTACACCAAACGAAAGAGAAACGTTTTTAAATTATCCGGTGCCGATTGATACTGCTTTCCGTCCCTCGAGGGCACTTGAACGTGAACGTACAGAAGGTATTGTGGTTCAAAACTGCATCTTAAATCGAGCATACTTTACCAGTCAAATGATTTCCGTTTTTCTCTTTTCTTTCTACCTTTCCTATTTCGCAAAAAAAGGGTTCTTCCGTTGTGATCTGGTGAGGTGTAGTGCATTGCATCACCAATAAAAAACCCGCCTGAAACGCTGAATGCAAATTTGCATCTGCATCTGTGGGTATAGTGACACTATCCGCATAAAGAGACCACATTCAATGGTGTTCCGCTCCGCAATCATTTGTAAAGTGAACGTTACACGTGAGCTTCTCGAATTAATCCACCTGCAACGCATCGACCACTGAAACATCGCGGATCAGCGGGATGGACCAGAGGGGAAGGGGGAGGAGGGAGACACGGCTTATCCCATCCCTTTGTCACAAACCCAGTTGGTGGACGTTTGTTCCAACCGTACCTCTGCATTGGGTTTGTCGCGAAGCGAGTGTAATTTAAAATTCTTAATCAGCTCACCGATTGTCCCGCCGTATCGGTGGACAATTCATCACCCAAGTGCACCCGATCTGGTGCCGTAATCCGGCATACCGTGTGCCGCTTGTCCGCTGCCCGGCGAATCCGGATCCGATCGAAACGAAATAAGCGGCTGGTGTGCCCATTTTCCACCGATAAAGTGCACTTAAATCAAAATCTCATTAAAATTACATTAATTGTCCAATCGCATTCGCAAACTGACCAGCTGCACAGCGGGCAAAATATTCCGCCCGGAACTCCCTTCCCCTCCCCCCTTACACACGCCACCAAACCCCCAAGTGTGGGGATCATCCAATGCGGACAACATAACCTCAAATCGATGTAATTCACCAGAGGACGAGATGACGAACCCCATTTTCCTCGGTGCACCGACTCCAACAAGCAACAACTGTGTGGACCATCGCAATCAATTGATTTTCATTCGGCAACTCTGACATTGGAAATGATTGTCCTCACCGGGGTTTGGTGGTCGTAATGTTTGATGAGTAAAATAAATATGACAGAGCTCGGCCACACCGAAGGCTAAGGCCTCCAGGAAATCGGCTGTGGCTGGGATTGGCGTTGGAGAGACAAAACGAAACAAAAAAAATCCCTCGGCGTGTTCCGAAACGCGTTGACCCACGCACCGATGACACTCAAATTTTACGCATCACAAACAATTTGCCCCCTCCGGTCATAATAAACATCATCATAATCATAAAGGGAGGCTCGTCCTCGGGACTCCGACTGTCCGAGTCGTACCGGCACCGTTTGGTTGCGTGACACGATTGTTAGAAAACCCTGAATATCTGCTCCCAAACGAGCCCTTGGTGGGGCCCTATTCAATTGGGTACCGAAAACGATTCAAATAGAATCATATTCCACCCCCCCTAAAGTGTGTGCGAGGGAGAGATATAGCTTGAAAGTCCTCTTTTTTTGCTCTGGAGGGAGTATAAGCTAGTCAAACAAGCCAATCGATCCTGCTACACAGCGTCGCTACTGTTTATGTATAATTATTGAAGAGGCTTTTGAATTTGATCGATCTATTATACATCACTTGCTTGGCCGAAGTGCCGTAGTGAAAATCAATCACTTTTTGCATCAGTAATTTCCGTGTCCGTCATGAAGCTACCACCACCGACTTATTTCGTTTTCTCGTGAATATTTAAAAATGAAAATTTGCTTTTAAAAATATCACCTAACGAACCGAATATCCACATCCGATGGTCAGAGGACGAGCTAAAAGTTTTATTCTTCACTCCTAAAGGCCTGCCCATTTAATTTGTCAGCAGAACAGAAACACATGTAACGCTCAAGCAACACCGGCCACTGATAAAGCACTGATTCCGGTCAAGGTACGGAACATTAAGTTGAATTGTGAAAACTTTCTCTTCACCGGCACAAATTCTCGTGGAAAAAGGGTCCTCCGTTCGGGTGATTGACACACAAATACCCCAAATCAATCAGCCATTCTGTGATACCCTTCGTCCAGGCCACCTTGCAACCCCTGAGTCCATCCCAAAGACACTCGAATCGCATTAAGGGAGGAAGAATGGAAAAAACTTCATCTCCAACAGATTGAAAAGCTTAATAGAACAGCACTGTGTTCTTTTTCTGGTTGTTGCTTTGTGTGAAGTTTTGTTGTTTTTTTTGCGTCACTCCAGAACGTTTGCTGGTTCGCTTTGTGGACATTAAATCATCCATTTATGAGCGGCAGACGAAAAACGGCAACTCCGTACCACGAGCGATCACGTAAAGTGTCAATCACCGGGGATTTAGTTTTGTTTTCGTTCCCGGCATCGGGGACCTTTTTCCTCCCCCGGCCCCGTCCCAGCATCATACATCATTGGGTCATTGGGCTGGGTTTTTCAAAAACCCGTCTCACTACTGCGACCAAGTTTATGTGACCATGATTGGAGGAAATTTGCACTCTTGAGTATGGGATTTTGACACCCTTGCCCAACCCGGTGAAGCGGTATACTTTGCGGGCACATTTCCAAGGTCCTGGGGATCACCGTTTGCTGTAGCTAATTTAATAACCGACAGCAACCCGCATCGCTTCATTCTAACCTTGTTAAGCTCAATCAACTGTATGCAGAGCGGGACATACACACAAACCATTATCGTAACTGACCCGCAACTCGGATGGAAATGTAAATTTCCTGGTCAACCCGGGATGGGTGTCCCGGAAAACCCGGTTGACGAGGTGGAAAGGTTATGGTAATTAATCAGTTGCAGCGTCGGATTATCACTTTATCGGAAGCGGAAACGAAGCGATACATTGCATGCGGTAAGATTGCGTCATAAAAAGGTACAGTAGTATTTTTCCAGTTCATTGCAGTGTGTGTGCCATCATTAAAAAAGGGAAACATGAGAGACCCGTGCCTTCACCGTTGGCCAAAGATTGCACACGAACACGCGGACGTTTGTCGTTGCCATTAGCCGTAATGAGCACGCATGATTTCTTTTTCTGCTGGACGCCAAAATACGTAACAGCGCTTGTTTGGTGTTTTATCGTTATTTGGTACCATTTATCAACTGGAATGCTTTACCATTTTCCCGACCCGACCAGGATGTAAAAAGGGCGGGTGGGCCGGGTGCCATTATTTGGCCGGGAACTCCTCCTCCAGCTCATGCATCACTGGCGGATGATGGAATCGTGTCACCGTGGTACCCCACGCCGTTACCGGGCGTGTGTCTTTAATGCGTGTGTGCGTGTCACCCTGGTGACACTGAGATTTCTTCCATAATCATAATTCGGACCGCTTTTTTTTACTGATTTTTCTCCCACAGCCATGAAGGCACGCGTGCGTACGAATCGTTGGAACGATCTCGCGTGCCCGAAATTGTACATTTCGCCCGAAATGTGTTCGAAAATATCATATTTATCTGCAATTTGCATATATTATCTCGAGACACACACGTTTACCTACGACGAAGTTGTACCTTATGGTGGTGAACTTATTTTTGGACGCCACATTTTTTTTCTTCTTCATCAAACGTGCCGGAATGGTACGTTCTATCGCACGTGAATGAATAGCCTCTTGAGTGTATCGCTAATGCCATTGCCAGATAACCGACCTCCCCATAACCGATGAGTAGGTGATTTAATGAAGACATTACTATCAATCGCTTATTGCTCGTTGGGAATGGAGCGTTTTCTCTCGATGCTTTCGCCACCTCACGAGTCCACGGGTGGAATCATAATCGAGCACTCAGTATGTTAGAAAGATGCAGCCAGACGGGCCCGTTGGAATTTCTTTGATGGTGATACAGTTCGAGTAGAATGGGCCCGGACGATCGTTCATTACATTCCTACCTTGCATTCTCACCCCATAAACGTTCGCAACATCGCTTCACGGGAATTAATAGACCGCTACAACTGATTGATGCCGACAACGAAGCCGCTGGTGTTGTGCTCTTTGTGGAGACATCATTCGCACATGCATTTATCGGCGATTGCACATTTTTGGACCATAGCGCACAAAGAATGCGTGATAAGGTTACTTATGAGATTGTTTTGCCGGCCGCAGCCGTGTTTACTTTCACGATCGCCATGTATCAGCAAAATTCTACCCATCGCATCGCAGTAACTAACGATGTTTGGTGTTCTGGGTGGACACTGCAAGCGCCCGTTTGCGTCATATTCCATTATTCACCACTATCTCGCTAGTGGTGCCTGTTCGGGCATTTTATTTAATTTATGTTTAACTCCATTGTATTCCATGCTACACGAAGCGCCATCGTCTTTTTTTCTTTGTTGCTCTCCCTATAACCCATTCCGAGCCGAATGTTGCCAACACCGCCAAACGCCAAATTCATTTGCATTACGTTCAATTTTAAATGTGCAAAGAAGAACCGGAGTGGGGAGGTTTTCACCCCCTCCCCATGCGTCCTGTACTTGCAATCGGGATGCTGTATAGAATGTGAATAAAATTGAAACCCCGTGTGTTAAATGAAACGCTGCAAACACACCGAAAACACCGAACGCAACAAACTGGCCCATGCTGACCCAATGTCCGTGTGTGTGGGAACACGCTCCCCTCCCACCCCCAGCGGCTCAGTGTATTGGATAATGACCGTGGAAAATGAAATAAAAATTCGCTGATAAAACAGTGCAAACGAAACGAGTGTGCTGCACACACAAAAAAACCTCCCTCCCTCACAACACTATAGTGGCAAAGAAATAAAAGCAACGGCTGGACCTTCGGGCCAATCTACATGACGCCCTTTTTCCACGTACCCGGTGCAGATAGTAGAAGCATACAAATGGAGCGATGCTTGCAAAAAAGCAACAATACATAGAAGCTTAAATGCACTTCTGGCCCGGCCAGAACACAAAGCACGGTAACAATCACGAACCTAGCGTGATCTGCTGGACTTCTCCTCACGTTCCATATCGGTTGTACCATCGCCGTGTATGCTCTATCTTTTGTGCCCTTTTGTGGCGCGCAGCATGTTGCAAACTGTGTCGCAAAATCTCCCAAACTCACCCCATCCCACCCCAATCCAACTGTCAAAACGGTTCGTATTAATTTTGCATGTAAAATATTTTGTAAAAATTTTCCCCAAAATCACACTGTCATGTATCGTTTATATCTCCCTGCCACGATGGCCATTTGCAATTACGTACATCGGGCATTCGGTTGTAGGGAAATGTTCCGTTTTAAAAATTAATGACCACAGCCCTCGTTTGTCGTCCGGAAAGCGGCAATAAAACATACCGGCGATGTTCCGCGGTGGTGTTGGTGGGAAAATCAATTTATTTCCTACCCCCCCTTTTCCCGGGCATCCAGCTTCCGTACATTCAATCAATGTTAAAGCAATTAAACGATAAATTTTTGATTCTCAACGACAACAACACGACAATTCTGTTGCGATGAACGGTGGCACACGCAAAAAAATGGCCCGTTCTGTTAAATCCTCCCAAAATGTGTCTTCTGACGGGGGCTCCTTTCCCACTGGGGAGGAGTGCGAAAAAAGGAACTGAAACCCGAAACCAGTCCCATCCAGGCGCCAGACGGAAGTGGAGCGTTGTGCCACCGGCAGTGAAGAAATCTAAGAACGAAGGCGAACCATTTTGGGGTACATTTAAAAAAAAAACACTTTACGCTTCCTCTCCCCTGCCGGTGCGGTAATGACAATAACTCATAATCAAAGTACGATAAGTCAAATTTATTTGTCTCCTGTTACATCATTGTGAGCAGGATCTCCAGGAACATAAAATTCAAGAGGCTTCTAAAGTGACTTCCTCTCGGGAAACATAAAACTCCGTATCTGGAGTTTAGAAAAAGTAACTCCTCAATAAATCAACAATGAGAGGATTAAATAGTTGAAAGAACAAATTTAAATGATTTTCTACCGACAGGTACCATATAAAGTCAAAGCTCTTTTTATAGCACATATCCTTGATCATCAAACCATTTTCTCATAACTGTGTCGCTTATCATCTACTCGAGTACCCATTGTGCAGCCGGTTAGCGAGAAAGTCTTTATATCGTTATCGGTTTAGCATTGTTGTGAAAACTACAGCTTCCATTTAATTAATTTCCCTACCTGTAATTGAGTTAATTATCCAAGACGAATGCGGACACAAAATGACACGCACCAGAAGCTAAGCGTACGAACATCCACCAGCACACACACAATCGATTCCAATGTTCTGTGGTTTGCGCTGCGTGGAAAACCGGCTTCGAACCTTCAACGCTCCTCCGGTCCTTTTAGACACGGATTCACGGATGCGGAAAAGTTTCTGCTCTTTCCGCATTTCCCGAATGTGCGAAGCAGGGACGGCCGCAGGGGAGCGACCGACATCGATTAAAGTTTGTCGATTGTTGACATCGGTAATATTTTGCGTAATGGAGGCTTCATGGAATTCTCATCAACAGTCCTGTGCGGTGCGGTGCGGTTGTCATTTGCGCGCGGAATGCTCCCCGTGAAGGGCATGAGCACGGTTTAAGCATTGCCCGACATACTATACGGACCGCAACCGACGCAGGTCTCGGTAGGGCTTGTCAAACAAAAGCCCGGGCAACAAGGACGACACCCTCGAGGGTTCGAGGATGAAATCAACCTTTAATAGCCGGTTTGATAGTGAAAGTCGACTGCGAATCACGGCACCCCGGTGCAGGTGTTAAAGCAATCATAGACACTTTAAAATATTAATACACGGCCTGTAATTAAGCAAGTACCGGCGTGGCGGTGAGGGGTTAAATGGCAACAAAGAGCATACGGGTTAAAAACTACTGATTACACAACCTTACGGTGCGTGTTAATTGGGTCTTTAATTAAAGTTCTAAAGGAAAGGAACACGGGGCCACAATAATTCGAGACTTCGTTAAAGGATTTCCCAAATGCATTATCATGACACCATCTCCGAAATATGATAGCGCTTTATTTGAGCATCGCACCCAAAGATTCCCACCGACGGAAGGGGTTAGCAGCACACGGCATAAACCCCGTCTGAGCTTGTGCTTCAGTAAATTTAACTTACAAATTTGCCCAATGTTCATGGTGCACACAACCCAAAGTCTCGGCAGCCCAAAGACAAAACCGCAGCCCGAGTGCCTGCAGGGTATGCTGTAGAATTTCGTAAGCCGCTTTCACCGACCCACCCTCCCCACCCGGTTCGATGTTAGCAGCTGCACCAGTAATGCACCTAAATTGCATATGCTTATTTGTGAACCACTTTACCGGATCTACCATAGTTAGCAACCAGCGCCCGACCGGAGCTTGCAATGGGAAGAATCGATGGAATGGAATTTGTAGCCACACACACACACAGCCGTTCTGGAGCTCTTTGTGGGGCACGAAAAGTTTATCCATTCACTCTGCCATGTCCTTATGCACTCTCCACCAGCGCAGCCAAAAGTTGCAATGTGGCATGATTTACTACTAACCACTCCACAAAACTTGGCGAATTCACCATCGAAGTCTACGCCATCTCTCGGATTTCGACGGTGGAAAAAGAGAAACAAAACCCTGCTCCTATTCACCCAGTTCTATACACACACCCACACAGCGAGAGGCGTGCGTGCTCCTGTACCGGAAGTGTAGGAATTTATGGCCAGTGAAAAATAATTTCTCCGAAATACGCCGGAGACGGGAGTTATGCCGCTGGAACTCCATCCAGTGCTTGTGACCGTTTGCTTGTGGGTGACATCCTTGCGCTAGTGCCAGTGCCGATCTCGCATTGCGTGCCCTTACTGTCCTTGGATGATGGCCCTTCGGGTGCGGTGAACGGAAAAACGATTTCCCTTTACGAAACGCCCTACCGTTGCGTGCTCCAATTCCCCATCCGTTTTCCCCCGAATCGAAGAAGTGACCCTGGGCCTGGGCTACTGGAAAAGGAAAGTTGACCGAATATTTCATTATGTTTATTGTTTTCCAACCGACCTATTCCTTTACCTTCCCGCCTCGCTTATGGGCTTATATGGGGTATTCCGAAGGCCGTTCAGGACTCGCTCAGTTCGTCCTGACGGAGGAGGATAGGGAGGAGGTGGATTGGGCGAAGACAACGGAAAACGAGTAATCACAAAACGGGGGGAGAAGGATGAGAAGGGAGAAAGGCTGTGGAAGAACCGAAACGTAAGCATTTGCCAGAGAAGTCACGCAGGCGTCGGTGCTAGCACGCTTTCCACACGTTGGTGGAGCACAATGGAGCGGCAGGACTTGTACGAAGACAACACTGGAAGCAACCGGTATATGCCCGTGTGGCAGCGTCTGATGGCACGAAAACCAATTCCGGCAGCTCCGAGGTGGTGTACTTGTTTGTCCTACATTTAGTCTAACCGAAACCCTCTTCACTGAGTGCTCATAAAACGAACGACCAAACGGGCCGAACCGAACGGTACGAAGCAAACAACAACGGAGACAACAGCAGGAAGAAGAAAAAACCCAACGACGACCCGACTTTTTGGCTTTACTTCTTGGCTTTCGTGTCGTTCTTACAGGGGAGTTTTAGCTTAGTGCATACAGTTTTAAATTAGTATTTGATGGGTTCGTTCTATTTTCTCTGTTTATTTTAAAGCTGTTGGTTAAGCAAAAAGTTGGATGTTTAGCGGATTACATTTAGTCCAGAAATTATGTTTTTATACGTCGTTTAATAGTTAACACAAAATTCGCTTCTTTAAATTCTGGACTCATCCTGCTTTAATGCTTCACCGGAGGGCTTGTGAGTTGACAATCCCTGCAGTGGGTGAAAACGCGTTTTCAAGCTCCGCTCATCTCACCCGTGGTGAATATTATGCTCATCGCTCACAACTCACATGCTCACCACAATGTGTCGGTGTGGTGGTGAAAACATGACATTTGATTGCTGATCCGCACCGCTGTCACACACACACTCCCAGCAACAGTGTGTGGCAGCATAAATGAGCCTGCTGTATGCTGGGCTGCCGTTGTTTACGTACGTTCGCAACATCTTCACGGCGACCGAGCGCCGCAGTTGCCGGCACGATGTACAACCTATTGCATAACCAGCTTAGCGTTGTTTAGCATAATGCTGGCATTGATGCGCTTCCAGTGTTTTTGGGGTATGGCGCGCGTCAGAAATTGTGTCATGCTCGACTTCCTCACCACAAAATCAACAAGGAGAGAGAGATAGAAGAAGAAAAAGAGAAAAAAAAAGCATGCGAAAGCCCAAATTGTACGGGAAATTCTTTGCAAATATACTGACTCGCCATACCAACCATACCAACCAGCGTGGCAAAAACCTTCGTCAAAACGAGAAGGCGCGTCCCTTTTTTTCCCC
Organism: Anopheles minimus; assembly: GCA_000349025.1. Classification (NCBI taxonomy): domain Eukaryota; kingdom Metazoa; phylum Arthropoda; class Insecta; order Diptera; family Culicidae; genus Anopheles; species Anopheles minimus. Next base: position 12,867,523 of record KB663943.1, on the reverse strand, counting down.
CCTCAGGCCTCGGACGGGACACACGCACACTTGCCACACCGTCTCCCAGGCATTTCGCGAAAGGCTCTCTTTCGCTAGCTCAGGCAGTGGCTGAATATTTTAATGTCGAAAGTTTTCCGTCTCCCAGCAGATATTAGAATTTCAGACACGTCATTGATGTTGAGTCAAAAGTGTTCCAATTAAGGTGGCATACACACACACTCACACACAGAAACTCGACACATACCTCCTGAAGTTCCCGAAGTCTGCTGAGTACAGTGTGCAGCCCGTGCCAGCCGGCACACACCGAAGGGCGTGGACTAATAGCCTAACCGAATTAGAACCAACGTTCGGGAGTTCTACCGACACAGATCTCCCTGGAGGTGGCGGTATCCAAACCAACAAACTTACCGTACACACTCAACGACACCTTAGGATGTCATAAAATTTGCTCTCCGGCACAACAAACAAAGCGTGGCGCGGAGACGCCGGCACCGGGGTTGGATGGTACACCTAGACATGCAGCATGTTATGCAAAACCACGACATGCGAAGAAATGTGTGCCTTTCGGAAAGGAAAGTTTTTGCGGGGCGAAACTGACAAGCGCCGGTCGAACAATTAGAACGTCTAATATGGCTTAGAAATTATTGCACAAGTTTCTGCCGCGTTATATTCATAAGTGTAAATATGGCGCTTACACAAATTGTGCTTTCGTCGTTGGGATGGGCCTCCCTTTTCTCTCAATTTCTACAACATCGTTGTGCGCGGCCTGACTGTTTTTTAAAAGTTGCAACATTACAATCACCAATGACAAACGTTGTCTCAAAAGTGTATGCACAAAAACCACTCCAGTTCCAAGTTCGGGTCGACTCAAGTCAACTACACATACGCCAGCAAGGAAATGAACTGCTGCTGGAATGTTCATTTCTTTCTCGTTCGACCAACTTCACCAGCAGTCCTGACCAGAGCGACGGTTTGTTTTACCGAAAATATGTGTACTGGCAGTTTGTTAGTAAACTTCCGAACAAATTGCCAGGAGTTTCATGTACGATCTTGCTTCCAGCCTTCCAACCACCAAAAACCTCCCGACGCGATGTCACATGAAACGAAAACCATTGCTGCGTGTTTGTACTCGGTGCGCCTGTGTTTGAAGGTATGTGCCAGAGTGGTTTGGCAAAATACAAACCGGGGAAGGCCAAACATTTCATCTCGAGTGTTATTATTGTTAGTCAGCATGTTTTCCAACAACGACCAGTCACCGCCTACACTATGCTGCTGCATATGGACGCTGATGCTGGAAAAGTTATCTCACTTTTTCCCTTCCCAAACTCCCTCTTCTACCAATCCTCTCTTCTCTCTCTCTCTCTCTCTCTCTTTCGCTCAGTTAGAAACATGAACGTTTTAGATATTCTACACGAGCTACCCGGTGGCAATGTCTGGAAAATTCGTATCTCTGACAACGTGCCGCTGATAAGAATCCTTTCGCCCGCCTTCTACGCCACCACTGTTGACGGTTCCGGACCGTCCCACGTCGCTGGCTATACCGACTCGATGCCGTCAAAAAGTCAAAAGTCTTCCCTGCGTTTTGCATCGTTTCTTCCCACGAGTGCGACAGAAAGTTCCTTCCTTTTGCACTTTACCCACATTACGCCCGTTTGGCGGCGCGTATGTGCGCCCGAATTGTCGCACTCGGTCGCAAAAGGAAGATGTATACGAGAAAAAGGGCAAAACTTTACCTTGCTGCCCGCTGTAGACAACGGCAAGCAAACCGAGGCATCGGGCAAAAGTTTGATAAAATTATAAAGATGCCAAAAATTATTATTGTTATTATTATTATCATGGGCTCTTTATTGAAGTCATCCTTATTTGTATCATTTGCCCGGGTGTGCACGAGATACGAAACGATCAGGACGATCTCAGACCACTTCCCGGCGAATCATCGTCATCATGAGACCGTTTCATCTCTTTTCAACTTGAAATGATACGATTCGAAAGTTTTTCCAACCGCCGCAAAGCGCTGGCGATAAAAGGGCAAAAAGGAAAATCGTAACATCGACAGAGGGGAGGGAAAAAATGCATGCTCCTGGTGCGAAAATTGTGAACTTTTGCCACAACCCACCCCGCTAGTGGGGTTGGGGGGTGCATGAAATGTGGAGGATAATTTTCCAAGCGAATTAAGAAGAAGCTTACGAGTTTTTTTTTCTCCACTCGCTGTGTTAGTGCTCTCTACTGCCTGTTTCTACATTATTTTCATCCTTCCGTCATGGATCCCCCCCCTGTTCCGGGCCCTGGTTGTCGCCCCAAATTCAAGGCAAAATCAATATTCAAACCAAATGAAAATTCATTGTGGCGATAAAACTTTCACCAAGCTCCAAGCCAGCAAAATGATCGGTATCCGTATCGGGCAGACTGGGTTGGAAACAATCGGCTGAGAATGGTTGGTGGTTGGTGGTTGGTGGTGGTGGTTGTGGATGACTCTCGGATTTCCCAAACTTGCGATAAATTGTTGCCCCCTCGCACCACCACCCTGCCCGCAGGGTTTTTCTTACCCATTTACCATTTCTGACATTATGGTGGTGTGTGACCATGCCGACCACTATTGCAATGGCCGTACTGGAAAACTGCGTCCAGCGCGCCGATTGCCGATGTGCTGGTGTGCCGGTACGGAATTTATGCTTTGCAGCGGGATGACAACTTAATGGCACTCCAGTTGCCGTATGAGATAAAAATTTCCTCTCAACTGCGGCTCTTTTCGGCGTCAGCGGCAGTATAAATATATATAACTACGACCGTGGCGAAAAGGGCAGACGGCATGCCGAAGGGACCGCCGTCGGACGGCAAATAATGGCAACGAGATAGCGCCGAGAGGGTCAACGCACCAGATGGTCAGCAAATCAGGACAAGAAGGACCAAAAAAACAAACGCGGGACATAAGGATACAAGTATGGCGAGAGAAGAAGAAGCTGCGACAAGGCAATGGGCACCACGTGGCCGTTTTCGGTCTGCCTATCGTGTACCGAGCGAGTGTCATTAGTGACGGGGGTTTGAGAAGGTCACGCAATGCTGTAAAATGACTAATTAGCTGACCCATCTTCCAACGAACGGTACACCGACGGCCTAAATGTGGTGAAGTGAAGCAACTACAAAAAAAAAAAACGTTATATTAAACATCGCTTCAAAACCACCCGATGTTCATGTACGCTGCACTGATATGCACCGTGCACAAGTGCAGTCAACATATTGATTAACGATGGTCAGAATAATGTCACACCCTTTTGTCAAGCAGCATGATGCATAAACATTACTCCCGTGCCGCGGTGATGAGTTTTCAATGGCGAGATGAGGATGAGGAAAAAAAAACATTCTACTTCAATCATTGGAAAAGCACCAGTTCCGAGTGCTTGTTCCATTCCCCTATTCCCCCTCCCCACACCCTCCCATAATGACCGCTCAGATGACGCTAGAGCAGTTTTTGTGCACCGTTGCACAAACAATTTACAAGCTCTCAATCACTTTCGCCCCTTTCTTGCCAATGTTCGCAGCCGACCGCCCAACGTCCTGCTCTTGTTTGAACAACTGTCATTACCAGTACTGCACACGCGGTGTACTGCACTTCCCAGATGCAAGCCATCCCTTGCCCAATGCCGGACACATAATTAGTGCCAATCAATGCGATCGTCATTCCACCGAGCGGGCAATCGCACCGAGGGGTGTCATAATGGGAGGACACATTCGACACTGAACCGACACCCTCCCATAGGCGTACCTTCCCGACCCCTACGCTAAAACGCAACGCAAATCCAATGTGCCGCAAACACCAACTGAACGACTGTTATTATTTGATTGCGATTTATCGATAAAAATTAATATTTGATTTATGCTGATTTGTGCCTGTGCTGAAGGTTAGAAGGACTTCCCGAATCGTTTGCCTAGTGGGTAGAGGTGGTGACTGTGGAGTTGGTGCTCTCTAACTAAGCATCCTTTTTTTACAACTCGCGCGCAAAGGTACCAAACGACGTATCTAGTGGAGAGAAGTAATCGTATCCTTTTTTTGCCACGTCGCACACTGCAAATACAATTATAAGCACACTCTAATCCAATCGATTTCATCACACCGTCGCACCGTTTACAGTCGCACCAGTGTTGCAGAGCGTTGTTTGTGGTGAAGAAATCGAGCAACAAAAATCACAGCGTGGCATCGTGCAAACGATCGGCCGTGCAGCGTCGACTAACGCAGGAAATACGGGTCGAAATTTAATAAACATCTACATAAATTTCAATCACTAAATAGCAGCCAATAAATTGGATCGCGAATCCGCGAGGCATCACGCTGTATAGGGTTTCTTTTTGTGGAGAATTACGCACCAGCTCTAATACGAACTATGTTGCAGATCTTCGTAATATCGTGCGCCTAAAAGAACATTGCAGAAAACTGGCGAAGTTTCATTCAAAATGTTATAAAGTATAATTCTACCCCACGTCATGGAACTTTTACGCCAGAATTAACAGAAGAACGAAATATAGCTAATCTGTACAAGAACGACAAATTGAACGTGAGCAACAAAAGTAGGGAAAGCAAAGAGAAACCCAAGCAGAAACTCTGTCAATTTAAATTCAATTTTCACCCACCGTGATCGGCACACTGTCGAGCTCGATCCGATTCATTGATTTCGTCCTTGAATTCCCTGACGTGCGACAGCCAAGGTATCGTCATTTTATGCAACCCCCGAGATACGAGGAGGTCTGGCAAAGATGGAATGCCACCACACAGCAAGAAAAACCGAAAAATGAGGCATCACTAACGCTTTGTGGTCGGTTCGTTCGCCAGGATAGACGATTTATCCTCCCTCACTCGAATACACAATGCTCCGGAGGGTTTCGCCACATTCGCGTCCCTCCAAGCGCCAAGGCACAACTTTTGCGCCCGTTATGGAACGTCGCTAACCGACGGTGTGGTTGTTTTTGTTGACTTTGACGATAAATCGATTTTCGATCCACGCGCCTCGACAAAACGCTCACCCGAGCTCTGCCACGGAATGTGTCGCTTTTCGCGGTCGTCAAAGTAAGCTTATTGAGCATACTATCCGTAGACTGAGGTGTAAGTAAGTAGCTCCTTGAACTTCGGTATATCCGACGGCAGGGCACAGCCGCATCTATCAGCTCGTATTGTCAACGGGAAAAGCAAAACATTTCTCGCACAATCAGAGAACCCAATCTGCCATCATCCTAGAGGAAATGGAACAACATTTTACTGGAATTTTGTTTTGTTTTAGATTGGCTTTAGGTGCTCGCATGAAGTATACATTATTGAGCAGATATGGAGCTTTTTGAACGACGAGATAAAGATGAATGGTAAGAAATATAAATTATCAATTCAATGACATGATGGTTGAATGGACTATTTTTACACTTGTTCTTGGAACTCTAGACAAAATGACCAGGTTTATGAATGATGGTGAATTCTCAGGACCTTTTAATGCCACGAATTTTCCATTTAACGACAACAAAGTCATACTAGATTCGGATGTGATAACTCCGTGATCCTTCAGCCACAAGTAAACCCTAACATACGATAATGACTTAGAGATGATTAGTGACAGGTCCCAAAAGATCCAAATCCAGGATTATAATTATGGCAGAAGAATCCGAATCCAAGACTCGAGATTGAATCCGGATTGCCCCGATCCGGGATCAAATCCTTTCCGAATCTCACGGCATATCAATCTAACTAGAATGACTCCAGACGACCCAGCCTCCAAGTCTTTCAAGGCAATCCGTCTATAAATCTACCATATTCCAAAGCAAACAACTGTTAATGAGAGTGTAATAAAACGAGATCGGGTAATGATGGCCATTCTTCAGCTCATTGGGATCAATTTCACACATCATCTAACCTTATTCATAGCAACATTTTTTTGAATTCCTAATACCCAAACATGCTGTTGGCTTGATACTGTCGACCACCTGCAAGCTAACAAGCACATACTACTCCCCAGTTCTAAAGTTGAATCAGCAAGCAAAGCATCCAGCGAGATAGGGGGAACGAAAACTCTAGCTGCATGACAGCTTCCTCCGATGCACTTCGAGTGATTTGAAGGAAAGAAAAATAAGAAAGATAAATAACGGACCGTTCCGTATCGTCCTCATACGAGGCTGCAATACATCGGCGTAGTTCTAGATTGCCAACGTTCGCTTTAAGCTTCCAGACCAGGACAGGAGTGCAAGAATAAAGTGATAGTGCAAATATTTGATATACTTTATGCACCAGCGTTCCGGAGCACTGGACAGAAGCGGCGCACCGAGTGGAGCCTTCGGTCCGCGTTCGCTGTTGACATGATTTTCCGTTAATCTGCCTGTCCTATAAATTGCGCCGGTCGACCTAATAAATAAAACGATCCAACTTTTCTGCGCTTTCGCAGTGGCGTCCGAAAGAGTGGATGGCTATGGATGGCAATAGCTGGCCGCAAATGATCCAGCAGCAGCACAGGACGGGTGGATCAAGCGCACTGATACGTTCGTCCGGTCATTTTGTGTCACAGGATGTATGGCAAGAAGAAGAAGAAGCAGCAAAAAAAGGAAGCGACACCGTTAATGTAGGACGAGATCTAGCCGCTCGCAGCATCAGCACAGCGGACAGTGCAAGGAGGAAAATAAGTCACCACTCGCACTGGACCCGCAAGACGGTGGGCAAACGGGGGTGGGAGGAACCAGAAGGATACGAGGACAAGGATTTAATTCCACTGATTGCCGGCATAGTTCAGCGTCGCTGTGACGAGGAAGGCAAAAATTGCTGCAAAATGGGGCTGGAAAACTCTGCCACAGGTTCGGAGTGGCCGAGCGCGCGGGCCTGACAGGGAATATTAAATCCGTTAATGATGAGAGGCCTCCTTTCAGTTCAGTTACTCAGCATTCAACTGCAATAAATGAAGTGGATTATACGGGAACCTTTCAAGCAAGGACCAGTGGGAAGGTAAAAGAGAATAACTTATTATCACTATTTAGCGCAAGAAGGTCCTGGGAGCTGCTCTTTCATTGCAGCATCCACTTTAAAGTAAGGTGCAGTTGAGGTTAATTTTTTCATCCGCACTTAAGCTAGTGAGCCAGCAATCGTCTACTGGGACCGTAGTTTACGGTTGAATGCTTCAAGGATTTTCCTGCTCCTTCCCGTCCGTTTATGAGTACTTATGAGTTAAGTTGATTATGGTTACAACTGTGAAAAATACATTAAAATTTTTACTGCCACAATGTTGCTTCGAATGCATTCAACAATATAAACATTTCCTAGCAAACGTAAAACGGAAACTTTTTTGATTAGTATCAAATTTGTGTCGGAACTTTTCCGCTTCACAAACCACGCTCGGCCCTTCCACGCGCCAGGTGCTCATGCGTGCGTGGTGAGGTAAAGTTCATTTTGTTAGTAATAATTAATCAACCACTTTGATTCAATTAAACAACCCAACTCGTTGCTGCATGAAAACACCAACCTGGTCGGCAAATAAACCGCCAATAAAGTTGGCACAGAATGTTGCAGCAAAGCATTGCAAACGGACCGATGCCCGCTGGCCAGCTGCAACATTGGGTCCTTTTCCCCGGCACCGACTAGCATACACACAGTCGAACGATTCGTCAAATGATCGTGAGTTGTGCAAATTTAATTCGAAACTATTCCGCACGGTCAAGCAGAGTCGGTGGACGATGCAGCTATTCAGTAGATCAGTGGTGTTTCTGGGGGATGTCTTTTTGCCCTTCGATAGTCGATAAATTCTCGGTGAGTGTGACACACTTTAACAGCTACCGTACCGTATTACCAGCCTTGTTATCTTCGTCCGAGCGGAAGCAAAAACTAATAATATCGCAAAACAAACCCTTCGCTTATGATACGGGAATGGGGTGGGCGAATGTTAGTAGCGGCCAACCCCGGGAGCAGTGTCCCGACCCGTGGAAAATCGTTTCTGTTGTATTTCAATTGTTCGTTGACATGTATTTGTCCTCGGTTGGTCTGTACGGGCTGGAAGGTAAAAGCTTTCGTTGTGTCCATTAGTGGTGGGCGGTTTTGGAATTGATTCCTCAACTGATTCCGATACCAATTCTGGAATCGAATCCAATTCCTATTTCGAAATCGATTCTGATTCCGGAGCCGATTCCGTAAATGATTCTTATTCCAGAACTGATTCTGATTCCAGAGCCGATTCCGATTCCGAAACCGATATCGGAACATTTGGAGCTTTCCTGAACCGATTCCGGACAAAATCTAATGTTGCCCATCACTAATGTCTCTGCACCTACACCAAACCCTATGCACACTGACGATGTGTTCGAGATGCCAAACGACAAACAACGCCGATGTTTGGCTGGTCGCAAAACGAATATATTGCTCGCCAAACGTCGATTGGATGCCATTTCCGCTTCGGCAACGATTTGGTTCGATTTTTCGAGCCCACGGTTATGCACCAAAAATTTTGCTTTGCTAAAGGCTTCATGGGTGTCCTGTTGTTTTTTGTTTGTTTGTATTCCAATTTTTGCTCTCCGATAGCTAATATATTTTCGTCCGGCGATTTATTACCTTTCCGCGACGACCACTGTTGAAAGCTTTGTACCAGTTTTGCATCATAGTCAGTGAAAAAATGTGTCCTAATTCTTTTTTGTCGTGCTTCTAGTCATGGACGAGCCAAAATTTAATCATTTAGTAAAGTAATCTCCACAACGTAGTTAGCTAAATGTGTGATATCGAAAACACATCGGCGATTTTCTAAATTTAATACTTCAATAACCTCTCCGCGCTCAGCGTGAAAGGACGGAAGGGATGAAATAGTTCTAGGGAATGTTGTTTGTTATATACAGAGCGCAAAAACACGTTACTTCACATGCTCTATAAAAATAACGCTGGACCTGCATACGCCATGGGATGTGTACAAACTCCATACATGCAGGTCCGTGCTGCAAACAGCAAATAGTATTTCCAGCCAATGGCGCTGCAACGCTGCATTTGTCGTGTCATGTTATAGTTTTGCACGCCCGTCCGCCTTTTCCACGGCTGTTCGTTCGATCTCGTGCTCGACTAACGAAACTAAAGGAATGAACGAGAATAAACCTATTGATTTTAACGAGTGATTTGAGCAACTGCCAAAATAAACACGAGCTCACTTTGCTTCGCATATTGGCGTAACAAGGCTCGCCGGTCACTAAACCGGATGATGGATTGAAATGCCACTCCGGAGCGCCGGAGTGCAGTGGCTAAGTCAAACATCGTCGACAGCTAAATCAGTAAAGCACGAACGAACCTTTCGCTGACCGTTTAATGATTCGTGCCGGCAAAGGGGTTCGGATGCTGGAAGGCGAACCGTCCCCGGGTAGTGGATAGCGAAAAAATGCAATAAAAATATTTCAGTTCTCATTTCATTGGCATTTTGCTGACCGCGGGGCAGAAAACTCGATAATTGAAAAGTCAGCTGTAGCTACATTTTTGTAGGGACATACTGCACTATGACCCGAACCCTTTTTATTTGCTTCTGAAAGCAATTGTGAACAGAACTGTACGCTTTGATTAATGATGTAAAGACACTTGGGATGATGAGGAGTTGTTGGAATGTTGAAAAATGTGTAAATGAAATTTGTGTCCATCCATTTTGTGTTAAACAAATTTGCAGTTAAAGCTGTTAAAATTAATCTTAACTCCCAGCTACATCTGTTGAATACTTGAATTCCCTCACGCCGGGAGAAACTATTTTCACTAATGCAGATGAGCATTTACTCTCACTTTGTTTAACTGGATCGGCGAGTATTTTTCACCTACACCTAGCACAACAGCAACCTACTGACCGGCAAAACGGGACGCGGGACTCTGCGAAAAATCCATAAATTTTATCCAACCATTTTTCGTGCGAACAACTGACAAACGGAGAGCTCCAGAAGTCATGTTACAGTCGTGTTGATGAAACTGCCCAGCGTTTTACGACATGGCGTTTTATTAGTCAACCCCCTTCGGCATGCAGTCGCGGCAGCATTAACGCGTCGGTCGCGTTCCACAAATGCCCGCTAGCCGACCAAAGTCGCCCTAGTCGCATCCACTTCCCGGGAGAGGCCCCATGGGGCCAGCCTTCTAACACAGTTCTTTACCGTCCCAGCATCCCGCAAGCCGTACAATTTAATCTTCACTTTGCCTCGCCGACCGCTGACCGTTAAGCGACACAAACACACTCACAAAAAAGCGCTTGTCACTTGTGTACGTGCGACAGTTCCGGTGGCAAATCCGCCCTTGCCGTGCGAATGCTCCGAAAAGGGAAAAGACGCGAACCGTGGCCGAAAAGAACCACGTTGGGAAAAATTGTCTTTTGAGTAACAGAGCAAAAAAAAAAAGCGGAAAGTCACCCGAGTGTTACCGCACCACACTTTCATAAAATATGCTGTCCCGCGGGGCGTCGAAAAAAAACCCTCATTGGACAACCCTTTCCAGTGGATTCGCGCAAATGTCGCTGAAGTATTCTAACAAATTAAATTACATTTCTCTGCGAAAAAGTCACCGTCCGGAGGCTTCGGTCTGTTGGCACGTCACGTACCTGTTATCTGATCTATCTGACGGCGAAAAGCACGAGTCGCAAACCCGTTGGAGCAAAAGGTCCGTTGAAAGAATGCCCAACCAAACACACGGGCACAAAAAAAATTGTGAAGAAAGGTGTTGTTCTATCTTATCAGCTACAGCCTAAAAAAAGATCCCAAAATTCATTCACTAACCCCATCGCACCGGTATCAATCGCTCGGGATGGTAAAAAATAGCACATCTACCAACTTTTTTTCTTCTTATTGTTTCCACCCCCCAGGAAAACAACAGTTGAAGAGTCACTCAGCGAACGCCAGCCCCCGCGTGCTGAATTATTTATAAAATTGATTGATTTATTAACTATAAAAATTCATTTGAATGTCAGTTTTATTATTTTTATGACCCATCAACGCCACCCTACCCGGCGCGTGTTGTTGCAATTCACAATCCGAGTCATGCGGTTGTGGGCATACCATGACGAATGTTGTTTTTCCTTTTTTTTTTGGATTGCGAATTCGCGCTTTCAACAACATTCAAATGCCAAGCCCCATTCAAAGTGGAGCTGTTGTTGCTGTTGTTGGGTCGATTCGCACCGAAAAGGGTTTTCGGTATGATTTTTATTTTCGCGGCTTTATGTTGCTCGCTTTCCTGCAATAGATAGAACATGTTGAGATTGGAATGTTCGGTACCACCCCGAACCGAATAGCGGGGAGAAGAGGTCGTTCGGTCGTTCCGTTTAATAGGTCCATTTTGTGGCCCTGTAAATGGAACACATATACGCGCAAAACACACTTGCGCGCACACGTACACAGCAACTAGAAACAGACAAGCAGCGTACAGTGATTTAGTAGGATTCGCGCCGAGTGAGTCTAAATTGCGCTTCAAGCCCTTACACCATCCACGGCCACGGCTAGAACAAGATGCGATGGCAAATCTTCCCGTAACAGGCTCGATTTACATATAATCCAATTGTAGCCCGAAAACCCCTCCACCAGCCAAACCTTGGGAGGGGTTTGGAAATATGATTTATTAACATGCTGCATAATGTTTACGATTTAAATGATGCTGAACATCATTTTTACGATAGACCCGTGCATGTACGAGCAGCGGCAGAACCACGAAATAAAGCGGATCACGACGAGAAGCGAATCAAAAGTAATCCACCATTCAAATAGGCTTGGAACAGGAAAAACCCTCCCGAATTGGTTCTTATGAGTCTCGCAGTCTCCCGTCTGGTGGCTGCCTGCAGTGAGTTTCAGCACAGGCGGATTGATTTCTCGTTCGAACCGACTCCCATACCGCCACCTTTTTCCGCTTCATTACACGGGCCAGCTTCAACCGTCCGTGGGCTGATCGTTTTGGCATGACTTCAGCAGTTTTCGCCTTGCTCGTCTGATGTGGTTCGTCGGTAGGATATGTTGGAATTATTGAATCGCTTCACTTACAAGAAATACGCGTCGGAACCTGTCTAATGTGGTGGATTGGGCGCATTATATTTTTCCGTCATTGTGTGAACGGTGGATGCGATCAACTTCTCGGGGCGTTATTCTCTTCATCACCTTCATCAGCCCCGACGACTGATTAGCGGAAATATTGAGCATGATTGATATTTTACCGGTCAACGAGTGGGGGACTGTACAAATCAAACGCTATTGAAGGAGTCTACCCATTTGGGGCAGCTCACCGATTCAAACAATCCATCAAATATTAATGGAGTCAGAAATTATGTCATATTTCCATCTTCGCTTTGTTTGTCATGCAAATGGAAGGCATTGGATTGGAACCCTTAAATGTAATGAGGATAATGTGGATCAAGTGTTAAGACATTACACTCGCTACTCTATGGTCGGGAGTGCATGCTATCCATCTGGAAGTGAAACTAACGCAAAACAGTTACAGTTCATGTAAACCATATGCGTACAGCAATCTTTGTAGCTAAACATCAAACAGAAGTAAAACGCAAATCCCTATAGGATATTGGTTTTTATCCATTTTCTAGCGTCCAACAGCGTGCACGATCCATGAAGCAATTGTCGATCGATTTCGGATGAGTGTCACTTCCCTTTTACCCAACGGGTGGTACAACCCGACCCTACCCGGAATGCCTTCGAAGGCAATGTTTTTGCCCGGAAGCGAAACCAACGGTGTTGCGACGGCTGCCAGCTTGCCGGGTAACACGAGTCAAATTCAACAACTCAACGCAGTAGCAGTGGCCGAAAGCCGTACGGGAACGGAAAGGCGACAAATGGTGGTAAATTACATGAGAAGTCAATCTCCCAAATGCCCGGCAGGAGTGCGACAACTTCACACAACCGTCTTCGATTCACACTTCATTAATTTTGTGCCTTCCCGGGGACGGCCGGAGCCAGATTCCGACGCTGACTGCGTTGACGTTGTTTAGGGACGGTTGAAATTCGTTGCAAAAATCCATCCAAATGCGTTTGTTAACCTGTCTGTTCGGTGGAAAATGTCACAGTGGAGCCTTTTATATTGGCCCGAGTCTTTGCTAAAGTCGTCCCCCCGGGCTAATACAAGACGCACTAGCTGATGCATCGACCGGGCGATCTAGCAGATCCTTTTTTTACGAGTCCAATCGTCTGCAACAACTTTAACGAGTTCTCACTGTGTTGGTCCTTCGTTCGGGGGGAGTTTGCTTCAACGACTCAAGCATAGACGCATCTGTGGAATAAAAAAACACCCAGCACACCAACTAAATTTTTCCCTCGCACCAAACCATTTTTTACAACCTCATTCGGTCGTGTTCGGCTAAGTTGTTCGATTATAGCGCCCTCAAGAAGCAATGGAGGGATGGAAAATAAACTATAAAGAGACTCTACGGGACGCCTTAAAGGGAGTTCATCGGTCGTCTTCGTCGACGGACAGCCGCACGCTTCCACACCACACTCCCGTCGGATGTGTCGCTTGACACGTCGTTACCAAATGAGGCACTCTTCTTCTTCTTCTTCTTCGTGTTCTTTTCCCCGAAAGTGTCCTATAGTTTTCACAGCTCCTAAGACATCGTAGCTGGCAACGTACTGCTACCCAGCAGGACTTAACCATTGGAAGTCCTTTTTTATGAAACCCAAATCTAGCATTACCTCGATGGCATGAATATCGTTTTTCAACACTCACACACACACACACACACTGTCAACGATCGACGACTGACTGATACCTTTTTTTCTCTCTTCCATCCCACAAGAACGAGAAACAGTATGGAAAGCGTAAGGATGGAAAAAATATCATCCAGTCTGACTACATTTTTACCACATGGACTTACACTAGCCGGATACTGCAGGAGAAACGAATTCCTTGGAGCAGGTAAAGAAAATAGCAGAGGTTTTTTTTTGTTCAACCGAGCTTCTGTCATTCCCAAAACCTTCCAAGGTGGCCAAGTGCATACGGTCTCCGATACGGAGATAATTCGGAACGAATTGATTTCACTAACGGGAACGAATCTGCCATAGATCCGCGATGAATAGACCCATCAGCACGGAACTTGGGTGGCAGATGAGTCCAGTCAGTCAGATCCCTTGCATGAAAAGGATATTCTGCTCGTGTAGTGCATTAAGTGTGAAGAAAGACACAAGCAGCACTGAACGAAATGACTTCTATTGAGCTGTATCCGCGATTATTCACGCGATCCTGACTTTAATGAATTTGACATTTTCCGTATCTTTTCGCTTTGAGCTTAGGCGGTAAGGCAATGACAGACAGGATGGACAATGTGGTAAACAGCTGCTCATTGCCGCCGACAATACTGCATCGTTGAGCAGTTGTTAACATTATTTTCAATCATAAAACGATTTAGAGATTTTTTCTTTAGCTTCATACAAAATTTTACAATTAATGAAGTTTGGTTATGCACACTTCCAGCTGATAACAGACAATGAAAGAACTCGAATTAGCGTAAGCAAACTGGGAGACATTTAAAAAGTTACGTTCATTACGCCAGCTGACCAACTCCAGCTTCATAGTGTCTGAATTTCGCTAACTCTTTACGCCAGCAAGAACTTTAGCGTTATTTGTGTGAAAGCAATAATGAAAAAGAGTTGCTTCTGTTAGATCGCAGCTTGTGATACACAAAACGGGGCAGTGAGAAACAAAAAACACTGCTAGCAAAATAATGGAGCGAGAATGGAACCATTTGTTCGCCAGTCTCACGCCCAACGCCGAACAAAGAACTCGACTGGAGCGAGTTTCGAAACGAAGTGCAAGAAAATCATTTCAATTTCCACCAGTCTCGCACAGTGTGCTTTTTATTTATACTGTTTCCACATGAGAAACCGTGATTCTGGCTGAATTAAATCTCAACTAGCCACGGCTAGCTTGCGCCCCCATCGAGCGGGACTTGGCCGGGAATAACGATGAGGGGTTGTTCACTTCATCGTAAATATTCGACGAGAGTGATGATTCTATCATCACCTCAATTTATTCAAGCACGGAATGAGTAGAAAATGGGATAACAAATATGCTTTGCCATATGGGTTTTTGTTGTTGTTTCGGTTGCGTTTTTATAATCGATATGCTCCGTGGAATCACCGTGCTGCATATTATCGTGTGTTTTGTCGAAATTTATTCTCCACTCCAGTTTGATGGTTTAGTTATGGTCATAAATTTTGTATCATCTGCAATTCAAAACGAGACATAGAACTTCTCCCCCATGTGTTTCTATCGCTTCATTTGCTTTTAGTAAAACATCTAAGTTATTTTACTTTTATTTAGCTTTGTTTTTCAAAATCACATTCATTTTAATTTTGGCAATAAAACACTCAAAATGGAATAATATCAAACGCATCCTTCAACGCTTGCGAAGATATATTTCGCCATTATTCTGTTGGGACGCACTTCAAAACACCCCTATTCGTTCACTTAAACGAGTCATTGAACGCATATTTATTCTGGGATACGCCATTATGAATGCGATGAAAATGTTACACCTAAATCAGTTCCCCAACTGGTTCAGCACTGCCCAGCCTAACCCATTCATGTGATGGTATTTCAATTTTGATCCTAAAAATAGTCCTCGATCCGGTTCTCGAGTTCCTTAGCGGCGTCGGTACCACAGTCGTCATGTCCTTCCTGAAGGGCTACATTTTTTATGATGATGAAACGTACAATCGCACCCTTCGGTCTGTCCGGCCACACTGGGATAAACGAAAGGGCATGAAAAAAAGGGAATAAACTTGTTCTTCCCGTTTTTCGTAGCTGTTTTGGTTGCGAAAAAAAACCTCCCCCTACCCCCAACCGAAAAGGCGTAAAGGCTTCGATACTCAAGCACACCGGTCACCGGTCGTGTGGGGAAATTCCCATTGAAGTGCTGGAAAACGGATGTGGAAAACATTTTCCTTCAACCATTCCCTTTCAATCTCACCTTACACGAAACCCTGAAAAATCCTCGCCGGCCACGAAAGGATGTGACCTTATGTCTCTGGGTGTTAATCAAAGTGAAAAGTGCGAACAAGGATCTGCATTGGACAGGTTTTAAGGGTGGTAACGTGCCCAGGATGACCAGGGAGAATGGGTAACATATCAGAAAGGACAGTTTATGGAACTGGACAGCAGAGCGTCCAGCTCGACGGGTTCTACGGAGGTGAAAAATGGAACGATAGTACGATAAACTTTTCGATTCTTCTATTGTTTTTTTCTTCTCCTGGTCGTTTTCTCATGTTCGTTTGTGGTCATGCAATGCTGGATTGTGACAATCGTGCCGGAATGTTGTCATGGTTGTTAAGCACGCTCGCTTCGGAAAAATCGATCATGCAGTGGAAAATTCCATTGAGCATTACTTAGAATGAATGTTACGGACACGGAATCCATTACTAACACAATCGTTCTCAATTATTACCATTTTTTCATCCTCATAAAACGTTACACCACCCACAAGGACATGGTGTATTCCGCAAAAGAAGAAAAGAGTTGTGGTTGCAAACGAAAATGTTTGGAAGTAGCTATCATATCTTACCCCACAGTCATGGTTAGACTTTCAATCTCGGTTGGAAAGCCCTTTCCTTTTCCCAGTACAATTAACGATGAATCAGTTGGGAGCGTATCTAAAGCGTGTACAATTGTCATTTGAGGCCTTTTGTTAAAAGTTGACCATTCGAAAGTGGTTACATTCAGCCTGCTTGGCATCCAGGAAGGTGCCAGTGCTCCGCTTCTCCATTAGAGGCCTTCAAAAACATCAACTGACACCATTCATGAGCGCCGGGGCGATGTGTCATACACCTAGCGTAACACATTTTCTCACGGGTACTGTCATCGGGCTACGTGCCAGTTGCAAACTCGATACGAAAATGGTGCTCACCGTGATGGAAAATTTGTTGTCTCGTGCATGCGGTAAAGGATCCAACCCGTCGACGGGCCCCGATAACGATATGAGCGCCACCGTGCGACGAAGACAACGCAGGAGTAGCGAGTAAAATACCCAACGGCATTACAACCGACAGCGGCAACAAAAAATGACCCCCAATCCCTGTTTCAATGGTGAGGAAAACGATGAAAATGAACACCATTTATCATCGGCAGTGCATAAATTTACCACCACCATCGGCACCCGGGAGGAAAGGGGGGGGGGTGAAGGAGAGCGAGGGAGAGAAAAAAAGGGTCACGAAACATCAAATGGATTGACGGCACTTTCTGCTGCGAATGGTGGCGCGATGGTTACGCTAGGAGCAACTCCCTAGCAACGCCGACTGAGCAATGAACTTTATTGTCACTTCAAGAGCATAAAAATTGGAATACTTTCTGGGGGCGAATGTGCGCCGGTACAGCAGAATGCACCATTTCTCTGGGCTGGCTGGGGGGGGGTGGACAAAAAGGAAATAAATGGGTCAAATGATTTCGCACCAGTCTGCGGGCAGAGCGTTGACAATGGTAAAAAATAAAACTTCACTCCGACGGAAAGACTCCGATGGGACACAAATTAAATTTTCCACCCTCGGCTACTGGAACTGGCACTAAACAATTGTTGAAGCGAGAGTTATTATTTTAACTATTACAATAATTCCTTTTTCTTCAATTTTATGCTATTTTGTTTAAAGACTCCATGTGTAGGAGAGTTTTCAACAACAAAAAATTCGAATAAAACCAATGCTCTATTTTGAACGTAAAATAATGCCCAAAGTACCCCAATCGACGAAAAAGCAACCGTTCGATAATGCCCGTTCAATAAATAAACAACAAAATTACCGATAATTACAGACATCCCAACAGTACGGTGGAAAGGAATACTCCATCACTCGTACTTTACTGCAGTCATTAAACAAACGCTTCCGTACCCGGGCTAACAAGGTTGTCGGGCGTTGCAAGATAGCAAGCCTACCGCTAGCAAATAGGATGTGAAAGAAAAATTGATAAAAAAAATCATTAATTTCAAGCCCCAACAACAACGAGCTCGTTGATAATTGATGGCAGGATGGTCGGCCACATCCAAATATACACCCCGCACTCCCGAATGGCCTTGGCGTGTAGGAAGAAACCAACCAGTCTTGTATTGCAATTATGCTTTTATGCTAAACCAATACCATGACTAGGCAAGACGATAGTGTGGTTTTTTTGTATATTGGAATTGTTTTTTGGCTTTTTAATTTATAACGAAGCACAATTGGGCATCTGCGTTGAATAGGTTTAATGTTTGGAAGAAAAGCCCAATTACCAGCCCTAATCAGTACGATGGTTATGTTTCCTTTCCCTGCAAGGAAATAAGGCTACCACTCCCAGAGCATGAACGACCAGATCTGGATACTGTTAAAAGAAACGTAAAATAAGGATCGATATTGAAAGCGAAAGTCCAATCCCGAGCACCCCTTATTTCCATAGATGAATAAAACACGCAACAACATTGAGCGAAGCATACTAAAACTTACTCCACTGCAGATAAGATCATTCACAAATCCACTTGCCCTCCTTCGGTCGGATGGCCGACACTTGCCGCTGCGCATCGAACAGATTTATTCACATCGACCCCACGTTTATTAGCGTCATTTTTCAGCCGAAGGCGAAAAGATTAAAGTAACTCACGATGATCCCTCTGTTAATGTTTAACTCAAGCTGCCAAAAAATCCAACACTCTCCTCCGCAACTGTGCAACTCTCGGGAGTATTGTGAAGAAACAATCAACCATTCCACGGGCCCGCACCACCGTCCAAAGGGTGGTTGGGAAAGATTGGAAAAGCTCGCACTGAAAACTCATAATTCAAGAGTCTCGCTCGGAGCTCATCCGACCAATGGGTTTCGCTATACCCGGCTACTGTATATACAGTTTTTTACTACCTTCCAGCTCCCGCAGGACTTACGGGGCTGTTCTTCGCGAACTCCACGACCGGCACGGGAAGAATTCGAAAGCTTTAAAATCCTCACCCGGATAGTAAAGGTCGGCGAAATTTTCCGTAAACTTTCCCAACACTTTGTACGCCCGTGCGCGTACCAAGGGGCGTGGTGGCGGAAGCACTGGAGTTGAAGTATTCTAACTTTCGCGCGCCAAAAACCAGCCGAAAAATGAACCGAATAAATAATTTATATCCCAAGATGCTCCCGGAGAAATTCAATTATTTCTTCATCTTTCGGCTCGGCTTCCTTTTTCCGACTTATGGCGTAAAGATTTTTGGTTTTCCTCCACGAACCGTACCGTTCCGTTGGGGCCGCTCTTTGTTGTTACATGGTGTCTGTTTTTTTTTGGACTCCATTCTTGCTTCACATTCCATTCGCAAGTTTGGTACGCATTCGTTATCCTGACGCCTTTGTTGGTTTCGCTTTTGCGTTTCATTTTGAATATACAAATTAGACGAAGCTTGTTGTTCCGGTCGCATCGGAGTATCTATTGGATTTCTCTCGAGGCCATTCAATTTGCTGTCGATTGTCTGATTTCTCCCTAATCGGCCGGCTCTGGAAGTAGTGGGGGGGGGGGGATGAAAAAACCTGACCGCTTAAATACCATCTTGCTGATGGCGTTTATTGGGCGAAACCTTCTTACACGCTTCTCAACGTGCACTTCAACGGTGTTACCGCTCTGTGGAGACCAGATTTTGACCAGCCCATCCAAAAACCACAAACGATCTCTCCATCATCGTTATCATCATCGTCACCCGTTTTCCGACCAACGCAACGGAGACCACGAACGTGACAAGTTCGGTGGAAAATCGGTTATCTCGTCTGATATTTCCCTACTCCTATTCCCCTCCCCCCGTTCCAACCTCATGCACACAAAACGAATCGACCCATGGCGGTCATTCGGCCACAGCACGATCGAGCGAAAATTAAACAATCATCATGACGGGCGCATCGCGTTCAGCTGATTATGGTTGAGTTTTGCGAATGAAACTGGAGCTTTTCAGTCACGTTTTCCTACCAACTTATGGGTGAGGTTTTGCCGGGGGAAATCGACAAGCAGGGTGCGGAACAACTACAGAACAGAATCGAGGATGCCTTTCAGCAAACTGCGACCGACAGATGATGGAACGAGAGTGTGATTACGTGGCCATCCATCGATGCAGTCAATGACTTCGGTCGGAATACCTCCGGTACGGTTGTTCGCCATCAAATCGGCGCACATGCATGGAACGATGGGTCGCCAGAAATATGCGCATCGATTTCCTCGACTCCTTCCGTCCGGATGGATGGCGAGAGAGCAAAAATTAATATTGAATTATCGAACGACCGCTGGACAAACACACGCCACACAGACAGACAGTGCTGCTATCGAATTCCAATTCTTTTGCCTTTGCCTTTCAATGCCTGGATGCTAGGCGATGGCCTAGCGATAGGGAAATGTGACCCAATTCATCTCCGGAACGGGAAACGACAACCATTGCACAACCAAATCCGTACAACCCATAATGCGTGGTCGATCATTGGCCGGAAGAGTTGATTACAGTGCCCATCCGAATGGTCCACGTGAGCATGCGAACACGTGTACTGACCATGGGACGAATTCTAGACGAACTATTTCCCCGCACTGCATGGAAGAGGTCACTCAAATTCGACCCGTTTGGAAATTCCATTTTGTTCCTGCTCAGTCTATTCGAATAGCAAATTCCCAATTTCGAGCTTGGATATCTAGTTTTGTGTGCAAATATTATTTTTCACTTTTAAAAAAACTTCTCAAATTTTGGAATGGTTTCGTACGATGCAATGAAAACCTTCCATTTCGCATGTTTACATACGTGATATGGCCTTCCCATGCATGACAGGAATTGGATTAAGCCGTACTGACCCATTGACATCCAACGTTAAGCCTATAAAGTACCTTCAATGGTTTCTTTGCCCGGAATGTCTTACCGAACCGACCAAAAATGAATCGTCGGTGCTTACAAATTACGAGTTATGTAACGAATCCCGGGGATCAGCTCCATCGGCCTGCCGAGTGATCATAGCCCACTTTCCAAATGGCCACAATGTATTCCCTAATGTGTCTTAACTTCCAGTCCATTAAAACTCGGAGCCCCCGGTATTTGCGAGAGTGACCCGGCTTGCCGGCTCATAAACCCCACAAAACTAAAGCCATAAACTTTTGACCACCAGCTCATCGGCCAATTTCACTGCACCAACCCCGTCCCTGTGTTAGAACACATCCGGAAGGTGACATTAGGATACATCGATAAATTTCCGGTTTTTCAACTGACCAACGGCAATAAATAAACAAATCTGCCGAATCTAAACTTTCTCTCGCGCTAACCTTTTCCCAGCTGCACCTACGCAAATATGACACCCCGTGCCACCACCCTTCAAAGTGATTAGGCACTGGTTACGATAGTTTTGTAACATACTCTCGCCCCTTTTCCGGTGCGGGCGAGCCTCTCTGCTCTGTCTCTGCACATCCATCGGGAGGGTTTATGCATGTGAAGAAAGGACATTCGGCTAGTACTCCCTTTATGATGGAATAACTTTAATTGGAATAATTTACGACCGGACATCCGCCCCCAGGTTCCAGTGATGCATGGGACCGTTTTTAGACGATTTAAAGTTTAAAGATCTACCTCCACCGGAAGGCGAACGATCGTTTGCTGTAAACCATGCGTAAATTGTTGTGAAAATGTCGACCTTCGATAGCGGTTTCGCTTCATCAATGTATGGCACCTTTTGTACGGCTTCCTGATCCCATTTAAGTGTCGCCCTCTCGCAAATACGCACTTTGACTCCCGCGTGCGATAAAATGGCGAAAAGCGAAAATGCCCTGCCTTAAAAATGTTTACTCAGCCGCTAACTTTTGCCTCCAAGTTGTTATGCAGATGATTGAATTATGAAAGTGTCTGAGCAGTTTTCCCCCCCAACCGCAGTAAAGTCACAAATTTTCACACTCGCGGTGCGAATCGATAAACGCGCTTTCGCTGGAGCGACACACATTACCTTAAAGCTGCGTTCGCGCGTTCCCTCGAGGCAACTTCAACTCGTGCTGCTCCGGAAAATGACGTCCGTAATGCCGTACGAAATTTCAGCGCCGGATTATTGCTAAACATTCGCGCGCGCGGGTTCCACCGTCGCGTAACGATGTTTTATGGCTGACCATCAGGAAGCATCACGAATATCCTGCCGTCTGGTAGCCAAAAACCAGCACTTTATGCTGGCGCAGTTTTCTTGAGATATACGGCATTTGATGTGGCATTACGAGGTAGCAGAAAATTAACCGAATCCAAAATCGTAACATCCGTCACGACTAGGTGGAAACAAACCGCCCTCGCAAATGGCGTGTTATGACGTTTTATGGTTGCTCATTTAGCTCCCGGCGCCGAATGCCGTGAGGTGTTTCGAGCGAAACGACAAGTTTCCAGCGAACCTGACGCCAATTCCATCCCCCGGAAGGTGATGGCACCGGTGCTAAAAATTCAAGCGGTAATTAAGTTTAATTAGCGTTCGTGTTCAAATTAAACTCACCCATGTTTGCAATTGTTATTGCGCCGTATCGGTATGGACACGGACCGGGCTGCCCGAGTGAATGATAATGAATCTCGATCTTCAGCGGAATTGTCACCGGGGGAAAACTCTATCCGCAAGTGTACTGCCGTGTCAGACGATGTCCTGCCCGGACATGGTCAACTGATTTCCCAAATTAGGAATCTGAAGGACATGGCACAAAACCGGACTACCGCTCATCTTACCGCGTATTTCCGTCGGTGGAATGTGTCAGTCCGAGAATCGGCCGTCTGGCATAGCAACCGCTAGCTCGACTCCTGTTCGCACGGACATCACCTTGAACTCTCGGCGCCCCAGCGTTTTGCGTGTTCGTACGTTGCCCGTGCTCTAATCTCCTTTGCTAAATCCACTTTAACATAAAACTGTCAACGCTATTAGCGGCGGTAACATGAGTTTGAAGTAGCGAAGCGTGTTGTGGTCGCTCACTACTCCGTTCTGGATGTGTCCAAAAGTCCGTACCGTACCCGGGGCTTTAAAGGACTCCTCCCTAGCCGTGGTGAGGATGGTACGAAAAGAAGACGGTGTAGCACAGCAAACGCTTACCGTATATGGAGCACACTTGAGCTTTGTACAATCGCTTTCGCTTAAAACTAGGCCATTGACAAACGACAGTCTATCGTCCATGGTCAACGGTATTGTGAGGATTCCGTCGAAAGCGGCCATCATATTGTGCCTTCATTTCAGGTTGCGTGGTGGCGTTTTTTGTCTTTTTTCGTTCACTGGTATGGCGTCTGAACCCAAACTGTGTCATCCGGGGTAGACGATTCGGACAATCACCTGTCACAGAGTGCACATTCTCCACATCTCAAACAGGACACGTGCACCATATCATCTGTTGTCGATGCATTCGTTTACGTGCCCACTTGCATTCGAAAATCGCCACCATTTTGGTGGGGCGTTGTCTGCACGGTCTGTCAAATGAAGCCCGTAAAGCCTATTGGCCAAAACTGTGATTGGAACGTGACTGCTTTCTAGTCTCGTTAGATGCCACCGTACAGCGCTTCTACGATATTCCGAATTGCCCGTTTCATATGGGCGATATACTTTCTAATGCTTGTTTTGCATCATATCAGTGAGCGTTTTTTTTAGATCTTCCGAAAACGACCATAATAACAACAGCATCGTTGATTATGGTGGTGAGCAAAAACAGGCATCCTCCCACACTGGCGGCCTTCCAAACTCGGGTCGAAGAAAAACACGATTCACTGGCAAAAGCTCAGGAGAATTCCTTTGAAGAGTCAATTCTTGAAATTCTCTTCGGGGGGTTGATGCTACCGCCCTTGACAAAGGTTAGTCGTTAATCCAATAAAGACACACCCACCCACACACAAACACACACACACTTATACAAGCGTTTGCGTCTCCTGTACAGCCTAAGAAAGGATAATTTTCTGGCGCTATTTTGTCGCTACCTTCGTTATCCTTTTCGATCCGACAAAACAATCCGTTTAGTGAGGCAAGCAAAAAAGCACACATACACCCACTAAAGGCACCATTTTCATCGGTGATTTGGGGGGGGTGGGAGCGAGAGGTAACGACGAAGCTGGACAAGTGTAAGCAGTGGGCCGCAAAAGCTTTGTAATCGACAAACATCAAAGAAACCGACCGTCCCGGGTTCCTTGGGGAGCTCCTCACAGCTCCCGTGCAAGATTTCGCCATTTCCCCCACGGGACCGGCTGCAGTGGGCAACCGGTGCCACTTGTGGCACAGAGCACCCACCGAACGAGGAAAACCGCAACCAGAATCGACGGAAGCACAAGCGGTGGCATTTGTTTTGCGGTTGTGTGTAGGTCGATTCAAGCTTCGGATCACAAAGCACACAACCCGGCGGGCTAAAGAACCCCCGAGAACGGCCGCCCGCTCAGCCGTATTTCTTTTTCGATCATTACGCATCAAGTCAGGCGAAAAAAGCGAATCCCATCCGTTGCTGGTCTGGAACACTACGGAACCACAGAACAAACACTTTCACATTTTCTCAACGGTCACATCGGTTGGCAATCGGGTTAATTAACCCACCGACCAGCAAACCATCCGCTTCCAACGGGATGCCTTGTGGAAATTGTGGTCCCCCATTATTTAGTTGGGCCACTTCGGAACGTGGCAATGGAAGAAGAAGACGGAAAAAAATTACCACCTTTGACCGTACTCCAGCGAGCTGAGTGGTTAAAGTTTTTCCCCGCCAACATGAAACAAAGAACCAACTTTAATCCCTTCAGACACGTGGTGCGTGAGCTTGCTGCTGCTGTGGCGAATAGAATTGGCAAACAGGCATTTCCTTGCCTTGCTCTTTGAATTTCACAAGAAAGGATCTACAATAAACCAACCACACCGCATACCATTCTGTCGCCTGCCACCACCCCCTCCAATCATTCCGTCTCCATTGCGGGAGTTTCGGATTCCAGATTCCAGCTCATGCCATCGTCCGAAGCAAACCCATGTCTCGACAACTCCTTGATACTTTCATATTTCTTATCCGTCCTCGCAGCCCACGGCCCCTACTTGGCCACCGTTTGGAGCAGTAGAATAATCATTAAAATCGTAAGCAGAGCCCGGCCAACAAATGGAAAAGATAACCAAGATCGTCCCATTTCGAGCCAATCTTCCTGAGAAGGCTATTTTGCCCGTACGCCCCACGACTTGCCGTTGCCGGAAATCTTGCCGTTCGTTGGATCCCAATTTCCGGCCTGATCCCAAAATTCTTGCCACGCACACCGCTTGCAGTCACATACAAATGCGACCCCGAAGAACCTGACACCAGCGAGGCTGGTTCTTGTTGGAGCTGAGCTTTTTTTTCTTTCTAGCACTCACACACATGTACGCAGCAAACTGTCAAAAGCAGTGCATGGACCCGTTCCAAAGCCCACTCGGAAAGCCCACGCTTAGAAAAGTAGGGCTGCAAAATCGTGACCGCTCGATAAGCTACGACGTTCCGCAAAACAGATTCCAAAAAAAGGGATTAAGAGCTTTCGCTGCTGCACGACGGTGTACGCCACCGGCGCTGCTGTTCGCAGATTCGCTTTTACCCTCGCGCGCTCCCATACCGTACAGCCACACAAATATAAAACGGTCCCTAAACGAGTAGACGAAAGCTGTCACCGTGACGCACGGATTTTGTGAAAAGATGCTTCTGCTGGGTGTGGGGGAGGGGGGTGAAATCCACCCCGAAAAAATATGGCCCTGGCTTAAGTCGCACTACTACCAAACAGCACACCAACGTGCAAGTCCTTGCGGTTCACAGCGTTCCTCTGCCGACAACCGACGGCATTTTATTCTTGCACAAGCCCACGTTCCCCAACTAACCAGATGATGGCCAACATTGTGGCTACTTTAAAGCTCTTTAGTCCCGTGCATCCATAGCGAGCGCCCCGTTAGTCGCATATTGGTCGTTTAATAGCGTTTTCTCACTCGTTTTTTTTGTTTTCGTTTTGCCCACGCGAGGGAATGAACGCATAAAAAAGCGCCTTTCATCCGGGAATGCAACATCAAAACGGGCTGTATACATAAACTTGTTTCATCGCCCCAGTGTCCTCTGTCCGATAATCGTTCGATTTTCCATCTAAAACACCGGGAGGCTCTCAAACGGTAACGACCTTCTCGTTTCAGCAAACCAATTTCACCGAAATGTGTAAAGGGAAAAGTGCGCTATAAAAGAGATATCATCAAAGTGTTCAGGCCAGTGGAGGTTAAATGCACGAAATACCTTTTCGACATTCCCGCCGACGATCGATGCCGGGACAGCTTATCGGCTAAACAGTTTCCGCACAGCGCCACAAACACGGGTCACTCACAAGCTTCTCTTTTGACACAGTACACTGTACTTTCACTTCCGCGGCTGATATACTTTCATGTATTCCTTATGCGTTCTATTGCTTCTAACAGGCGCTTTGTTCTGCTCTACTCACTGAACACTGGACGAAATCACGAGAGCAAAATCAATGGAGCTTTTGAACTACGACAACCTACAACACAAACACCGTAGACAATCACGAAAACTCGTGATGTGATGTGTTTTTTTTTCCTCCGAATTTTTCACTCAATTCCAATAACAATCAACACTTTTCATCTTGACGCCCGTGGAGCGCATGGAGACGCCTGGTCGTTTACAAGCGCCACGAGGCGCTTCTTCACGGTGATTGATAAACAATCTGTTCAATTGGTGGAACACGTTATTTTCCGCTGCTGGGTCTGTTGCGATAAGACGCAAGCGATCCGACCGCAACTTCGGGATGTATACGGCGGAAACCTCCTTTCTTCACTGCACGGATGGATACTTGCTTTTGCTTCAGCTTTCGGGAAAATGTTTTCGACTACCGTTTCCTCACTGTCTGCGCTTGACAGCATCGGTACGATTAATAACAACACAACTGCAGCTTTTGCTTCCAAGCGTGAAACGAAACGAACTGTTCTCCCTTAACGCACGGAACAGATAACACGGCCAAGAAACACGGGAAAGGAAAACACACTGGCACGTACGCCGTACTTTGCGTAGTGCAGCTGAATTATAAATTACACGGATAGCGGAGAAAGTAAATAACACACATACACGCAGGAGCAGCACAAACAAGAAAGTCACGTTTACACGAAAGTCTTTCACACGCGAGGAGGGAGGGACACGTTTTGTGAGCTTTGTGAAACGTTTCTTACAGCAGGGATGAACACTTTTCTACAAACTTTTAACAAGCCTCGCTGGAGAAGGAATGCCAGCTGGCCGGGGGATAGACATCTAGCTGACTTTTATCTGCACACGGAACACCGCACATCACCGCGAAACTAAAAAACCAACTGTACCTACACACTTCGGTTGAAAGATGCAGCGACATGTGACTGACACTTTGCAGCCCGTTTCAATTTAACGCGATAGTGCTGCTACCCCTAGCCTCATCCAACATTCGATTCGACGCCCATCCTCGGGCCGAGTTGGGAAGCGCTTCGGTACCGGGTTTCTAGTTGTCTAACGGGCATCAGTGAACGACTGACGATTGGCAGGAAGCACTCTAGCGCTTAAGAACCGCCGATACATTCCAACCGAACAGCCCAAACAACTGCAGCCAAGCTTCGTGTCTCCTATAGCTACGGGTGGATACAATTTGGGGAACCCGTTCATGTACACCCATTAGTGAGCGTTGCGCAAGCGCGAATGAAAAACCACCCGACGGAATGGTTCATTTTCCAGCGATGTTCGGCCGGATGAACACGGGTTCGTGTCGTGCCAACATCCACCGGGCCGTACCGATTTACGACCGACAAAAGAAAGCGAAATCTGCACGGCTAAACAAGGGCGAAAAGTGGCAAACTCGTGTCACTAACACAACAACCAAGTCGACATAAGTCGACATCGGCGCTAGTGAAACCATCTGACGGATGGTTCGTCGTCTCGCCAGTAGGATCCTCCCTTTCCGACAACCCGGACTATCTTCCGTCACAACACACACACGTACACATGGTAGTACCTACACACACACACACACACACGCCCAAGCGAAAAGGCGTCTTTGATGTTGAGTTTCCAATTTTCCTACAGTGATTCAATTATGACCATGCTCGTACCGGTCCCTACGTTCGCTGGCTCGTAACGGACACGCCAAAAAAACGCACACAACCGTACACGCAAAAAAAAACACACACGTATCGCGCTCGTATGTGACACAATTCTTTTAACCCGCTGGCAAACCAACACTAACCCATACGCAAAATGGCAAGGCCACCGTGGAGAGCATGCTATCTTATTTATGGCATAAATACGAACCTGCCTTCACTGTTGATCGGTACGACGATTGTCTAATGTGCGCTGTATCGAAAGAATTTGCATTTATCGTCCATCCGTCTTTCGCTTTCCCGTTTGAGGGACGTTAAGAAAATTCATCCTTCGCTTCGGGTTCTTCTGCTGCTGCTGGAGAAGAAACTGCACGAATGACGAGCGAAATTGTACTGAACTGCTGGGAAACTGTTGAAGCAGCAACGAGTTGACTCAACAGATGTATTACGTTGCTAAGATACAGCAATGCTATGCATGCTTAAAATGCCACAAAATATGACAAATTGTTGATTTAAATTGACACTTATTTTAATGGTCCACTGTTGATGATATGCTACCGATGTTTTCACATTATGCTAGATTTTCTTGGAACTCGTACCGGTTTTAACTCTTCACGGGCTGAATAATTCTCGAATCTCATGCATCGCTAATCATGCTTCCACCATTGATGTTTTGCCAATTGCTGAATGCTTCCATTCCAACTCATTGACCCATCAATTTCCAAAAACCGATTGATGCTTTCTCCAGACCATGCTCCTGTGCAGCGGGGGTTACCGACCCTACCGGAACGATCTGCTTTGCCACAACTCCACTAAGTATGATGTCCATCGAATGGTTCATTCTCGGCCGGTTCGGTGATGGTTGAACGAGCATTATTGCGCTTCGCCAACGATGCTGAATTGAAATCTGTCACATTCTGCACGTGACGTTGTTTTCTTCCGCAGTTCAATTAATTCCTTCAACATATCTGCTGACCGTTATGAATTTTACTCCCCTTTCGGTAAACGTTCCGGCCTTGGGGTTCCGTACAAGGACGACGCAGAAAAAAAACAATGCCCCATCTCCTTAATGGGAGGCAAATAAGAAAAATAAATGGTGAACTTAGCTAAACAACGCGCTCGCACATCCAACGGCCAGCATTTGTTCAAAGCAAATTCGCAGACCGGGCTGGAATGAACACATCGCACAATGAACAGAAAAAACAAAAAAGCCAGTCCTTTCCAGCTGGACCCGAAAAATAATAATGCAAAAGAAGGAAAACCTACCCAACTGGAAAGCTCTCATTTTCTTGCATCCGTTTGTCTAATTTATTGCAACCATTGATCCGTGAATTAATTCGTCGAAATTCATCTTGTTTTGCATCCTTTCGCGCATTTGTTCGCCTTTTCGCTCTCTTTCATTTGCTTCTCCCTTTCGGAGGAAAACTTTCCACGTAGTTCTGCGTTTGATCATCCCATCTCTGGCAAGGAAACAGCCCTCCACAGCCCACTGGACGGCCGGCTGGTGGCAGGGGAAAGGGATGTGAATGAAAAAAGCGAAAGTTTCGGGTCAAGGATCCCAATGTTGGTGGGTCATCAATTTAATTGATGTTCCCGCGTGCTGGCAGGGCGCACCACCGATGGTCGGCGGTTCTGCGATAGCGTCGGCTTCACCGGTGCGCACTACCGGCGTGGCAATTTTAACTTTCGCATTTAATTGAACAATTTCCTTCACACCTTTCCTTCGCAACGGCTGCTTTCCTAATGTGGGTGATTTTTAAGCTCCCAGCACTGGGCACTCGAAACATTCGCCGATTAAGAGGCCGTTTCCTTAATTAATACCCATTGACGTTGTTTTGGGCAAAGTTTTTTGTTTCGCGTTGCCCGGACAGACTGGTCTGTCAGGATGAAAAATTGTAAAATAATTCCTTTAATCGTTTGTTACACTCTTTTCCGTCTGCTTTTTGAGCGTTTCAAGCAAACACGAAAACCCCAAAAACAAACGTTTTCCGACCCCAAGAAATGATTCTTTATAGCAAAGGGGAAAAACAGAAGTAATCCATACATTCTTCACTTCAGATATCAAGAGCCACAGGAAAAATACAGTTTTCACTTTCGCATAACCTGCGAGACGGAAAGACTTATTTTCTGCTCCTTCTGTCCGTCGGCATTCACACATCGAAACGAAAAACGAGCTTACTTTCCATTTCATATGAGAATGTTCTTTGTGCTCGCAAATCCCTACATTCATCGTTGTATCACCTCACAAAACCGTTTGGTAAAATGTTAAGCTTCAAACACAAATAAACCTGATGCGGTTTCGCCTTCGTTTCACCTGCACGCCAACGCACCAACAACGAAAAAACACATGCTAGAAAAGCTCAGTTTTTCCCAAAGTTTTTCGCCAGCGTTTAAGCTTATGAAATTGAACATTTTTCGACATAATCCACACAAACGGTATGACAAGATTATTGGGCAGACAATCTTTTCATTGTGGCCATGCACATCTGATCGAGCGTGTAGCTAAAAAATGGAATCCGTTCGCCTCATGCCGCTCCGTAACTCGTTGCCCGGGAGTTCCTCCACCAAAGAAGCCGTCGAGTTCGAGTTGTCGAACATCTTCAACAAAATTTTAACCACCCGCTGCATGATCGGATCGTTTTAATTTCGCTCGCCCGGGACAACGGTTCCCCGGGTTGGGCAAATAATAGAAGCAGTTGGGCTCACTCTCGACAGCAGCAGAGGAAAACATTCGCAACCAGTACCATCGACGAACGTATGGCTAGCGTAGATTGTAATGGCTAAATACGTACTAAATGAAAAGCGAGAAATGTCCACAAGTTCACAAGTATCTTATCCGGAAAGCGTAGGACATCCGAATGTTCTCCCGTAAAGTGGCTCCAAACGAACCGTGATAGGGAAACGCTGACGAGCTTCTGCCACTCATTCGGAATGGGAAAATTGGGACGCCCCCTTTGCGTCGACATCGCCACCCACCCAATCCGTACAGCCAGCCAGCGCCACCAGCACAGCTGCTGTTTATCTTTAATCTCGTTCTTGCGCGCGGAATGTTTATTTTCCGATTCCGTGCTTAAATTGAGAGATCTTCTTTAGTCGCTTTTCAAAGATTTCACTTCACTCGGTCGTCGCTCGCTGTCCAACGAAAAATGCGTGCTCGGAAACAGAAAGTGCTTATCCTACCGCTCCACGGTTCCATTCCCCCCGGTGAGAATCACACAGGAAATCGGCAAAAATTCGGAATGATGTGCCGTAGCACACGAGGCAGCAAACGGAATGAAGAAGATATAAAAAAATAACCCCAACATAAGCATAACACCCACACCCGCCCGCACATTCAGCCGTTAATGATGGAAAGCCTCGGGTTCTTTAAGCCAGGCCCAAACAAAAAGCAACCCCCCCGTCCTTTGCTTCCACCGACCGACGCAACTGAACGAAACGACGCAACGGGTGACGATGAGCAAATTTCCGAAATGATATACAATTTATTGCGATTCCCTCCCGTGCTGTGGAACGGGAAGCTGTGGTGGGGACAGGCAAAGCATTTACAGAAGAAATTCTTCCATCATTCTAAAAACATCGCCAACCACCATCGCCATCGTTGCCCACGTTTTGTCTTCCGCTTTGCAAAGTGGTTGAAAGGTTTTCCGACGAAGACATCATTAACAATGCGTAAGTATGCTGCGTGAGGGAGTCTGTTCTCCAGAAAAGGAAGCAAAAAAAGAAACATCCCGTCAGCCGTCTTCCGTCTTCGGTTCGTGGAACCGACTCCGGGAGGAAATCATGAAACAGTTTTACATATGCTGCTCCGTTCGATCATCGTGCACTCGTACACATTAGGCCACTTAGAAGCTTTTTACATACGATGATGATGATGGCGATGATGCTCATAACCCTCCACCCGTGTCTGTGCGGTTCCGTCGACTTACGCGAGCGTTCGTCTTCAGCTCAGTTGTGCCAAAAGCTTTCACATTGATTTTCAACATGATTTTGTTGTCGTGCGCTATTTCGCATCAATAACAACCGGTGGGTGCCACTCATTCCACTACCGCACAGTTGTACGTGGAAAATCAACTGCAAATAAACGAGTACGAGCAATTGAGAATCGTTTTTTGCTTGTGTGTGTGTAAAACAAAATATAATACTACAAAGCGATCGTTTCAATCGCTAGCGTAATGCTAAAGTTAGCGTTAGATGTTATGTGAGTTGTTATTTCTAGCATTCATGACCGAATCTAAGAACTGTCGGGAGAACGGCATCTACTGCTGAGCGAACAAATTAACCCATATTGCAAACTGTCACGTACAACGAGCAGTAGCAATGCCTTGGTATTGTCAGGACCAAGTATCGATTACATGTTTATTATATTGCGCATTGGTTCTACTACTATTGGATTTTTTCTATCTTTCATGAGGTCTTTAAGATCCTTTACATTAAACACTTGTATATCTGATTTATTATTCATATAGAACGGCCAGGCCATAGTGCTTACATTTAGAAACTTACACCCAAACTTTATCTATAATGCAATTCACTTTGGTTTGAAAACATTTTCTTCATACTTTCAAGCGAGTTACAACATACATTACAAAACGATAACCTTAGAAGAGGAAGGGGAACAGAGAATCACAAACAAAACCCATCTTCAAAGGCACGATCTTCAGGAATGCCAGAAAACCAGGGCTTCAAAAAAACATGAGGAGTTACCTAGTACAAAAATCTCCCGAGTTCCTCTGTGTCCTTCATCACTTGCAGTGTTTTAAAGTTCTCGACTATCATTAGAAACATTTACAATTTATATCTCTCCAATATATCACCGAAACGTCGGAGCTCCTGTAAAGTATCGCTCAACAGACCTTCCAATTCTTGCACACATGCAATTATTTTTCGATCCGCTATTGCACCTATCTGCAATTGTTCATCCATTGTTATGAGACTCAACCCAAAGAAGTTAGACTCGATGTTTGGAACCCAAAACGTCGTCTCCTTCAGGATGTGATTTTCCACCGTGACACTGCTCCCGAACGCAGGAATGTTGGACAATGCGATGGTGAACTTACTTCTGGAAAACAATACACGCAC
Source organism: Anopheles minimus (assembly GCA_000349025.1). Classification (NCBI taxonomy): domain Eukaryota; kingdom Metazoa; phylum Arthropoda; class Insecta; order Diptera; family Culicidae; genus Anopheles; species Anopheles minimus. The sequence continues at coordinate 12,834,483 of KB663943.1, read as the reverse complement.
TATCGGAGCTGGTAGTAGCTCCGGAAGGTATGACACGACCAGGTGAGTTAACTGCAAAAAAGAAAAAGGACACTAAATACAAAAATGCTCATCACCAATCTCAACAACTTTAAACTCCTTTACTAAAGCGTCCAGAGCGGTCTGTGTTGCATCGGTCGGGTTTGTTACAGCAGTTATCTGTGCCAGCAACTCGGACATTGATGCAGTGCAAGAATCAACCATCGGCAGGTCAGCTACTGGCAGTGTTTTCAGCACCGCCGTAGAACGATTACGCAGCTGTATCACTTTCGATTCGCGCTCAAACCGTCTCATCAGTGCGATTGTGACGGAGGGTGGAATGGGCACACCCTTCCGGGACCAGTACGTCCGAAGACTCATTGCGAACGCCGTCAGAAAGACGTCTGTAAAGCTGCATCCATCCAGCAATCGCTTTACGGTCTTGATTACGTTTATTACGGACGTCGTGCAATTTGCTTGCTCACTACCAGCACCGATCCAGCAGACGATTTTATCCTCGCTCGGTTCCCCGGCGGTAAAAGAGTTGCACTCTCGTTTGAACAATAACTCGTTTATCAAAAATCTCGGACTATGAAATGCCATCCGGAAAAGATTGCGCCAAGTGATGAAGCTTTGCGCTGGGTCTTGATTGGCCGTATCTGGTTTCCACACGTGTCGCTCCGATGCTGCTGTGCAGTCGAGGAAATCTCGACAGAACAATCGAAATATCGCAATCCCATCCGCTATTGAATGATGGTACCTGAAAAGGACCTTTGAGCAAATATTAGCAAAGGTACGGTATCGAACACGTTACAGCATTGGGACAACTGTTGTGCTCTCACCGGGTACAGCGGGCCAGAGTTGCCGCCATCCTGAAGACGTAATGGCTGTCTTCCAACAAGCAACTCCCAACTCGTCCCACTGCAAACCCGACTGCTGATTGAGCCAATTAGTGTACAAAGCTCCGTTCGCGATAGGCAGCCACGGTTGGGAGCTGCGTCGAGTTCCTTCACGTAACGATCAGCCCACAGCGGAAGCCCTTGTTCTTTCCAAAAATAGTAACCCCATTGATAGCGCCTTTCCCAGAACAGCTTCTGATAGATTCCATCCGCTTGATGACGTTTTAACCGGTTGCGAAATATTTCCAGCAAATCGCAACCGTTTGACACACGTGCAGGCTTTTCAAACAAAAGCAACACGTTCACCATCGCCTTGGAAGATCGTTCCTGTCCCGCCCAAACGACATCCGACCCTTCCAGCAAGCCGCGAAACGACGTGCCATACTTGAGGGCTAACAACTGGGCGACGATTTGTCGATGCACTTGAAACAGCACTAGAATCGGTATTACCAGCGGTAGGCTCAATATGATCACTACCAGTAGCACTGCATCTATCAAAGGTACTAGCACACGATTGCAATACTTCATTTCCCGCAAACAAACACAAATCCAGCGCAATTACGGAATTATGAACAAACACCTGTACGTAAACAGCGCATTCAAGCAACTGATGCAGTTTTAAGCGGATCGGATCAACGTACTGCAATTGCTGTTATCAACGTCCAATGCGCTTTTGACTTCCTATCAACGCTGGTTATCGCAAAATGCATAAAGAACAAACAACGCTGATAACAGAGCATCCAGGAAGTGTCTGGAAGCGAAACAAAACAAAATTGCATTCAAAAACGGTGTTGATTACACAAGAATGTTACAGTATCGAAAATGTTTCCGATACGTACGTAACGTTATTCGGATGCCACTCTGACATACTTTTTTCCCTTATCATCTTAAGCTGCAAAAGCTATCGAAAGTTGATGAAAACATCAAATACGTGCGGCAAAACGAGAATGCCTACAATGACGCAGCGATGCTTATCCTTTGTGTTGTTATTGTACTTCAAAATTTGTCACCCAACAAACGGCATATTCTAACGACCGCTGCGTTCCACTCTCCATCCTTTTGTGAGCCGCGTTTCCAATAAATTGTGTCCAATCATGCTGATTATTTCCTGGAAGGTATGGCCCAGCGGCGCATTCTATTGTGGCGGTTACAAATAGCAAGAATAGCGAATCATTTCGGTACGTTCCTAGTGTTTGCTACCAAGAACAAGAGCGCATTGTGTTGGAATGAGGTTGTGGCTTTAATAATACATTACAATGTGGCCTTACAGAACGTTCTTTCCGAACGCGTAGAAAAGTATCTTTCCTGAGCAGTACGGACTCTAAATTTAACTTCAATCAAAAGACTTTTTCTCTGTCATTCTCTGTTCTGGGACGAAAATATGGCAATCCAGAACTTCTTGGATTTGTGTATTCGTCAGTGTGACGCTCCTTATGGCAAAAGAACAAAAAGAAATCCAACATCATACGAGGAACTTAACAATTTTAACCACTCAATGTAACATTTCCTTATCACTAGCGTCCACTTTGCCCGTAAGCTACCGAACCAGTGCATGGATTCTGCAGGTCAGATAAGAATCACGCGCCATTGCATTCTCATCCTTTGGTCGGAAAGATTCTTTTCTTCGTCCAAATATCACCCACACACATACACACGGGACGCGCATGAAAGGCTAGCCTCCGCTAGAATGTACGTACCATCCGCAAAAGCAATAAGTGGCATGAAAGGAAAGCTAATCGAGCGTGAAGGGGGCAAAATAAAAATATAATAAAACCAGATTAAACGAATCCCTTCGTTTGACTACCAAGGTTTTGCGTCCGGGCATACTCGGCCAGCTAAGCTCATTGCATCCCAGAACGACCGACGTGAGTAAAAAAGGGAACAAAATAACTGACCTGGGACAGTATCACCGCTGTGGAAACCCTGTTTGGATCTGGGCAAACAATAACGACCACCTTCACGAGTGGTGTGCACGTGCCAGTGTGTGCCTTGGTTGGGTGTGTACAGACCCGAAAACCGAGCGATACCACTCAAGCAAAAATATGTAAAACTCTCAAGTGCACAAAAGCTCTTTGCCCGGCCGAGACTTATCGTGCACCGGAAGGCCTACGCAACACACGGCCCTCGTCGGATGGGAGCCCAACCTACCGGAGCCTATCACTGCTCGGACACATGCTGCGTCTGCTGCTGATGGAGATTTCGGTGAGGCCCTTTCTTCTCGAACCATTCGCTCGGACCTGTAAAGGTCTGCCCCCAAGTACCGATGTACGATACCTACCGTTGTGGACCGTTCCAGGGAATGTGAGTTTAATAAAAATAGATAAGAGTCATAAAGCTGGTCCGAAAGAAGTGGATCGTTTGCACAGGATTTTCGTGTGCCGTTGGTATGTGGATGATTTATTGGGTGCTGTTTCTTGGCTGGTCTTCTTCCAGCCAATGCTAGGTCCGAAGGGCCCTTCACAGCAGAAGTGATAGTGTTAATTACTTTTGCCTGATCTGTTTCTACTTATTGTTTTCAATGTAACTATATAAACCCAACTAAAGTCTTCAAATGATTAATTATCATACTGGATTACAATATTTATTTCTATTTTGAATGGGCATATTTGAAGGCGTTGGTGTTAAACTAACTGTACGGTAACAGTATAGCATGTTTGCTGTATTTATCTCGCGTTTCGGTCCAATAACACCAACCATACAGCATCCCTTCAGGGAACGTTTACAGTCAAAAAGTTGCACGATATCAACGATGGCGTCGTACCGGTCACCGCTATTTACCTGGAAGCTATTCGACGTTCTTTTCGGAGCGTGCGTATTTTACCAGCTACCTCCTATCTCGAGTAACTCCATTTGGGATAGTCTCGGAACCGCAAGCCTCGATGTTATTGCAGGACACAATTGCAAACGTCCGAGCAAGTTAAAAGTCGTTCCCGGTGTAACTCCCGTCCGATATTGACCAGTGTAAACTAATGAAAGTGTGGAAGGTAGCGCTAGGATATCTGCTTACTTTGACCGTGGTTTAGTGTTGCGGTGCAGGAAGTTGGCTAGGCTTCTTCGGTATGTACGGAACTACGTCCGACATGGAAAAAAAACAACAACATCAAACCCCACCCTGGTTCGGTGCATACACCACGAAAATCACGTTTCTGCAATGCTTTGTAACGGCTCCGGTAGCACCCAGCATTAGCGTGAACGGAATCTCCCCACCAGCACTCCTGCCCGGCAAAATGGTCGAAAATAAAAACGAACCTACAACCTCAACCGGTTCAAAGTTAAGCTCAGCTCAGAAACCGAGCTTTACCCTAAAAGCCTCCGGGGTATGCAGCAATATGAGTTTCGTAAGCAGTCGGTGAACTGATCCTTAGGATATCCGGTCCCGTTCCTCGGACGACCTTGCGCTCCGGGTCACCCATGCGAGCGGACCGGTTTGCAGAAAGCTTGTCGGAGAAGTTCCTGACACCAGCTAATTTGATTCCCGGTGCGAACGGAAATCCTGACCAAAAAGCCCGATGCAAGGCAAAAATCTCAGTCTCGAACTACCTTTGACCTCCAACCATCGATGCACTTCGGTACCGTGTGCCGGGGTGATTTGTGGAGAGATTTCTTTTCTTTCACCACCAACATAACCGACATTCCGAAATCCCTCCCCAACTCGTAATGCCGGGAAAATAGAGAAAAGGAAGATAATTTCACAGTTTATGAACACTCAAAGAGGCACGTACGCCATATGTACATACTCGTCACCACCCACCGCTCGCTCTTTGTGGTCTTTGCAGCGCACGAAACGGACATTCATGGTCCCGGTCGTTGCACGTAAGTACACAAGATACACGGACGGCGTTCGGGCTGCGCTAGAAACAACAGTACGGACGGTCGTTTCCCTCGCAAGAAGGCGAAAAACCGCTCCACCGTCCCCAGACAAAGCTGGAAAAGAAAAACTTTCATTTTCCAACCAACGGCCGGGACAGGCCTGCGGCTGAGGCCAATTTCCTGACGCCCTTCTGCCCGGTACGATGCAGTTGCGGGAAAAAAGCCCCCTCCTGCTTTAGCCTTTGTACACACGGAACGGACAACGGAAAACCCTTGGGCGGGATGGTGTCCTTATTTAAATTCACAGTTTCAAAGTGTTTGCAGATTTTCCCGTATGGGACGTCGCAAACACATCCACAGACGCAAACGCAGGTTTTACCGGGTGAATCTTTCTTCGTGTTAGTACATTTTTCGTCCGAGGTGCCGGTGCTGATACCCACCGTAGAGCGGAAGTTGCATTCTAAAATAAATCCCAAACACCTTGCCTGGTTCCCTTCGGCCCTTAAAATCTTCGCTAGTACTCCAAAAACTGAGCTAGGGGCTCAGTAATCAGCAAAACAACAACACATACACCCTTCCATTAGGGAGAGTGATGTAGCGTTTGCCATTTTCCAAAGCACAATCTGGTATCCCACCACGCCAACCTGGGCGAACTCCGTTCGGCATTCCGGAAGAACAACTGAAACCTCAAGAGGATGTTCCAAACTCAACACATCTTTCCGCTTGCGAGCTTCCGACCCGTCCCCCCGTTCGGGTCGATTGTGCCGACAAACAAGCCAACAGAGCGGATGTGGTGAATGCCGAAAATCTGACTTACGGCGCAACGGCTTTACCCTGGCCCCGCAACCGGTGGAGGCTCAGAAGATAAACAAATGTAGGTAAATTTAAATTCGATTAAGCTCTACGCATGATTGCATTTTCCCGGACGCAAAGCCGGCGTTCTGCGGACATTCGGCTAGTCCGTGGTACCCGAGGTCCCTGACTGACAGCCGAACCGAATGTTGCATAATTTAGTGCAACCCATCAAGCTGTGACCGGGGAGGGCCACCCGTATCGAGCCAAAAGGCAGGAGGTTTTCCGTACAGATACAATCTGAAAAACCAACAAATAAATCTTCAATTAGGCAATTGCTGGCTGGTTGGTTGTATCCATTTGGAGAATTTATTGCATTCCATCCACACTCCACCTACTCGTCGTTCACCACAAAACCGTCGCCCAAAGAATGGCAAGGAAGAAATCCATTCCCCAAAAACACTCTCCGGTTTTGCTACAATGGCACAAGAGATAATCTTAACCGTTGTTCTATCGTGTAATTTTTGTAACAGTGAATCAAAATGTTCCGAGATTCGTATTTGCTTCGGTACAGTCTTTCTTTTTTCCTGCAGGGTAAGAGACATCAAACGCCTTTCATGTTTGTAATTTACGAATGTGGAGCTTAATTTTGTTACCGTCTCACATGCGGTGGAATTTAGCCAGATTCTCTGGAAGTCTCGGTTGTCTCGGGTGGATAAATGAAGCTGCTGCTCGATCGATGGCACGTGGCAATAGTAAATTTTTGTTTTTACCATCCACCATAACAAACACCCTTGGGAAAACTGACCCGACGGTAGCATCTATCATGGGTGATGGTCGCAATGCCATTTGCAGCCATACGCAAGCAGAGTACTTTAATTTGGTGTCTGCAAACAAAATACGGCTTTGCAGGTTACTGTGCACACTAACGGTGGACCAATGGTTGCTTAACGTTTTGGCATTGATCTCCCCCCTAAACTAGTTTAACTATTCCAACGAGCCTCGCTGTCCATCCACTTTCCACACATAGTCTTTCACGACCTGCAATCTTTTGCAACCAACCCCTCTTGCGCATTAGCTTGTACATGGTGTTAAGAGAACGAAGTTTTATTCCCTGTTTCTCGACCGTTACCCAATGGGATCTGATAATGGGAGGGACGATGCGGTTGTGGTAACAATGTTACACGAAGGAAGCGGAAAAACCCGGACAGAAGAGCTAAATCTGGCACACAAGACACAGGCAAAGCACTAATCCTCTTCATCAAATCCAGTCACTCCGGACCGGTGTGGTAGGGGCGGATACTATGTTCTCGTACTTCCTCCTATACTGTTGTGTGACTCCATCTCGGCACTTTCTTCATTGCGAACCTCCCCGTACATCCGTAAGGGTATTGACTGAAAATATAATTATTTTGATATGTTTGCTTCCTGTCACAAGTTTTCTTGGCCCCGATACTCTTGGAGAACAGTGTCCCAGAAACGTCCTTCTCTGGAAGATAATGCATAGATATATCGAGTGTAGTAAAATTCAATCTTTGTGCCTTAAAATTATGTTCCTAACCAGCGCATGGCGTCATTATTACCGGAACCGTCAAAAGTATCAAAGCGTTGGGTAATGTGTACGATCACGTTTCCACCGTATCTTCAGCCACTTCAGATTTGCTTGGCCCTGAGACAATCTTCAAACATCGTTGCACAAGTCGGGTTGAAGGAATACTTTCAGCTTGTCATAGCCAAACCCATATGCTATCATCTTCATCGTCGGAAAAAGCGATACCATCTTACCGGACAGGACGATCGAATCCTTCGCCAGCAGTTTCCGTTTCTTCTGCCCGCAGTGCTTATCGCTGACGAGCATCGTGTGCTGTACTGGTGGGGGGACGGAATAAGGGTAGTTTTAATTGAAAACTGCACTTTTGCCGCTGCAATCTTGAGCCTGCTGTTGTGGATATATGTAACAGCATGTTACACCATCGGTATCAAACACATATCCGCGGGGCTGGTGATACCGTTTCCTTGGCACTCGTCTCAGCCATTCCGGTGCTGATGACACTACCAGACTGGAGGAGCACATCAAGTGCTCTGTGTGTAACCGACCGTCTGCCGACAGATTTATTCAATATCGGTGGAGTCTTCGAGAGGAAATGGAAACACATCCGCAACCCACCCAAAACAACACGACCAACGTCAGCGATGACAAGTTCGAGTACAAGTTTTAATACAATTAGAAACAGATTGCAACAGCATATCACATCTGTGTCGGGGTTTCACCAACTGTTTCCGGCGTTGGCGAAGAAACCGAAACACGAAGAAGATGATGATGCAACTTTGGCCCATGTCTCTTTCATCACCCTCCAAGTGTCGTGGTGGTGAAACAAGTAATCTTATCCATTATGCTACAGTGTCACGAGCTTGCCAGGGAATACGTTTCGATGAGGTTTTTTTCCCTCTTTTCTCTCATACCGATACTTCTTCATCAAGACCTAGTTTGCTTCGTTTAGTTTGTGTCACTAGACTCACCCATCCACTCATGGTTATGTTTCGTTCCGGTGTTCGGATATCGCTACTTGCGAGTTTACGGTGGCCTACTGATTGTGGGTGTAGCTGCAGTTGACCACAGTTTTTTATGTGCATTTCTTTTCTCACCGCAAGTGAAACTTCTCCCATTTCTGCGGCTCAGCTGCCGGACGAGAACGAATCGTGATCGATCGACTGAGCTTGGTAACCGCATTCCTCACCTCGAAGCCACCGTAGGTCACTCTACGCTTCAATACGTTCGAACAAAAAGCAAATTACGTTTCCTTTTGCTGCACTCGCTCACTTGCATTCATTGTGAACCACCACCCACCGTGCGGTCCCTGACACCCCAAAGGGGACGCGGCTGATGCAACATGAAAAGAAAAAATGCCGCTACGGGTGTACGGCGCGCACCTTCGGCCGGTCCCGTGGCTGCACCAGACAGAAAGGAGTCCAATTTGAGCGTGAAATTTGTAACAATATGCAAAGCGGTCGGGAAATTGAACGAAGAATAATGGCATTTGCCCTACCACCGGTGGCCGGGCCGGACCAGCGCATAAAGCGCTGCCTTTACAAAAGCCCGGAAACATAGAGCGAAGAAAATCGAAAGGAACCTTTCGACCGCCCGACTAGCTTGAGGTAGGTCACAAGCCCTGGAAGGTCTGCGGACCCGCTCGTACGAAATTGAAAGATTACGAGCTAAACCCGTAAACTCTCGTACCGCCGATGGCTTCGAACTGCGGGATGAGATTGGGGTGAGATGTACAACTTTACGCTAAATTAGGCCCGTTGTTCGAATCAGCTGTTTCCGTTCCGTTTTGTACGCGAACCATTCCTCAGGTCTGGAGATCAGGAACGCTGCGTGCACTGGAGTGCTTAAGATGTATAATCGGCTTCATCGGGAAAGCTTTAGCAGAGCTTGAGCAGTCCTCTCATTTCTGTCCCAAATGTCGCATTTCCACACCGTAGTGCATCGACTTTATAATCCACTGCGACCGGATTATGAACAACACGGCGGCTTGCACTTGCACTCCGATGCATTTTGGACGAACATTCTCCAAAAGAAAGAGTGAAAAAACGCCGAAATTCCAAGCTGGTTGATGCTACTTAAAGAAGTTATTACGCTGGAACAGAAAATCCTTTTTACCACACATTCCGCTTCACTGGTTTCTTCTACAGATCATGTCAAAGAGCGATGGAATAGCGGGGTTGACGTAAACGATTCCCACCATCACCGGTGTTTCCCAGGCGCCCACCATATGCTGGCTCCGGTACTACTGCTACTCCGTCCTATCCCTATCGCTGTAAAACAAGGTCTGATAAGTATCTGATTACCACCATATATTCCATCTATGCACTTGCTCTACGTGAACGTTTCCACGGTGAACTTGACACCATCGTCCCACACTCACAGCTCACAGCTGACATTCGGAACAGTCTCACCGACATCGTGATGCAGTCTGACGCCCTCTTCAAACTGGCCTGGTAATGGGTAGCACGTTGTCTCTTAGTTGGCTTATTCTTTTAATCATTTCAGGACAATTTATTACACCAAAAGCAGTACGAAGGTATCGCTTCGGAGGGGAAGCAATGTTGCACTTTCTCATTCAGATCTTAGCGCTAGAGGACACTCCGTTTCCCCTTGGGCGGGTGGCCAGGAGTGAACTTAATGATGCTCACATGGTTTGCTGTAAATTTATGAAGAGTCGCTCTTGGCAACCTCCCACCGTCCCACCGATCTGTAAATAAGCACACCGGAGTTGGTGGATCTCTTTCAGTTCGTCTGTATCGCGAGACATGATGGTACGCGGAGGTTAAGCATGACCTCAAAGTGCGCACATAAAAATATGCTAAATAACACGCTCGTGGCAAGGTGTTCGGTACGCAGTGCACATTACTGGAAACAAAAAAGGGCCAGAACCCTGCGGACTACCGTTCAGAATCCAGCGTTCGGTTGAAAGGCCATCGGCACTGCGGAGACCCCTGACAGTGCCAACGGTGCCGACACAGAACCGACAGGCGGGATTGCGCTTTTCGGTTGTTGAGCTAAATTAGCATTCAAATTGCGTTGATAATTTAACACCGTAAACAACAATTTGCCGTTTTAATTAGAAGCCACTCTCCGGGTGTGTGTGTCGGTGCACTACCGAGTATTTCGGGGAACGTAACCAACTGCGTCATCAGCACTGGCGACGCCATGACGAGCACGGTTGGGTCACGTTTCTTTTCGAAACCTTGAGGATGTAGTACAGAAAAAAAGATGCGGTAGTCAACATTTGTAATGATGCATATTTCTGTGAAAATTAGTTTATTAAAACTAGTCAGCTCCAATCAAAGTGGAATTGCTAACTTTATGCTATTCCGAAGAATGGTTCAATTTTTCCGATAACCACACAGTGGTGGTCGTTTGTATCCTTGGACACAAAAACAACAGAAAAACACAATCAACCAGGTAACATTTCGACGGATTCAAAGCATCTGGACATTCTGTATAATGTACTGTTGATGTTGCGATGCTGCTCTACCGACAAAAACGTTCAGAAACATGATTCGAGCCGCTTGCTTGCACAGCCCTGCATCCTTTTAACCGTTCGTGCATTGTAAGCAAAATGGGAAACCATTTTCCTATCAGGTCAGGTTCGCAAGAGCACCAACAGAACAAAGCAAAAAACAAAAAAAAAGCAAAAAGCACCATCCAGCGAAGAAAGAGTGACAACATAATAAAAGGTGCAGCAAAACTTCCAACAAGAACATGCGAAGGTATGACGTCCACCCGAAAGTGTCCTCCGTACGCGAATGGGTAAAACAGAAAGAGGGAAAAAGTATCAAATTATGCCTAGCAGAGGAGTAGTGCCCGAAAACCGCTATCTTCTAAAGCCGATCGGGGCGATTTTAGTGTCGTCGTCGATTGGAAACTCTTTGTCGAGCGAATCTGTAAGCGACTGGATGTGCGCTCGATTGCACCGGGCTTCGATTGAAATTCCGGCTCAACAACAAGTGTTCTGAAGGATCTTCGTGTGGATAAGCTGTCTTTCCCGGATGGGATAACGAGCGGGCTCATCCTTGACGGCATTCGCTGCCAGAAAACCCATGCAGGACAATCCGTTCACCGTGTGGCCGGCCCAGGTACGCCACCGTAGCTGACACGAAGGTTTTCGGAAATTTAAAAATTTATACCCACACCTCCGTGCACCGAACACCGTGACCCACGGGTTCGGGTTTAGCCCAATGCTTGGGTTGGGATGCCAAGTGGAAATTTGATACCGAAACGGAGGGATTAAATTTACTCTGAAAATGATCCCCACTACAAAAAGGGGACACAGGGCATTGGTGGGCCTTTTTTTTGGTTATGTTTTCTGGTGTTTTTTTTTCCAAATGGCGATCCGCGACGATCCGGTGAAAAAGGATTCGATGAGCAAAGCAAGGATGGACCTGTCTCAATGTCCAATGGAGAGTTGATTCTGGGGGTCGGTTTTTGGGCCCCCTTCGGTCCTCTTCACAATCTCCGCTTCGGTTAGATCTTTCCGCGTTTCTTCCATACCGGTACCTTCTCGGGAAAAACACGTAGCATATTTACGGACGCTTTTTGTATGGATGTACGATTTTTTTCCCATTCTTTTTTTGTTCCTAAGTTTTTTTTTTCGGGGACATCTCGCTCATCCCAACGACCGTGCTGTACTTCATAAATAATTCAAAGGACGAGGAAAAATAAATTAAGCCGTGTGATGGCGCTAGCCGTACAGTGCAGGGTGGGCATCCAATTAAAATCTAATGTCGATGGTTTCGGCGTCGTGTTTACATGAATTTGAATGAGATCCCGCACACCTTCCCGCACTGTCTGCGCGCTGTCCGCACGGCCGCTGGCAGTGGTTCGTATTCCATGCCCGTAAATTGTAGCCCATGTTTATCTAGGACCTGCCTGCAACTAATTTTCCCTCCACACTAATGCTTTATCTGTGACTCCTTCGTGCCTTTGCAGTTGGGCTAATCCTTTTTTCCCAGCACCGCTACAGGAAAAGTGCAAAGGAATTCCATTCCTTCTCCGAAACCGTCTCCGAGAGGCAAATTATTCATGAAGGTGTGTAACCTGAAACTCCGTACTCCAAGTGAATTCCGATGCCGATTCGTCTTTTCCGCCCGGACGACGGTAACGGACGGCCACGGCTGCAAAGAGGTACAGGAACATATGTTAACAATTACACCCCTACAAGACTTTTCTCGCCCGAACGGCGATTCCCTTCCACCAGCAAGAAACTGTCGAAGTGTCATTGCACACACACTCTCTGTCTCTCCTACACAAAGAAACTCATGAATACGAAAGAAGGAATGTGTCAAACGTTGTTAATTGAGAGATAATGAAAAGTTCGTTCAGTGGCAACGGTTTGCGACTGTGGCCTGTTTTTTTCTTCGTGCCGACTAGGGAAAACGTGCGCGCCATAAAAAAAACCCAGTCTCTGTACGATCCTCCGCACTAGCTCAGATTGCTCGAAATGGAAACATTGAAAATTAGAAGACACTTCTCCAACGGGCAAAGTTAGCATTCGGATGCATTCGTAATTGGATGTGGTATGTTTCTAGGAACCCGAGTGTGATGGAGGAGATTCTTTTTTTTCTCTCCACTCGTGTTGTATCTTGTTGCCAAACAAATGCCAAAGAAAGCGACGCATACGGTTCCAGTTAATGAATAAATTAAACCCTTGTTACCGACCGTTGTTTTCATCTTTCAATTGACTAAGCTTCAATGTGACACGGTGACGTTACGGACTGCTCGCTTGCATGTAGATAAGCGTTGTTTACCACACTACATTCGACCGGCATTTTAATGCATTTTCCCTGGTACTCTTCCTGCTCTTGTTTATTTCACACTTTGCCAAACACTCGATTCGAAGGCTTCAGAGCAACCAGACAGCTGAACCGTTACTGGATGCATCAGCTTTCAGCTGCCAAATCAGGATCCGGCTCTGACTATAATCCTCCTACGGTGCTCATTATCGGAAAGGTGTTAAATATGCAAGGACGGGTGAAAAATGACCGGACTAGGCGTTGCCAGAAGCTGCTACTGCCACCGTCACTGCTTGATGCATTTTTAACCTGAAAAAGGATCGTTCGGGTTTCGGCTTGATTAATGAGATCACGCTGTAGTGGGATGCACGAACAGAAACATTAGGAATCACCCAGTGAAAACATATGCAGAAGAACGAATTTTTCATCGCAAACGAAGACAGCAAAATACACCCTTACGAATATTAAAAAAGGTATAATTTACACCCATCATCACCTAACGTTCACGATGCAGGAAAAACAAGGGCGCCATTCTGACCGCAGTGGGTCTTAACGATCCCGGAGGAGGTATAGATTTTTTTTTCTTTCTTGTGTCTGGACGAAGCGATCGAACAAAGCACAAAAATACAGCCTGAAACCGTGCACGGTAGATAATCAAATTGGTGGCATCTAAATTACCGCCGAATGATGGCACAGAAGAGCAGAATGACGAAACAAAACTGAAGATCGCAACAGGGCGGACGCGCCACCGAGACAAAAGACTTGCATGGGCCGCAAACCACGAACCCGATATCACACCTGCTCCGGGTATTGGGGAAAACAGGCTACAACGTTTCGTGGTCGCAACAAACGATCCCTCGCAGGATTGAGAGTATAATTGTAGTGCCCTCGTGGCTATGCTGATGCTATTATTTCGGTTACGAGCGGCGCACAAACGGCTCAACCACTGACCAGTCTAACCTATAGCGCTCTGCATTCGAAGAAAGAGACGAACCCCTAAAAAGCGCTCTGTTGCGGTCTTGTTAGACGACGAACGATTTAATTAAGTGATAAAATGATAATATTACAGCCACAAACGTGTGAAATGCCAACCGGGAACACATTTCTTACAACCATTTATGTGATGTGTCAAAAATCCAAATGCGTACATTCGGAATGAAATGGTTCCGTAACCGTTACGAAACGCTGCTCGCTCGATCGCTTACGTTGTAGAATGCTTTGTCATCGTGATCGTTCTAGCCATGCATGATCCGAAACCCACTCCTGCACTCCAAATATCGCGCGTACTCACACACCGTGAAATTCGGAAACAACAAGAACACTATTCCGTGGAACGAATCTCTCCTCTGTTTTAGATCAGAATGATCGATCTTTCGATTGTGACTCGGATACGGTAAATTATCCAAGCCGTCGGCGCGTAATTTGTTTGTAAATCGAATCGCTCCATTTCGAAACAGAAACATCAAGCAATTCCACTGAATTATCGTCGGTGTACCTTCGCCGGTGCACCCGGCATGAATGCTGCTAATGGTCAAGTTAACTCAATTTTAATGAAATTTCTTCTTCAAAGCAAGCTGTCTGCCTACTGTGAAGCCAGGTTGAGGCACTTTCCCGGCACGGACCTACATGTCAGTCAGTTTAAAGACGGTCGTAGAGTTTCCTGTCCTTGCTGTCGTAACGTTTTAATTTTAAAAACAGGAAAGAAGGATTATTTGTTGTTCACACAAAGCCACACGAGACCGAGAAGAAGGTTCGATTGACATCTTCCGGGCGACAATAGAAATTCCATTAGTTCCGGTTGAACGGCCCTGTTCGGTCATGCCCAAACGGTCACTCTAGGGTGGGTAATTAATCCGATTTATCGACAACACGCACCGGGAACCGTAGAACAAAGAATCAGTAAAGTCACCAAGAAAATGAATCGAAAATGAAAACACAGTCATAAGTTTGTTGCTCGAACCGGTAAGAAACCCTAGCCGGGGGTCTACGGTGACCCGCAGACCTTTGGCATCACGAGACACATAGCGTAATACAATTCAACCGTTCTATAACTTTGTGGCAGATCGGCTAATCCCAAGTCGTGTTGATGACAGGAAGTATTTACCGAATGGATTGGAAAATGTGACATTTGAAAATTGTTTTGATAATTTATTTATCGTCAAAGTTCGAGGTCCTACAGTAAATTGATACCATCATCAAACTTACTCCTCTTAAAAACTAATGCTCTTAGTCTTTCGTGTAAAACGCATCCACGGCAATGCTGCCCAAGCCTCCGCTTGTTGAACATGATAATTGTCATCTCAAGTGACCCGTCATTCGTTTTTCGAAACCTTTTCTAAACAGTAAACATCTCGAGATACTTTTATGAACTGTCCACCACTTGGACGCTTACTACAACGCTTGCCGACTGCAAATGGTCAGTCTCACAGGGTCTCTCCCTCTGAAGAGAACGTTTCGCTAGCAAACCGGCAGCTTCTTGAATGGCACCCTTGAAGGAGAAATTTAATAAACTGTTGAAACAGTTCTCAATCCACTTATCACCTCTTACGGTGGTTTCCCAGCGTTGCCCAAGGACAATTGTCCTCGCAGCACAACAATGTCGGCGGTGCAGAGTGGAAATGGAATTCCGAATTGTTCTTTCCAACCGTAGCACCGACCAGTTGCATTTTCAAGGATCTTATTACTTTAACAAATTATTCACCATTCCTGCATCCAAATACCTGCCCACCGCCGGGATCGGAAGCATCACCGCACACCTGGACACTATGAATTGGGTTGGTCTCCGGGTAGGGGATTGAAACTCTTAGAACTCAAACAAAATCCCTTCTCAAAGCAAGCACAGCCGGGAAGACCAACCCTGCAAACAAACAACCCGGGTTGAATTCTTTCCTCCCGCTCCCGAGCGCACCGTCTTCGGGTTGAGCCCGGAAGAAACACAGCAAGATGAAAAATAAGAACCTCACGGACAATACAGCAACACAGCAACAGGAGCGGGAGTAGAAGCAAACGAACGGACAAAGTAAACATATATCAGTCGCCTGAAGAGCTTTCAGACGAAGTCACCCTTGCCTCCGGTTGCACACGCCGAAGCTGAACCTCTTCGAAGCTTATTAATACACACCTCTTTTCCGTTCCTAAGCAAACAGCTAAACACCGGCCATGCACTGCCGACGAGCGCTTCCTGTGTTACAAGCAATCTCGGAACTAGCCCAACTTCCTTACCGTGTCTCGACTCTCGTGAGACGCTCCAGTGGATGCGATATTTGTCGTGAAATTAAATTCGAAAGCAATTGTTTGCACATCGGGCCTGCGCTCCGCCGGATGTACTCCGGATGGTCACGGGTTATTATCTACCACGGTGTGGAGTTCCTACCCGCACCACACCATCCGCCATCTCGAGTGCCGGAGGTAGGTAGAAGGATAATCAATATGTTCCTACCACTTCGACCTACAGCAACAACTGCCCTTGGAGAGGAAGATTCATCAAACCCGTGCGAATTCGCCCGTTTCCACGTGTAGCACGAACCTTTCCAGGAGTTCGACGGCTTGTACAAATATTTACCGGCACACTGGAAGGATGTTTACAAGCGATGCGTGGAGAAAGGATGGTACCACTCATTTAGGGCGAAAGTACCACCGGCAGTAGTGCGAGAAGAAATATTTCATCACTTTGTTTGCTGTTATTCTAAACAAATTTGAGGTATTAATTTAGCCATCCTTTAGCATAATTTTTCCTCCCCACGAAATACCGGAAGCTCTATTTCACGCTACAAAGCCATCGGTGAGATCGTCTTTCGAGTGCTAACTTATTGCCTTCGCGTATCAACAAAGGTATCAATTTCTTGTCTTTGCGAAAAAGGGAACGCACCCAAGATTTGTTGAACCTTTTCTTCAAAGAGCAGAGGTTTTTTCAGGTCCACAATTTATAAAATATGCTTCGATGTTCGTAGCATCCCACCAATAGAATTTGATTATAAAAGGGATTACCAGGTAAAGCGAAGGCGACGGATCTCTCGGATACCTGAACAGCGGACACACGGCAACGGAGCAATTACTGTCAATTAGTTGATCCCACCCGCCGGTTGATCTAGAACCCCACTTTGCATATCGACACCCTAGCGAGAACGGTTCGGCTTCTCTTATAGCCGCGGCCACGCTCCCGGCACCCCAAAATGCTATGCTGAAATATTCAATTTAATGGCCCCGGCTGCAATGATCAGCACGGTTGCCGTGGAGAATTATTCTCATAGTCATCCCTCTCGAGCTACCTGCCACTCAATCTGCTGGACACTGTCCGCCCTCAAGCATTTTGGCCCTGTTTTTCTACCACATGCTGGCGCAAAAAGCTCCTCCGGGGAGAAACATGCGGCCACGGAGATGTAACGGCCGATGCTGAAGCTCCCTGAGCATGTCTCTAATTGATTGAATGTCTAATCAAAAAGGTGAACGAACGCAACGCAAAGAGACCGATACATGGCATCCCTCCGAGTGAGGAAGCTCTCCCAACGGGTTCACGTCTGACATGATCCCTTTCTTTCCAGATCATTCGCAAGGTGTGATGATGACGAAGATGGATTATAATTATAAGCCCCGTTCTGACTCTTCGGTGGTTGCGTCTTCGAACGCGCTGCTGCCACGGGGTTCTATCCCCAAGCTCGTTCTTTATTGGAATTGAGTGGCTCGCAGGCACTGATTATGCTGCTTCGTGAGCCTCATTCTTTTCATGTCCTGTCCAGTTGCGGGAGGCACTTTTCCTTATGACAACCCTGTAAGGCTCCCACAAATCCTTGATTACACGGAACATTTTCAGCCCCGGATTTGTGACTAAAGACGACGACGCATGGAGCCGTCTTTCGCACGTTGCCACATTGCCAGAATTGGTAAGCTTTTGGTTCGGGTGTCCGTGATGCGTTGTGTTGAAACCAGTGCCGCAATCACACATAAGAATTCAATTAATCCCTCGAATATCTTCTCCGATCAATCCATCAAACTAGCGAAAGCCCACATTCAATGACTTCGTGTCGGATTTTTTTTTTCTTTCTCGCCCGTCTTCTAATCTTTTACTTCCTCCATTCTATCCAGTTTCGCTTTTATTCAATTTTCTTCACACACACACGCAAGCACTCACTCGTAAGTCTTGCATCCCCCCACTGGATGGATTCTAGAAGCTTGCCCAAGCCTATGGATCGCGCGACTCTCCCTTACAGACTTTTTTCTTCTCCTAACGCTTACATTCTTGTAACAAAACATGCAGACCGCAATCGATTAGACACGTTTCTGGTTTATCTTAATTGATATCTTTCAGGACGGTGCTTGCCACACCATTTCGGTCGGATAGATGAAAATGAATCGCTCCGGAATGGGACCCGTCGACCCGACAAACGTGTCCACCGACGCGTCGATCGGGAAGCGACGTTAAAGACAAATTTGTCGAGGATTTACTTCCAATCAGGCGATAGAAAACCACGCCCGAACGACCTGACGGCAAGGTGTTACCAAAGCATGCGAGTCGGACCCTCCCTTCACCTGTCAGGGAGTCAATAGCTCCGGTCCGGGTGTGGGTGGAAACAGCGAAAACATCGGCCGCAATGACAGGCCCGCAGGCCATTGAAATTGAAGTCAATTCGACAATGATTATCCCCAACTCCCACCGTCTGTTTTGTCGCTGGACAATGCGCACACGTACGCGGGGAAACGTACAAACGCCCGCGAATCACGTGCACACGGGACGATGTCATCCTGCCGAACCATTATTTTCCATGCCAACAACAAAAGGGCCCTTGGTGAAATTGTGTTTCACGCAGGCAAGTGATATTGTGCGAATCAGCACCAGTACACGTAATGAAATTCGCTCTTGACGCAAATTGGGATCGGAAATGGAATTTCTATGTGTTCTTAACGCGTTCCAAAACAGCGCCAGCATTTATTTGTCGGTCGGATTTACTCCTTTATTTCATTGCTCCCGGGACCATCATTACCAGGGGGGGGATCGAATTCCGGGAGAAAATATTATTTTTGAAACGTATCGTTACAGTTTAGATGAACTACTCGACTGGGATTTTATTTTTCGATACACAATTGCGGAAAAATGACACTTGAGAAAGCAAATAAATGTGGAAAATGTGCCGGTGGGGGCACATAAACAATCAGGTCAAGCATCGATTTCATAAAATTTGAGTACATCATTTAGATTTTGAATTTGAGCTTCAAAATTATCCTACGATTCAATTGACAAACCTATCGCTTTTCATATTTTTATGGGCATTTGGGAAAACATTTTTGTCCCTCTTTGCTAATCCCTGCCAGCTGTGAAATGTGTGGATTATAAATCCACAAAATGGAAAATAGCTTACGATATAACTTTCAATTTCTGACACTTCCGGCTTGATTTTCCCATTTTTATCATTCCATAATTGAAACCAATCAACATTACGCTAACCTGTACCCCGATCCGATAAAATATATTTCTATTGGGTTTAGGTGAACAAAAAAACGAACGGAAACAATTCTGTCACCTTCAGAAACTCGATCCGGTTACGGAGTTCCCAACCCATACATTGTGTACCACAGGGCAGGGTAGGAAGAAAACGATTTAAAAGGATAATGAAAGCCAATCCCACAAGAAAATCCGATGCTCTGTTGTGCATTACCTTTAACACTATTTCCTCCTTGCACGAACCATCGTTTCTCACATCGTTTCATTTATTAAATTAAGATTTAGTTACAGTTTTTTTTTTCTATACATGCTCACCAGGAATTTCTCGCTTCCCGGAGCTCATTCTTGGGTCGCCGAACAAAAGGACATAGGAAAGATAGGGAAACGGAAGTTGTTCATACGTGGGGACAAAAGGTAACCTTGTCAATTGATTTCCCGTTTCAGTGTTTCGTTAATTTTGTTTTGGTACACTGGGAGGGTACGGCCCTCGGTGATCGACTTTAAGTGACAAGGTGTGGTCCTCCTGTTACAGTGATGGGATCGAGTGAAAAAGCACAATAAAAAAATATTGCTGAACAAACAAAAAACGGGTCGAATGTATCAAATTTATGTTACTGTAAATTTACACAAACGGTTTTCTCATGGTACATAAACAGTGGCATATTGAAGAATTCCAGGAATCCTGGAATGCTGTTAAACTAATTAATGAGCTTTAATATTTAAAACATATTTTGCTGAGGAAATCCAATATTCAATTTAAAATGAGTGCTTCCTCTCTTAATAGCCGAAACATTACCAATCAAATGGAAATGTCATGAGGATTTCAAACCATCACTTGTCTCGTCAATCCATTCCTTAAAAGTCATCCAATCTATTGCGCTGTGAACTTTGTGTGTGAGAGTACATTTATTAACCTCACTTTCGCCCTCTGACCTTGCACATTATCCGGCTTATATAGTATCGGGCTGTTTCCTACGAAAGGATGCCCGTAACGATACTCTGTTCCGTGAAGCAAGCACCGAAGATGGATCGAACCGGAAAAAGACAATCTTATTTGTTTACCTTCGCTCAGAAAAAGCTTCCTGCTGCCGGGGACGCCCAACCAAACCAAGGTCTGCGTCCGACTCAAATCAATCCGAAAACCTCTCGGGAAATATAACAATCCATTCAATTAGAGCACCGAAGATTGAGCTTCATCCGATCAGCGGGAAAGAGATGTTTAGATTGTGCTCGCAAGAAAACGGATCTACCAGAAGGCACCGGAGGTCAACCTTACCGATTGGTGGACAATATGATTTCCGGTTTCCCATCCTCTCGCTCCCGTCCAGCCATCCGAAGATGAATGATACCCCTTCACAGACCTCCCGGAGATACTTATTTGCTGCTTCCACCATTTATGTTTACAAGCACTTTCAGCGTCCGTAAGCTGTTGTTCTACACAACCGTATCTCTTATGGCCATTGTTCCATTTCACTGCTCCAAGAATGCCCGGCCCGGAGTACTATGTTTATGCAAGCACGGTGCAGACTTTCACTCGCTTCCCTCGCACACACACGCCACGGAATGCAAACATTGTTTGCAGAAAACCGAAAAAGAAGGATTGACAGCAAACACATCACAAACATTCGTGTGCTCCAAAGTCCTGCACGGGAGCTCCACATACAGCAAAAGGTGCATCGAAATTGCAAAACAAACGAGCGCGTTGACCAGATTTTTCGCTCCCGAGTTGTCTTCTCCCATCGTGGCGGTAATGTCCAAAATAGGTTCAAATGTCCTTGTCAGTTCCTTCCACCAGAACGCTTGCCAACATAAACCGGCAAGAGTGGAGGTGTGTGTGTGTTTGAGTTTGTGTCAATAACTCCCAACCTACTCCTGAGCACTCTTTGGCCGTATCGAGTGTATGAGTGATGAACAACAGCTCGTATTGATTTGTGTAAAAGCAAAGTAAACATAAGTAATATTTCATCCATCGCTATGTGTTTTCACTCAATCGTCCAAATGCGATGCCCTTGGCAATCCAATCCAAGCGCCTTCTCGAGCTGCTTTTACCTCGAAGATGAGATGGCGATGTCACAGCAGACAAAATGGCACTTCAATGTCCCTTTCCTTCCCGGGTGGCTACAGCCCAGCCGCAGATAGCACAACGAGCGGTAAGAACAATTTTCAATTGTTTGCCTGGCGACATCTGTCCGGAACAATAATTTCTGCACTTCAGGCAGTAAGCGGGACGGCATTGGCAGGAAAGAATTCCGGCATTGCCCGGCACTGCTCGGGACTGCATGAACAAAACCCGAACGACACTTCCGGGATCGAATGACATTTCATTTCACCGGAACCACAACAACCATTGTCCGACACACTGTTCAATAGCGGTTTTCTTCTGCGAAACGAACACTCCAAACGGTGATGATGACGATGGTTGTGTGATGGTCATGATGTGACAGTTTTACACCTTATGTCGCAAAGGTGACTGGCTACAAGCCTGAAGTCCACAAAAAAAAACGGAAAGGACCTCCATGGCCGGTTCCCCAAGCTAACCATTTTCTTTCCCAATTTCTCTTTTCTCTCCGGTGAATAGTCGAACCGATCGTCCAACCACTGACACTTTATTCAATTGACCGAAAATGTCAACACGGGTCCTGTTTGACAAATTGAGATTTCTTCCCGTACGAAGCAATACTTCTTTCGAATGATTTCCTGTTCCTGCAGTGGAACCTTTAAAATTGCATTTCCCCCATTTCTTCCTGATCCCTGATCTTCGCCACGTTGGAAAACAGTTGACTCCCTGCCAGGTGATTAATGGCATCTTTAATTTGAACAAAACCATCAACCGGCAATGTACATACTGCCGTAAAAACAATCCACACTAAAACGGCATGTGATGAAATAACATAAGCATTTTGCAAGCTTATGTTTATCCGATACGCTTAGCTCCGGACTCCGGCAAATACGCACTGGAACTAACAAACAACAAAAAGGGTGCGTCAATACGTCCGTACGGTCAGGATGAAAGTGAAAATTTTCGATTTAAATTCTTCCGCGTTTTTCATTGCTTACGCATCCATTGTCGGGTGGCAGACGACCCGGTGTACAATGCTATAGGGCGATTTATGGTTCACCGGAAGGAAGTTATTCCGGGGATGACTGAGCGTACCCACTGTGTTGAGCTGTGGCTGATGGGCGGAATTTTAAAACCGTGCTAAGGGTAACTTTTGTCAAACGTTTCTTATTTTCTCCTGTTCGATACAAGGGTTGACTAAAGTAAAGTAGAAAAGAGAAAATTTAAGACGTTTAATGTGATAAATCTGTTCAATTGACGCTATTCAATAGAATTGATCAAAAACAGGGACTTGTGGTAACTCTTTTAATTTGTCATCTACCCCTGCCTCTAAAGGTATTCCGAATCGTTGGTAAAATTTTGCTTTGCCTCTGAATCATGGCGCCTGCCCTACCTTCCGCACATGCTTTATTTGCAGTGAAACTAATAAATATGACTTTCAGTGTTTTACCGTAGCGTTCATGACCGTGCTCAAAGCAGTCATGCATGAATAAATAAAATATTTCCGCAATGCTGTGTTCGAGTCCCATCTTCGTCGAGCGTGCAGCCAACGGCAACCGTAAGTGAAGTTCGTGCGCAAGGAAGAAGAAATAAACGAGCTCAAATTAAAACATTCTACCGACTTGCCCCCGTTACCCAAGCTGTAAAAGTAATCATGGGACACCCTGTGCATGAAAAAAACGCCCCGTTTCATTTGCTGCCAACCCGTTTCGGAACCGGGAGCCCTGGTCTGTCAGGTCGGAGAAGTCAGTGAGAAGGAAATGCTTTCATTTTTAGTTTATTACTCCACACGGTTTACGATTGGTCGGTTTACGGGGAGGGAAGGGATGTCGGTTCGATGGTTTTTTTTTTGTTACGAAATGTGTTCTTCCTTAAAACCGGCTATGACTACACCTACGACCCACAACCTAAGACAAGGCCCGAAAGGCAATTTTACGTGAAACGAGCTTGCAATCCAAGCTTTTTCCTCCTAAGGCTAAGCTCACTTTCCCACCTCACGCCGGCGTATCTTCTCAATTGATGAAAAAAAGCGCGTAAGGCGAATCTCCTGAATCTGTAAAGCGCGTAACTGCGCGAAGCTTTGCTCAAAATTTATAGTCCCACATAAAGTCTGTACACGATCCATATTTAATGGGTTCTTTAGTATAGAAATACACTCCTGCAGGCAACTGCGTCAAGCTGCTGGGTGGTCTTCCATAAAAATGACAAAACTAATGAGATATTTAATAATACATTCCGTGCCGGTTCTATCACAGTAACGCCACACAGTGACCACAGAAGAGTTTTGGGGCGTTATAGAACCAGGAAGCAAAAAAAAAACACGCACCGCTTTCAATTACGAGCAAGATAGCTTTCTTCTTTTACGACAAATCGATTTTTTCCGTGTGAGCCTCTGCAAAACATCGCCTGCATACATGGGAATGTGCATGCCGCTTCTAGAATGCTTAAACAGTCCTCCGTTCCCAAATTAGATTTTTGCTGTCCGCCTTTGAAACGAACAAAAAAACTAAACCAAAGCCCCTTCCCAATGTGTTCCCAGCCCTCGGTTCGAATCAGCATCCACACCACTCCCCGAAATGGCATGTGTGTACAAAATGTCTCACAACACACGGACGACCGAGTGACAATGAGAACATTCGTCATAGCAGGGCAGCAAATAAAGATCCCGCAACGTCCGTTCGCTTTAGTGACGCCTGGACGGTTATCAGGCCGAGTGCACGTTTGCGGAACTGGTGTCCAGAAAAACATCATAAATTATACATTTATATGACAAATTTCCTCATGGTCCCCAAGTTTGTGCATATAAATTGAAGTAAAAACAAACCAGAAGGCCGGAACACAATGCTCCTTTCCCATGTAGCAGATGGTAAACAATGCGCACTATGGACGTATTGCTGGCACAAATCAGGACGAAACTGATGGGTCCGTGTATGAGCGAGTGATTTGAACAAGTGGAGTTGGTGTCTTGGAGTATGGTTTCTAATTTAAATTTCAATTCTTCAGAAAAATCTTAATAAAACACTGAGAAAAATATGTTTCCATGTTGCCGAATATTTCGGACCAATTCTCACACGCCACTGCGCTGCGCTTTGTATTTATGCCATAAATTAATCGTTCATTAATGAAGGAAAAACTGTGTGCGTGTTTTTTTTTCTTCACACTAAACCATAACGCACCCGAATCTACCCAGCCCACCCGAAAAAGCAATAAACAACCATCATAAAAAGACGACAAAAATTAATATCATCAAATTAGACACGGCTTGAAGCGTGGCGGTTTTTTTCCGGTTTTCCTTTTGTTTCCCCCCACGGGTTTGGCAAATCAAAACACAGATGTAGACAGCTTTTGCTAGAAACAATTAAGAATTGTTGTCCTTGCCGCCACTTTCGCTCGCTCGCCCTTGTGCATGATGATAAAATGAGCACTGTGCGCACCAAAAATTGAATTAATATTTAATTTATGAAAAGGATGAAAGTCTGTGCAAGTCTTCGCCCACTTCGGACACTTTGGCCGTTTTATGCCGCATCTGGACATCCACTCGCTGGTCATCTACCATTGGTGGGGGCCAATATTGCAAAAGTAATTTTGCTGTTTGATCTTGCCAGAAGACATCGGACCATCCGACGATTACCGAAAAGCGCCAGCGAAAGGCGAGCGAGTAAAACAAAAAGCTAAACATTTTACTGCGAAATTTCCATTTTTCCAACTGGTCTTACTGTTTTTTTACCAGAGCGAATCTCTCCTTCGAATTTGGTATCAGTTTGCCCTGTGCCATGCGTCAAGCTTTCGGAAGTGCCGAGAGCAATGGGTGGAAAATAATAACACAACAAATTACGGACTGGATGGAACTATAGCATCTAACAGTTTCAATTACCATAGCGCCTTTCTTTTTCACTTCCTGCAATGTTTTATGTTTTTTGGTAAGCTAACAATAACGGTGGTAGCGAATAGTGAATCACATATCTTAGTAGATAAGAAGGCTGTACAGTGCTTTACAAAACTATAAGAACTATCGACAACATTATTAATCTTTTTTTTAAATTTTTATCATTGATATCGCTTGTATTCATTTTTTATTTTTGTTACTTAAGGTATTTTGGGCATAAATTGATTATCCGAAATACAGATAAAAAAAATTAAAAAAATTAATGAAATAGACTCCCCAGTTTTGTTTTCATTAAAAGAACCCGATTTTTACTATCACCAGGCTGGAAAAATTAATGATGGTAGTTATTTTTATTAATTAGTGAACAAATCAATCTCCACCACCACCGTTGCCTGTTTGGAACTGGTTTGGAAAATCAAGAAAGTTGTACTGGCTGGGCTTCTGGGATTGGCGTTGGAGGAGCCACCAGTTTCATCATCATTAGTAGCACATCAGCAAGCACAATTAAGCAAGCGAAGCCTCATTTCACAACTCATCAGGTTTTCTAAAGTTTCCCGGATCCACGCTCGGAAAAATAAAGCACATTCGGTTGAGTGTACGCCCGCGCGCTCGTGTGTGTGTACGTTTGCGCAAACCGTGTACACAGCACCGTTCCGTTTGTGAAAGGAATTTAAATTAAGACATCCATTATTCACTGGTCAAACAAATCAACTACATTACCGGCTCGAAATCATTTCCAAGTAACACATCATCCGAAATCATTTAAAATTCAATCTATCTTCAATTGACGCCGGGTTTGTCGTTCGTCAACTTCAAACCGGATCAAACGCACCAAACGCAACCACTCGACAATGCCAGAAACATCAGCCCACGATCAAACACAGCGACTGTGCCGGTCCACTTGAAGCCTGATTGAAAACGGTTGTTCTCCGGCGTAGGAATAGATCGGCACACCGCTGTCCCCCGGCGGTCGTTACATTAAGCGACATTCGTCCGTGTCAGCGGCGCCATTCGCACCACGGCTGGCGGGCGTTTTCACTCCAAGCCGGCACCCGGCTTTATCGTCGCCCGGTGTAAAATTATATGAATAATTATCACATTTTTCAAGTGGCCACTTTTGCCACGGCACCGAAAAACGGTACGAAATGATGCTCTCTTTACGGCCACTTAACGAGTTACACAACCATAAACAATCCCGGCAAAACTTGACTTCTTCCATCTCGATAATTCTCTCTCACTTTCTCTCGGTCTCTCCGTCTTTTTAGATGGTTTTCCCAAGTCAAAAGCAGCGGCCCCTTTTTTCCCTAACCGAGACAAACGAGTCAAACGCTTCGTGATATCCTTCAAGCGTTTCGGTGACGCCCGCCAGATAGAAGACACTGAGCACAACTAGCAGGGGGCAGAGATGCTTCGCTTGCGGTTAGCTTTCAAGGTGAGGGCCACTTGAGCGACGATGTTTTCTGCCACTTTTCCACGGGGTGTTTTCCGTTTTCCCTTTTTTTGAGGCGCACGTTTCGAATTGCCAAGCCGTTAAACGGCCGTTCGTGATGAAAGAGAACTCACTAACGTAGCCGCACAATGTGTGCACGGCGCCATAAAGCGGTCGCTAGACACCGCAGGCACGAAACACCGGAGCACGGAGAGCATAATTATGAAATCTCGTAAAACACCCGCCACCCGGAGACTGGCTTCCAAAAAAAAAACCCAAAAATGCACGGTCACAGCTGAAGCTGAGCATCGACGCATCAAACATGAAAAACAATTGTGGTTTTGCTGTAATTGAGAAATTAATCGCCCTTCATCAGATCGCAATATTCCAGGAACGGAGAATGCATTGGTACAAGGTATTTCTGGAACTTTTTTTATACTTTGTATATCGTATCCATCACACACACAAACACACCATTCATCTATCGTATCCAACGGAAGAAGATCCTTTATTCAATTGAACCCTCAACATTGAGCATCTAATAGCCGCATCTAATATGTATGATCCTGCAGATGCTAATGTCATTAATATTACGTACGAAGTTGGAACGAGCTGACAACTCCGCAAATTGCAACTTTCGCCCCAAAATATTCCACCCGGAATTGACACACCTACCTGGTGTGCTGGATGAAACTACACCGAGCTACCCATGGCTACCCCACATGGGCGTACCCAGAACACATACACTCATTATTTGCTCTTATATTCACCCGGATATCCCTTCCAACGGGTCCCCGGTAACCAGCCGTGCATAAAATCAAAGTAGATTACCAAACCTAACTTCTTCCCCCCTAACCGCTTACCATCATCATCATCAACCAACAGCTCCATCAGCGCCAGTATCACAAGGTTCTTTCTTCGATTCGTGTAATGGTACATACACACAAGATGGTAAACAGTAAATGCACTTTACCTTCATTTCAGCCCATCATCGAAAGTTTCATCGTCGGTAAAGTTTGTCTTTCCATCTTGTCCATGACCTCGTTCCCGTCCTCGCATCCATTTGATCCGACAGTCAGCGTGTCTTATCCGTCTTATCCATCCATCTCGACAGAACGCACCAGACACCGTCAGCAACCGGAAGTTCTCAGTCAATCACCGTCCACCCATTTAGGGTAATCAGGACCCGGTGGCAGCAGGAGGTCGAGTTGGGTGATGCAGTTCAAAGGATAAAGTTACTGAGGCAACCTTCCATCCCTTTGCAGCCGGAGATCTCCCGTCCGACTGTATGTTGAACAACCGAGATAACATCCATCCGATCGATGTCCATCCGTTCGCCCATCAAATCCCCAACCTCCCAAAGCACTCTCAAAGGACGAGTTGTTGTAAACTGTTTCTTTCGTGTTAGCTTTAACATATTCCATGCAGTTTTACAGATCCATCTGTTCCACACACAAATGGTGCACATATTTTCTCCATTTGGTCACTCTCAAAGTGGATGATACAAACTAGCACACGTTTTGTCATTAGAAATAGTGATGATCGTCTTGGAAAGTATGCACCCACTTATGCAGTTCCATTCGTTCGAATGCGCTTTTCTGTACTTCTGTCACACACCGCCGTCGTTAAGACTGTCGCTCGCTACGCTCGCTGCATTTTTCATACCTCATCCATAAGCGATGTTTTTCCGACCTAATCTATAATTCCATTCTCGCGATTTCGGCTTCGGTCCCTCGCCAGGCGCGGTTTCGAGCGCATGTCACGGGAGATCCCAGGAGCGGGCCTGTCACGTTCCATCAATCAACTGATCAATCAAACGGATCTGACGTTCGGAAACGTACGGGAACGAATTGAAATGTTAACAAATTCAGAGTAAATTGTATGCCATCGAGCGTGCCATTACTGGTGGAAACCGTGCCCACTGGGTTTCGCCCGACGAAACATATTCAAAGCATTTGCAGCGACGATCTCATTCAATCACCCCCACAAGGCGAGAAATAGCAAACGCCACACCGCTGGTGTAAAGCTGTAAAGTGTGACAGAAGAAAAAAAACTGTCATCTTGTGGAAAGCTTGCTTGACTTTGATTTGATCAATGGCAATCATTGTAAAATAAACAAGCTTAAGTGTGATTGAGCGGACTGGGTGTGGATGGGGTTGTGGGTGTGTGTCTTATACGACTGATAAATTTAAGCTTCGCTCCTATCTGCACACCTCACATGCATGCGTCATATTTTGTACCGCCGCAAAGCTGAGTGCTTCGACGCACGTTGCCGCTACAAATGTCAAAGCAATTGTGCATAATTTGACTAACTAATATTTTTACAGCTTGTCACTCACGTGAAAGATTTACCAAGTAACAAGAAATAAATCTTTTTTGCTGATTTGCACTGGAAAACCCACTTCTTTTCAAGCTTTCAACGGCTTTTCCTCGAGAAAAAGAAAGGTACGACAGCTGTCTTTTCGCTACTGCCGGAAAACACCTGTCTTGTACTTTTCACTTTCGGGAAAGGAATTAACTTCTTTTGAACTTTCTCAAAACACAGTTTAAAGGATTTAATACGATTAACGACTAAAAAAGTATTACCTCCCTCCACACATACACGCACACATATGCTTACAAAAGTAAAAGCTTGTCCGAAGCCGAAGCCGAAAAAGAAAAGAAATCAAAAACTCATAAAACACAGTAGCTCCGAAGGAAGCAAGCACACGCCAAATGGCAAACGACTTTGCGAGTACAAATATTTGAAAATGGTGGATTTTCCACCGCCCACCAGGTTGTATGCCCGTCTCGCTCCACCGATCGGGCCGATTTTAGGTAGCCATGGTGCAGAAATCACTTTGATTCACCGTAATTGAATTATTTCCACGAGTTTTACCACTGGCACTCTCAAGTTTTCCACAAAACCGGCAACTTTTTGCTATCGTAATCCCAAACTCTCCGCCGGAAAGCGACAGCATCACGAGGACTTCTTCCATGGAAACCTCTACCTGGGGACGGTGCGGCTGAGGCCGACAGTCGTAAATCGCGACCGAAAACTTTTCATTTTCAATACCTTTACCCCGGACGGTGGTAGAAGTGGCGGATGTGCAGATGATCAACCTTTGAAGCACCTGCCCCGCGAAGGTATTGTGACATAATCGGGTTGTTGCTGCCGCAAAACCCGGACCCCGAACGTCGCCAGTTTGCTACAACTTACTTTTTTCGCCCACTTTCACCGAAAACCCCCCCGCC
The DNA here is from genome assembly GCA_000349025.1 of Anopheles minimus. NCBI lineage: Eukaryota > Metazoa > Arthropoda > Insecta > Diptera > Culicidae > Anopheles > Anopheles minimus. Next base: position 12,804,642 of record KB663943.1, on the reverse strand, counting down.
AGAACAGAAAGTCCTAATGGGAAGTTGATGGATTTTCATTCCTGTCCTTCGTGACTTGTTTGGCCCGAGATGCTCCCAATTCATCCGTGGTTGCTACCGGGAGACCTTGGATGAGTACGGTCCGGCACGGTTAAAAGTTATTAAGTTGATTTTGTAGCATCTTACATCCAGAAATCCAATTAATACCACTTAATCACCCAGCTATTATCAAGCGACGACGACGGGGCAATTCATAAATATTACGCAGAAGTATTCATTTCAGGACAAGTTAATCCTTTTCGTTATTTCACGGCACAGCTGTCTTCAGAGAGCGACAAATTATTTACCATCTAATAGGGCGTTAAGCGTCCTCGTCTTCGGAAAGATAAAACTTCTTTTATCATCCGCAAAACAGGCATGCTAGTAGAATGCAACTCATCCTCAACGATGAAATAATCAATACGCGCTTGATAACAGACATAAGAAGCTCTCTTCCAGGCTCATTTTGCATTTTTTGGCGCAACACACCCCACCACCGTGTGCATGGTGTCTTGGACACAAAACGAAATAAGGTGTATAATTTGTTTCACGAATAAACAGCTTTTTTTACGATCCTGACTGTAACAGATTTTAGTACGTTGCAGGTTATTTATTATACGAATTACCGCCCAACAAAGACGGTGGAAGAAATCATCCTCACCTGCGGATCACGGATGTTGCACTACGGATTTAGCGCCGTGTCCACTGTACCTCACATTAGGGCTTCGGCCACACCAGCGCAAAGAGCAAACTTTTATATCCGTAACATTCCTTTCCCACCGCGGTTCATCCACCGAGCCGGAAGCATCGTTTTCACTGCGGCCATTGTCGCCAATCATAATGTGGGAGTGCCTGCAGAAGAATGCAAAACGATACGATGCTTGAAAAACCTGCCCGCCGGGCTCCACATTCAACCTGCTGGGACCGTGCCACGAGTTCCTGTGGTTGCCCAGTTTTTATTTTCTCCCCCCCCATTCCAATGAAAGCAGCAGGTGAGATACGTCTCGCGTACACGGGCGTGCACGAAGCGAAACAGGAAAAAGTTATTTTCCACTAAACGGAAAAGCCCTCTTCCCTGCTGCTCTTAAAGACCTGGCCGGGTCTGGGGTGGGTGGATACAGAAACTAATAAAAGCGCGCTTTGGAAAGATGCTGAAAGATGACGCCGGAGCATAAGCTGTAGAATAAAGGCCGTCGTCGCATATTCACACCGTCGCCATCTTGCCACCCTTCGTCGGGGGGCAAGTGCCATACAGTGCGGGTGGAATGGGGTGTAGACGGAACATATTACGCGGGTCGTATTCTGGTTCTTTGTTTGCCATCGTTAGCCAAACAGCCGGAGCTTCTACTACTGCTGCTGGTGGTCGAGGTGGAAGGCTTTGTTGTACTGCCTACCGTACGTACGGGAGCATCACAATTGGCAGACCTTGGGCCGGGTCCTCTGTCGCTCTGGAGTTGCCTCAACCCAGGAACAATACATCCACCGCGGTTTCGGATCAACGAGTGAAAGAACGAGTAATGAAGAGACATTGGGTGTAACATTAACCATAACGATACACACCAGCGACACACTGAACGCACCCTCCATCTCACTGCACAACGGTGAAGATTTATTATTTATGCTCCGATTCAACCGACGAGCGTCGTGATAAAATTTCGTGCTTATTTTATTACATCGTCTATGATTTTCCGCCATCAAATGATGCATTCCACGCCACCCGTGTCAAAACTCCCGTGCAAGTACTTCCGTGCGACAGATTTTCGGTTGACAACGGACGTCCCCGGCAGCGTCGTACGGAGTTTGGAATTGTTCCAAGTGCTGCATTCACCCTGGCAAGGTTATCCCGCTACGCTTACCTTGACGCCGTTTCGTAGAACCTCACATCGATTGAAGTACGACTACTCGGCGGCAAACTTGGTGTCCCTGCTAGCATCCCATTTTTTTCGTTCTCCTCGCACCATATATCCCGACGGAGGTGCCAACCCTTTCGCTGTTTGCTTGCGCCGGGAGCGAGACTGAATGTATACACCATCCCGCATAGTGACTCGAGCGATTGGCGCTAAAAGTGTCACTTTGACAAGAGCATCAATCTTGGCCTGGGACAGCACAAGGATGTACACCGGGAGCAAGAACTTGGGCGCACGGTCGAAAGTTTTCTGCTCCGTCAATTTCTTATCCCTCCGGCACGGTTTTTGGTGGCAGATAGAGAAAAAAAAACCCCACCCCGACACGCCCATGAGCGCACAGCGCTAATGCACGTTGACAAGCGACATGCACGCAAAAATCCCCAAAATTGAAAACAATAAAATCGCATAATTTGATACAAGCGGAGTGGAAGCTTCATGGTGGATATTCTTCTTCATTTCGTACGCGTTAGCATATCCCACATTATTCCGTAACATAAACAATAATACTCTCCGCCTGTTCCTTTGGAAAACTCGTGCGTTCCTTGGTGACTTCTTAGCATGACGTCTTATCTTTGTCCCGGGCTGGAGGCGTGTACAGGAGAAGTGTAGCAAAAATATTGCGCAGCCCTTCGGGATGAAAATTTGCGCACTTCTTCCTTTTCCTAAACGATGCAAAACAATATTTCAAACGCCCCATTCGAGGGGGAGAAGCTTCTATTTCATTGTAAGCGACAAATGCCCAAGCGAGGCCAAGTGTGTTTGTTCGCACGAGTTTGCCAGTATGTTTATGTTATTCGACTCAACAACAAAAATGGGAAGAAAGGAACCCGGTTCCCCATGCCAAAACGGTGCAAATTACGCACGCAATGTGTATTCCGGCCAAATGACTTGCAATGCGATCGCTTCCAGCAGGAAATGAGCTTCTCGTTTGTCTTATCAAATTATTTTTCCACTTTGCACATCCATCTTGCAAACCGTGTACCCTTTTGTGTGCGCTCGGGCGGCTAAGGTTACACCGTAGGCTGAGTTAATGATAAGAACGCGTTTTGCGGCGATAGCCGACATCAAAGCGACTCATCATAATGGTTCGACACTGAGTGCTCCCCAGAAATACCGGGTTTTTCATTTACTCACTTGGCGGAAAACTCCCCGGCGGCAGTGTAATACACGCAAAAAAAAAAACGCGGCCTTTCGTATAAATATCAATCGTCTGCCATGGTTAAACGCTTACGGCCGGTATCTCGCTTTCACGAAAATTTCCCATCCCAACATCTACATAATGTATACAAGGGTGCGCGTGTGTTTGCCTGCCTCATGTTCCATTCGCCGAAAAAGATCAAACTTAGCGAATTGAGATTGAAATTTCATAGGTTTGTTATTGTTTGAATATTTTGCATGTGTAACGTATACTGATCCTCTGTCGGTACGTTGGTTGACTTGATATGTAGCAGGCATAATATGCTGTGGAAGGATTCAGAAGACACCCGTGGGGTCGTGTGGCAAATTTTGCAGGAATTACTTCCATGTGCGAGTATACATCAGCTTTCGCACGCTACCGAACAGAGCTGATATGAGAGCTCTTATCTATGGTTACAGATTTTAGCAATTCGCGATACAAAAGTTCCAACAAAAAACCGTTTAATTCACATGAAAAACATGTGCCCTGCTCAGTTTTAAACTGTGACGCTTTACGCTCTAGTTTAAAGTTCTCCCAAAAGCGTACCACTTTTATCGTGTACGGCCTGATTCCATTGATCTTTCACAATTCGATTCCCTGTGACTGGAAATGTGCACAACGACCACCGTTCGTCAGTGCAATTAGAAATAATCCACAGCAATAAAGCTTATCCGGGCACCGTGTGGTGGGTATCAGCATTAGCTACCACGTCATCGATACCACGCGCCTGCAAATGGAATCAAACTTCGACGAAAAGGCCCCGGCACGGCTTTCGAATCGATGAGCGCCCGTTTTCAATCTGCCCCTTCTAGTCGGGCCCTTTCTAATCATACGATGGCAGCCACTTCCCTGGCAATTCGATTGATCAGAGGACGTTCGTTGCTGTGTGTATGCATGACCGCGTCCCGGTTTTCCGAATCAAAGGGACACCGTCGACATGGCGGTTCCTTCATTGTCTCGTTGTGCAGACCATTCGAATGCAAATGCAACCCGGCTCTTCATCTGTCACACATCAGCACGATGAGATTATCATAAAGGGGAAAACCTCAGAATCGACTACTCGTCCTGGGAGACGTAACCGTTGGAAGAGGTACCGCCTATCCTTCGGAACCTTCAATAGACGATCGATCGAACTATTGAAGCGGCTGCAGATGACGGATACATGCAATGCTGATTAGCTTGGTGTAGTAGCACGTGTACTACAGCCCGGAAAGAGTGCAGCTGAAGCATTGGAAGATGGGCAAAAACAGCGCCATTTGAAAAAAAGCCCACACGATGCCCGTGAAAAACTCAAATTCCTGATGTCCTGATTGGACGTGGAACATTGGAGCATTACATTAGGGCTCCGAGGTACATCTCTCCATTTTTGCCTCGGTACTCGCTTCGGTGACACTGTCACACTGGCTTAGTGTTTCCGCATCGGTTGACTTAAATTAAACGTCACACCCCTTCTCGAACTTGTCAAAATGCAGCGACCACGCTAACGAACGTACGAATGCACTGCACCATCGTTGGAAAAATTCATATTTCTATCACTCCTCTTTTTTTCTCTCTTCCACTCCACTGTACGCTCTCTTAGCTTCTTCACGACCAGCTAGACGGACGAGCGTCTTCAGCTCTGTTTCCCAGTTCCAGAAATCCATTTCCACCGACACGCCGTCTTGGAGGGTAAGGATTTTGAAACAAAAGTGCTCCATCAGCAACATCATCGCAGACGTCCGTCCGCCAAGCGACGGAGAGCGATTCTACCGAACTGCATCACAACCCGGAACCGATCCGACTGGATGCTCGTTCAGGCGAGGAAGCAAACCCGGGCTGTCTTCCCGTCTACGGCGTGATTCTTGATGCTCTTACATTTGATTACCTTTCATTCAAATTGAATGAAACGAATACAACAATGTGCAGTTGGAAAAGTGTCACTGAAAGCACTATTAATATTGTATTTCATTTTTCTTCCCCATCATTTGACCCGATCCGGCCCACGGGACCGGGTGCGACGCGAAACGGCTCTGCAGAAGATTGCGCGACGACAGAGATTTTGCTCGTGGAAAAACAAACTGAGCGTTCAGGGAATCCTTTTTTCCATGGAATATGATGTGAATGGGAAACTTTCTACAAAACCACAGTGAGGCACACAAAACTGTAGCGCTTTTCCACGAGAAAAGTGTCTCCGGATGTTGCCCAGGATTATTTCCACTGGGAGATATCTTTGTTGTTTAAGCGGACATCTTTAAATCGATAAAAAGAAAAATAATCTCACTTTCTTATTCAACGCACAAACACACCGGAGTATCGCTCAGCACTGTAGCTTGTGCGGAAAATTATTCTGCTTCAACCAAACCTTCCTTTGTAACGGCTTGTATGCAAAGTGTGTTTTGAAGCATCCCTGCGCATCCCTTTTTTATGCCGTCCCGTTTTATCTATACTGCATTGCTTGCAGCTAAAACTTCTCGCCCTGGTTGGGAAGCATTGAAGCCGCGACCTGCACGCCGATTTACAAACTGCAGCGTTAAAGCCACCCCGAGGCGACGCGCTCGGGAGTACACACTTCGCGAAGCTGAAGGTTTGTTTCTTTCTTGCCAACCGAATCTTACCGGCTGCTCGAACGGGGTGCCCGAGCACCATCATAACCATTCAATGTGCATACAGAAATATTTACAATTTCATTTTCCCTTCTGCAATTCAATTTCTCGCAGCGAGGGCAGAAGAAACAACAACAACCTGGGCGGATTGCTATCGTGCGCACCGTTCCTACAGCATTATGGCACTGTTGTGCAGTGTAAAAGCAGCGAAATGTTCCCACTTTCTTTCATAATTCTACTACAGCAGACTCTAAATATTGCATGCATTCATTTCCCTGTAGGGCATTTCACTGTGTTCCCGCGTCCGTGAAGTCCTCCATGCGGAGTGTGAAGATTTTGACTGTTTTCAATATGTTCCTCGTGCTATAAAATGCAATCAAAACCATCCTCTTTATTGAAGAGCAAGTTTCCAATCAATACGAGCTCGTGGTCTTTGCGGGGAATGTTTTCCTTCCAAAGAATAGAATATATTAAACAAATAATAAAAGACACATGTATCTGTTATGCTACGAAAACAAAAAACGTAAAGATTTTCGTTTTTTACACCCCCCATTTAATGTCATTTGATTGTCAACGGCGATTCAGTGCGTTACCGCCCATTACCCTTCCAGTGCCGTTCGAAGTCCCCACCGTTGCCTCGTAAAGCGCAATCAACCGCGTTAGATCGTGAAACAATTCACATTCCATGCCGCCCTTTATGGGGCCTGACATAACGAACAGCTATAGCGAAGTGAGCATGCAAAGTGTTGGCACCGAAATCGATACAACCCCCGCGGAGGTCACCATTCCACATTCCACGGACGTCACATTAAATCTATTCTCGTAAAAATTCATCAGCCATCGGAACACGGGCTTAAAAACCTATCAAGCGCCCATTCTGGCCACCTGGACAGATTTCGTCAGTGTGCGATCGTAAAAGTGGGCACCAACACCGTCTTTTGACGAATGCTATAAACTTATTAATTCTCTCCCCCACTGGCCTAAATCCGTTCCAAACGCTGGGGAAGTCGTGCCCTACGCACGTGTAAACATGCGTGACAGGTTGTTTTTTAGTTTTCGGCTCTAAATCTTCATCCGAAGTTTTAGCAGTTAATGTACAATAATGGTCTTAATTATAAACACATTCTTAAGGCATCTGTTTTAAGGTGAAATATTTTATTTTCCCTTTTCCCGATACCTGATTGATTGAAAGATTCGGAACACTCCCTTCGAGTGCTGATTGAAACACAACCCCGTGTGTGATTGGACGAGGCTGTAAATTTTTCATTACTATCAAAGATTCCACGCCAAGATGCCAGCCCAGATACGGAAAATAGTTCACCCATCCAATCACGATCCAGGTTTGAAGCCCGGATTCTCCGGACGGTTCAAAATCCCTACCCACGAGACGTCGTCTTCAGTCGACGGTAGTGCAACGTTGTTGCAAAAAGCATTCTACCTCCGGAGGGGCACAACCGAAAAACCTCGAATGCGACATGCGGTATCGTGACCGAATCGCTTCGATCTGTTTCCGGTTGCAAATCTGGCAGCGTCAGGTCGCAACACTACTACCGGAGGCGAACCGTAAGAAGGCCAAAACCCTGAACTCCCACGGTTCCATCCGAACCGTACGGTGTGCGCATCAAATGGTTTGCAGTTGACAGAAGTGCAAGTAAATGGGTACCTGCTTCTGGCGGTAAATTCCGTTCCAGATGAGAAGATATGAAAGCAAACCTTTTCGCTTGCGTCCCACGTCTTTGGCGAGTACGACCGTATGGCCCCGGGAACGTCCGTACGATAAATTCCGCAATGGCCGCAGACAACGCCAAATGCATTGCAGCAGTGCACACTGCACATTGCAAAGGCAGCGGCCAAAACGATGACAACGGCAGCCAACCAACCAGCTAAGCTCACTGTGCAAAAGCATGCCCAGCCAAAAAGGATCTCCAAAAGTGCCTCTCTCCTGCCGGGACCAAACAAACACTTGCACAACAGACGAGGAGGAGAAGAAAAAAAAACACTCACACACACGCACGCATACATCCGTGCCTCTGACACAACAGCCAAACACACGTTCCGGACGGTTTGCCACCCGGAGCAAAACCTATGCCACTTGCCAAACATGGAATGCAAACCCGACCGGGCAGCGGATGAATGTAGATGATTTTAGCTGCAAAAGATGTTTTCCCTGTGTTTAGATTTGAATAAAATATATCCTTCAGGCTACGGACCCGGTCAGGACCCGGACTTCCTTAGCCCCCGGAACCCCAGCGCAGGACGCACCGGTGTTGTGTGCCCATCGGTTCCGGGTTGTCGATTCCGTTCAACAAGCTGAATCGGATAACACTGGAAACATGCTTACCGGTGACGACCGTTGCACAATGCACTTCTCGATGATCTTCTGCAAAACCCTTTCGTAAAGAAGTCCGTTGCCGGGAAAGGACATGCACATGAAGCAAGAACGACCCGGCTACAAAACGGTGACACAGCAGCATCGGATTTTTCCAAGTGTCCTTTCCGTCCGCCCAGAAAAGGACCATTTGTTTCCTTGCGCTGTAACTGTTTCATCCACCTCGGCATGTACATCGTTCAATAGGGACGCTCACAGGCAACAACAAAATAAAAACGATCAGATCAAATACAACCCCAACCAGCAGCTTTTGGGATACTCAATATTTAATGTTTGCACTCTACCGTTTTCCGATGACCGTACGGGGTACGTGGGATTCAGAAAAACGTGAGTACGACAAGGCAAAAATAATGATGCTCGATTCGGGCGGACCGGTGACCGGTGTCCTTACCCGAAAGCCCTCTCACACATCGACGCTAATCGAGCTCAATAAGTGCTAGGTTGTGAATGTGCAATGCAGTTGTAAATTTTACATCACCATTCATTCGGGGCTAATCAGCCCACCGAAAACGAACCAATTGTACGAGCTGGTGTGGAGCAGACGAAGTTTCCCCGGCACACGTTCAATGGTGTGTTAAGTGGGCAATAGTGTCGATTATGCTGCCGCACAAATCAAACTTCACTTCAAACTGCATTGGATTGTGAAGTTGCGGAACCACATTCACTTATAATTTATATTCTCCCCACAGAATGCTCTAAACCTTATTCTTATTCACACGCGTTTTGCTCGTTTTCTAAAAGATTTATAATTTTACCTTTATCATACTCATTACACTGCTTTAACCTAGTTTTTGTTACGCTTGCTCGGTGCGCCTGTCTGGAATAGGCAAACGATGGAAACGATGCAACATCCAGAGTGCTCCACTAAGGAGTTCCGTCGTTGCTGATCGCTTGACTCATTTGTCACCGGTTCATTTCCGGTGCTCCCCAGTTTCATTTTACACAAGATTTAACGAGAATTTATTGAAACTGTTATTTTTCGGTAGTTTCCCTATAGGCATTTTCCAAGTCGTTCTTCCGTTGGGGAGTTCCCAAAACCTAGACTTGGAACAAGGAAAAACCTCCCAAAACAGACAAGGGACTCAATCGGTTCTAGGTTCCGTCCTACGATGGTTTGCGCTTTTGTGTATGGTTTGTAGCGATTCTTCTTTTCCCTCTCATCCCCCTTCCCCCCCCCCTCCTCCTGCCATAAACATGAGCCTCATTTTTTAGGCTTTTCGCAGTGTTAAGCCGCCCGATCAACCGGACGATGGACCGTTGACCCACTTTTTCCTTCCTTTCAACCAGATTTCCGCATTCTCACCACGCCTCTCGGTTACTGAAAGCCATCCACAACAAGCAACCAGGAAGGAACGGAAAGAAAAGCACCGACATATTCCAAGAGAACGAGCCTTGCAGTTTTCGCTTATTTATTGCCATTTTGTATGCAAATCAAGGATTCTTCGACTACCCTAAGCGCGTTCAGCTATTACGCTACGAGATAAAAACAAAAGGACGAGACGGATTCAGCATGCGGTGACATCGCAATCCCACCGGAAGGAATCGACACGCTCTCTCTCTCTCTCCCTCGTGCAATCGGCAGAAATCATGCCCGGTTAGATTCTCGATTTGTGGCCGTTCGATTTAAACGGGATTAATGTTCGAATGTTTATTGATTTGCGAACGTGACTCGACGGTTGGGGATCTTCTTTCCCGGTTTCCGGTCCATCGCCTGCAGCAAAGGATGAAATCCGGCCGGTTTCACCACCGAGCCCGGGTGCGATCTGCATGCCACCATCGGCATAAAGCCTATCGGATTGCTCCCCGGAAGATTTACTGTGGGGAGGGAAGCGTAGGAAAAAAAAATCCGACCCAAACCGATGGCTCGAGCGTACTGCAGCACGCCCATATGAGACAACCAGTTCCTCGGTGCTCGATTACACGCAAAAGTTCAAAAGAACTTTTACAATCAATTTCAATACTACATCCCACCCACAGAAAACGTCCCTGTGCTGTATTCCGAATCTGGCGAAACTTTTAAATCGATACGGCGAAATTCGTCGAGCTGCCACCGTCACTCATTGAACTGGAACCAGCCTGCGCTGGATGCTGGGTTTTCTGTTTGTATTTACCACCGCCAATTTCCGTGTGTCCCACACTCACGCTGCACACCAACCGGAAACGATTGTTTCTGTCCGTCTGCGTCGGAAACGGATCGGATTCAATCAAACAAGAAAGTACAGTTAAGACACTCAACAGGAAATCCACCACACTGGGGTTGGGACGGGTGGGGGGGGGGTAGAGGAACAGGCAATCAGTGGGAACGACAGGAAGAAAACAGTGTTTATCCATTTTCCGAATCTGAAGCTAGCTGAAGTTGATTTGTCCGAATCGGAGCGCGCCGGATGCGGTAGGTACCCATCCGTTCGCTCAACATTCATCGCTCCATCGAAAAAAAGCCTCCGGAAAAGCGCTGAGCATTAATTTCATTTCCTGTTGCACACACACACACACACACCCACACACACGACTGCAAGAAACACCTCCACCGGCTTAGTACCACCTGTTCCGCTTGGTTCCCGTTCCACCACGTACACAAAGAGCCCCGAGTTTCGACAACCGATTGGTTGATCCGATTTTCTTTTTCACCGATTCACCGATATCAAACTTCCTCATTATCGGAATTGAATTTCAGCAGATTTCTTTTCTTTCCACGGGAGCGCACACGAATCCTTCCAGCCCGAAAAGACGAGGAGAGGTTGCTTTCGCTTTTTGCCGTCTCGTTTGATAGTCAGTTTGTTTTTCCTATTGGTGCTTTTCCGATTGATTTTTCGACAGTTGCAGTTCGTAGCAGTTTGTTAGAAATTCTTCTTCGTCTCGTTTTGGTATCTGCCGGCTGCTTTTCCAGTTTCTCATAAGTTTTTTCTTTCCCACCTTCCCAGGCTGTTCCATTCCAAGTAGATCCGTCCAAGGCGCGGAGTTGCTTCCATTTGGTAAAGTAGGAAAACCCGATAACAAAAAAAAACCTACAAGCTTCCAACGCAGCAGCAAAGACTTCATAATCGTGATGATAAAAGGGGCACCACAAAATGAAGATGAATAACAGCCCATTCGTCTTTGCCGGCGGAGAATAAATGTTATTTTATGTCATTTCGCAAAAAAAACTGACATCAGCGACTAGCAGCGAGCGCGTTTTGAACGTTTCTGTGGTTATATGGTTTCGTTTTGATGATTCATCACACAAATTGATCGTACCCGAAAACAACCATCGCCGGGTAAATAAAATCAACTGATCGGGAACTCTCGGTGTTCCGTTCGCTAAAGTCCCCACAAAAACCTGTCACCTAGTCGTGGAATTCTATCAAAATGACCATCGATGCTTACCGGGAGGGCTGTTGTTGTTTGGGCGTCGTTTCATTGTAACAGGTTCCATTTTCCATCCCATCACCAACGAACGGTCGGCGAGCTAATCACACTCCCGTGGTGTTCTGACCCGGCGCCGGAAAATGAGCCTTCATCAGCCGTTCGGACTGATCTCGTTCGTGATTTATTCTCCGATTCTCGCTGATTGACGGGAAACGAATGGGAAAAAATGTCCTCCCGTCCACCCACCGGGTGAGCCTCATTGCTTGAATGGTTTATTAAAACTGCGAGCTAACCAATCAATCCACTCTACCCGGTGCCGTGTGCCCGTCAACTGCACGCAACAACACCATCGTCACGCGTTCAACGACTACAACGACGTCCAGGACGACAACACACCCCGGCTGGAAAAATCGTGTTAATTCCAATTTTCCGTCGTCACCTCCAGGTCCGGTACCCACCCGTAGCGTAGTGCCTCCGGACACCTGCCTTGGCCGTCAAGAACCACCGAAGCACTGATTGGACACGCACTTTTAATAAATAATTCAGTAAGCCTTCGGCTGCTGAGCCTGCTGAGTCTTTGTTGGAGTCCACGCCAAAGGCTGGAGTGGAAAATTGCCTCGCTATCGATTTTTATTTTTCTTACTTTTCCTAGACAACGAACGAAAGTTTTTCATGCTTTCCCTTTTTTTTTTGCTGCACCATGTCCATGTTATCAGGTACCAGGGTAATAGGAGTTTTATCGTTCTGGCATGTTGCACCGCACTTGCTGTCACCGCCTTGTCCCGGGGAAACGCAAAACTCTGGAGGGTATGATGAAGATGAAGATGATGATGTGAAATCTGATAAGTTTTGGGAGTTTCCGTCCCCGTGTCCGAATCTTTCGTGCGAATCGAAAAAGATTGCCGTTGGCTGGTTGACCCAGTGCATCGTCGTGTTCGGGTCCCGAAATCAACCACCCTGCTCGCTCGTCAGGCATATTGTTTCTTCCCTCGTTCTTCTTCTACTGCTCACGCTCCAGAATTCTTTTAAAGGCAATCGATTTTCTGGCCTGAAACACGATGCGAATGAATGAAGGTGCAAACAGACATCGAACAATACCGGGGGGATTCACCGTTTCAGGGACAATTTCCTGTGCAACGAAGCGACGATTTGATAATTCCTCCCCAGAACAATATACTCTCCAGTTCGTTTTCCTTCCCCCTTGGGGAAAGAAACGTGGTACCAGCGGGTCGATTTGTCGGGCCCCGAAACAATTCTGCCCTTCTACGCCGAGGGGAAGGAATAAATCGAAGAAGGCAGATTTTTATCATCTCTGCCATCGCTCTTTTGATCCGCGCACACCGTTCGCGTCCGCTCTTCCCTGCCCACGACTGAGCTGTCTTGTGTCTTTTGATCATCTATTATTTTCCAATTTTTCCCCCAAAAAAAACCTGAACCAGAAGCTCATCAGCGAACTCCTTTGCCCTGTTGGTTCGGTTCGGGTACAGGCCTTTTCGGTCGCCGACATGCCATCGCCAGACAAACGCTTATTGTGGTTTATGATTATGGAAAACCTTCTCATCCCGGGGAAAGCTCCAAACCGTAGTGCTCAGCTGAGCGAGGCACAATGTGCTTTCCCGCTGGCCAGCCAGCCAACCGGGCGGGCAGAGGGCGTTGAGGTTTTATGTATGAATTTATGTTATTGCGATTTTATCTAAATTAACTTTCACAAGATGCTCGCTTTTACTGTTATCCGCCATCCACACATACTGCCGGCACTTCCTGGTGCCTGGAAAAGGCAAAAAAGCTCCAAACTCACTTGCACCATACTTTCGCCAGCCAGAAGCTTCCCTTTGCTACCTCCTATCGTGATTATTTATGGCGAAAATAATTGTTACTCTCGGATAACGCTTCGATCTTATCCAGCCGGCTCACTTTCTCAACCAACCCCCAAGTGCGCCCAATTCCAATGCCAGCGCAGCAGCGGTGCACCTTGCGCTCAAATTGCCATTTCGATGATTGGTTCAATTTTTACCATGATAAAAAGGGATAAATGTTCATCGTCTTTCTCGCCCCGTCCCTTGGTGCTACAAATTTTAATGACTTTGGAACACTGAGGAGTAAGACCAACTCTCCTAACCCACGGAGGACTTCATCACAAACAATGACCAGGTGCAAGGAAAACGCAAATATTTTTTTTTTTACTGAGAAGTGTGTTTTTGCCATTGAGAGCACTTTTAGCCTTTTAAACTAGTTTGTAATTACGTTATCGAAAATATAATTGATCGCCTCAAAAAAAAAACGCGATAGCTTCCAACAAAGCGCCACCATTAGTTGCGTGGCTAAGCACCGTTTGGTTGCCCTTTGAACTTGTTGGGGTGACTTTGAGCCGGGTAGCCTTCAACCTTTGCATGCTTAATTGCGAACGCTGCTTACCGTTTCGGACCGTTTCCCAATGCGAGAAGAATTTCCCTGCCCACTCGGAGTGCCGATAAGTTCCATCGGTTCGCCATTATGCTGCGAGGAGTCAATCAAAACTTGATGCCAATGGTGGGCCGTAATCGTAACTGCTTCCCAGAGGAAACAATACACTTAATCAACAATCTCCAAACAGCCATAAATAGACACAACAATGCACAACTCTCCCGGGACCACTCCGGGGGGAGAGCTAGAAATGCAAACTAGATGGTACCGTGCTTCTTGCCTGCATATGTCGGGGCCACCAAAGACTAGCCGAAAGTCACATCATGTGTTCCCGTTTTAATCAATTCATTAGACTTGTCCCAAATCGAATTAACATCCTGACATTTTCGGCATGCTCGCGAAAGAACAACAAATCCTCACGTGCCACGTGATCCCTGCTGCCGTAACCGATGCAGTGCTGAAAAGCTTTCACTAATCTAGGCATTAATAATTTATCGTTTGCTGAAGAAAGGTACCGGTCGCTCCGTAGACCGACATTGGAAACCTCCGCTCATAACTCCGCTGAGAGAAGCCGATCGAGCGAGAGACCACCGGAGCTACCGTACGGGAAACCAGGCGTCTCCATTCCGTGAACTGACAACTCTTCCGCTTTTGCACATGTCATCATCATTATCATCGTCGACCTGGTCGGGTTTCGCTTTGCACCTAGCACCGAGTGTTCCTGGGCGTTTGCCCCTGCCCTATCAAAAAGGTTCTGCTTCCTGGCTTCGCCCGGATAAAAGATAATAAACGCTGAGATTTAGGGAATTTAAGCTAACCCAAGCTTGGAAGTTGGACGTTACCACCCTTCCCTTAGGTCGCTTTCGATAAAAATCCCTGCGGAGTATCTTTTGATTCTAACTTACCCATAAAATGAAAACTCTCCCTCTAGCTCTCCCCTCCCCCTAGGAAAATCCCCGGTACATGGCCAACCATGGAGGATGTAATGATTTCGTTGGGAAGGTTTTTGTGCGAAGGATTCACGAGGGGCATGAAAATTATGAAAATTGGGGACATTTTTCAATGGTTCAGCGTGTAATTTAATTTTCTCCGTTGGACGGTTCGGTGGTGGCGAGCTACTTCTTCTCGTTTTTTTTTTGGTTTTGTTTTGTTTTGCACCTCTATGTCCACCCACAAACCTCAACGCTTTGCGGTATCAATAACATCCTTCGTCGAAGCTACAGATCCTTAACGCTCGGAGTTCCTTAATAGCAGAAAAGCAGGAAGAAAAAAGGCACCCTTCTCGCACGCACACATTCGTAGCAGCATACAAAGAAACCCAACCGTGTACAAAAACCGTGGCAAAGGCCAAACTTTCCGGCTCATTATTAGAGCCATAATTTTCACATATACAAACAGAAATTTTAATTAAAAATAATCCCCACTTTCCGAAACACGAGATGGGCTGTTTTTCCACCGCACCGGTCCCAGCGAAGCACCAGCGCTGAAACCTCAATTAAACGGTAAAGATGCCGGGACCGGAGCCGGACGCAACCTAACGACTGTTGACGACGTCGACGACGACGCCGACAATCGCCGTCGGGGGGTGAGGTGGGTGCACGAAACGGTGCGAGGTAGATGTCAGATTGGCCCGGACCTCTCTAAAGGACTTTGAAGAGACCGTCCGACCTAGTCTGGTCCACGAGAGGCTTACGCGCGGGCTTTCGCAGTCGTACACGCGATTGCCATACTTGCGCAATTAACAGTCCGTAAAAATGCAAATGTTCACATACCGTCGACTGAGCGAGACCCTTCCTATGCTCCATCCGCTTCCTGGAACTTCCCCGGTTTTGCGGTCAGCCACCGCGCGTCGTACACTCATGGCACGGTTGTTACGTTCGGTTAGGGAAATAAGCCGTAGTAGCCCATTCACGCACACTATTCCACCCACTGTCGGCCACCATAAGGGGACAGGGAAAGGTCGGAATATGTTGACCTGTCCCACCCACCCCTTCCATTTAATGTTCCACACATGTTTTGTACCGTCGAGTTGGTATTTTGTAATTTAGCAAACTAATTTAAAAAACAAAACTAGCGGAAAAAAAACTACTCTTAATTACTTTAATTGTTTTACATTCGCATACGACGGAAAACATGGTGGGTATTGTTGCAGATGAACAGTGCAGCCAGTAAGTTTGTAAAGTTGAATGTGGGTGTGTGTGTGTGTGTGTCTACCCAGTTTGCTAAACGAGCGAGTGTACACACATAGCCAGAAATGGGGACACATCCGATGTGAACGGTATGGCACGGCTTTGCCCGGATTTCCCATTACAATGCCATGGGGAAATTTAGCATTTGCACTATTAGCCCTTTCCACTCGTACAGCAACCAACAACAAAAAACACAGGGAAACATAATGTAATGCGAGGGAAATTCATTTAATTGAGTAAATAAAATGTATACTTTGTTTAACTACGGACTCACATTTCGGACCTTAACGATCTGGTGTGCGAGTGTGTCTGTGTTTGGGTTTTCCGGCTGGGAAAACCCCAAATACCTTTCCACGTTTTAAATAGTGCTCTCCGTAATCAATACAAATTAAATAAAAACACACTTGGTTTCGCGAACTCGTGCACAGTCTTTTGCGCGAAATTGGACACTCGGTTTTTCCAACCCTTCCCCTTTTTTCTCCCACCTGGAGCCGCACGATCGCTCGTTATTCTCGATAGAGGGTTTTCCGGGTTCCATATCCATGCAATCGCCATTGTTATACATAAAATGCTCGCACACAAATCCTCGCTGCGGTCATCGTAAAGTTGGCGGCGGTTGTGGTGGAACTTTTCCTCCCCGGAAAGAAAACACCTGCATTCGGAAAAATAACCATACTAAATTAGTACCCTTTCGCTGACGATTGCACTCGTTTTGCTGTTGTGTTAGTAGGGAAATAGCCACACGCTGCATCAAAATTTCATTCCTTACTAATTTGTGCCGTCGAACAGGGTTTTGCTACAGGCGATGTAAACGAACTTCCTTCACACGACCTCGGCAGGAATATTTTCACATCTCGCTAAACACCACACCGATCGTATTCAAATTACCGATAGTATAAAAGCATGTCCCTGTCCATTTCGTGGAAAACGGAACTCGCGTGCCGTCAGCCCGGACCATCGTGTTGACGTGAAAAGCCTAATGGCAAAGCATAGTTTGTGGTCCTCGCCACAAACCCTCCGCCACATTCCGACGATGCCTTACGTTGCACTTTTTAATGAATCAATTTCCCGAGAATATCCGGGTCATAGCACTTCGACAAATGGTACCACAAAACGATACTCGAGACTGTGGCCATCCGTCCAGGCATTCGTGTTTGCCTGGCACACTACTACCCGAGAAACGGTAACACACAACACACGTGTGGTACACATTCGACCCTAACTGCACAACAAATCCGATCAAAAACGGTACAACGTGTTTCAATTCTTCACTATCGCGGAGCAATTTTAGTTTAAAATTAATAGCCATCGTAAAACCGCGATTGCAGCTGCAAAGACGATTTAATCGTCCCACACAAAATGGCACTTACAACTTTTACGACCATCACACCCTTCGCGCCGACCTTCCAACCCTGTTGGTTGTTGCGTTGAGAAGAAATTCGATACTCGGTTGACCCGGGTGACTGAAAACTCTTGCCACTGTGACACTGGCCTCGAACTCAAAAATCGAATAAAGATTAAAATAAACGCACTCGGAACGCTTCTGCTTTTGTACAAGCAGTCTGCTTCACAAACTCTCTCTCCTTTTCGCCAGAACCAATTGTCGCGCGCGCCCAGTACCGGTGGAAAAATAAATTCATAAATTTCATCCACCCAGACGCAGGCAACAGCGCGACCGAGCGCAAAGTGTTCCCGGGAGTGTCCTTACCCTTAAACGATCTGATGGCAATAAATTTGCCAACTAATAAAAAATGTCTCCCATCTGCAGGGTCTCCCTACATCGCTGGCATACACGATAGAGGATATAGAGGACACACCGGGGGCACCCTGCACTGGTGCAGATCTTCGCTTATCTGCTCGGCCGGATAACTTTGAACTCCATCCCTCGATTTGTACGAGATTTTTCTTACGTCTGTCCGAGCGCCTTTTTCTTCCGTTTCTACGAACCGATAAGCGGAGGGCCACATTCCTTTCCCCCAGCCAACGTTTCGTGGGCGTTACGAAGGACTTTAATTTTCTCGCCCGATGCCACGCAAATGATAAAACTATAAAATTACACCCTTCGCCGAATGCACCCACAGTAATGTCCCGTGCGTATGTGTGTCCTGGTGGGGGGGGAGGTTGGTGCAGAAGTGCAGTACCAACCCGCCCGACCCGATTTCCCGATCCTTGTGGCCAATAAAGCAAATAGACGCTAGGGGTTGATAAACTACCAAACCAAATGGCCGGCCCCCTTCTTTACCGCTGCTCCGAATGCAGTGCAATTATTGGCCAGGCCAGTTGATTCCCTAACTGCCGCGGGCTAATTTTTCTGGTCGAACTTTATCTCGTTTCCTTACGCCACCGAAGAAGGGGAAGGAAGTTAGTGGGATCGTTTTCCCTTTTTTCTCCACACTTTATTCCATCCGTGTACCCGTAGCAATGTACAATTCATTCTGCTTTTCGATTTGTTATGTTATTTTTTTTTTGTGATGGTGTCCTCCCCGCGTGTCCTCCGGAAGGGATTGGCCTCATCACCAAACATTCCCCTATCTAGTGTAGTGTATTTGGTACTTTTCTTTGTGTTGATCCTGGAAAATGTGTGCAGAGAATTGATTGTAACTCTGCCTCTGCAGGAAGGGATTTTGCTACCACACTTACGTGTCGAGTTATTCCTTACACAACCACTATCAACTTCGATGGAATTTTGACCATAGAACGGCTACATAAACACTTATTGCAATAAAAACGGAGATACTGGACGAGAAGAGGGATTTTCAGTTGGTAGCTAGTTCTTCAGTATCTTTTATATTCCCCTTTCAAAGCGATAAAGTTCTTCAACCCAGTGGATTATAATTTGACTTCTAATTCCATCTGAATACTTAGTTATCACCCCACGCAAAACGGGGGCGAACCGTATTTCCGTATTTCTCGCATCGCAAACACATCAAGGAAGAAGAATTTTTCGGCAACTGAGCAACAACAAAAAATTGCATGACGCTGCTAAACTAACGTAACATCACCCACTCCCCCCATTCGGAACATTTTTTCCCGGAAGCAGTATTCTACAACAAAAGAAGCTGAGAAATCGATTTTTCCGTACACCATCCATCCGGCCGGCTACGACGGGCGCACTGGAGAGGTCGAAGCAAAACGAATTATTTAAATGCAACTTTCCTACGGGCGAATCGAAATTACAACCATTTACATAACTTTCTATCCTTGGTGTGGTCGGCACGGCAGCGGATGGGCCTCTAGGAATGCGAACAGTGTGTGTTGTGGAAATCAGACCCAGCTTAAAAGGCACGCCACCGTACCGAACCTGTTAGTGAGGTACTTCTTTTCCCTCGGGGAGTGTACACTTCCAATAAAGGACATCGTTTCGTGGCCATCGATGATGAAGGAAGTAAGCTGCGTAGAGAAGATGCTTTGTGCGACAAAACCGAACCCATTCTTGATAGCCCGTCCGCAAAAGCTACAAGTTGCCAAGAGCCTTTAATGATAGTCATAACAACCACCAATACCTGCCAACGGACCGGACCCGATCGATAGATGCCGCTCCAGGCCCGGGTAGATCATTGTGTATCATCAGCCTTTTCGCAATTATATCACTGCGAAGCGCACATCGCAATTATCCGCAAGGAACACCCTGTTCGCCACATACGAGGCCTTCCAACTCAAGGAAGGCACAATGGACGCGTTGATTAGAAGAACAGAAGTTACACCCGCAACTTGATCACGTCGTCGGAGCTCTAATCATCCGCCATGATTGCATTGACCTTCATCCTTTCCCAGCTTAGCGCAGCATACCGACGACGCTGTCGAAACTATTAGTCTTGTCTGCTGATTTTTCAATCCCGGCCCTAGCCCACCCGAGCGAAGATAATAAGGTTTTTGGTTTAATTGAACGTCCTTTCAATTAGGTTCGGAGAATTATCTTGTTCTTCTTCCACAGCTTCCCCCGGCAGCGGTGGCCATTGCCGGTCAGAAGGTCCTATTAGACGCTATTGATTATCTGCTGGAATTTTGCCCTCAAGGTCGCAATTGCATAATCTTATTGGCTGCTTTAGAACTGTTTACTCAACTCTTCCGGCTCAAGATTCTTCCGGGGCGTATTTATGCCAAAAACCATATGGCCACCAAACTCCACAACTCCACAGTGCAAATGCAAAAGAACCAGAAGGTGATATAAATTTTAATAGAAAATAATTGAGCGAAACTGAACTTCTACACCAAACTTGTGCCGTTTCCAATTTTCAATCTCTTAGTTTCTATCCACACCGATGCGAAGGAATAATTCACCAAAAACACAATGGCTCACGGGCAGGGAAGCTCACGTTCCTTCCAACCGGAGCACCGTCCAATTCGTCTATTGTTTCATTTTAACCAGGTTTTACGCGGTTTCCATTCTATAGCCCTTCATTGTGTGCCGGCAACGCCATGCCGATTACCACCGAATGCAATTGTTGTTCTTTCTCTATAGACACTTCGTTCAAGCACGGTTCTTCTCGAAGGCGTACGGAACCGAACGCACCCACGATGGTGGCAAGTGGCAAGCCCGTGCCAAAGCGAAACGCAATGAGCGAGTGCGGAAAATCGTGCCACTCAGTTCGCCGTTCGCTTGGCTGCCTTCGACTCGCGCCCGCAAAGTAGCATGGAAAAACTTACCAATTTCCCTTTGCTAAGGAGCACGCCCGTCCGTCCGCTCTGGCCCAGTGCCTCGTTATGGCACTGATATCATTTCACGAAAAATCTGCCAACTTTCCAGTTCCACTTATACATTATTCCAAACACTCGCACCCCCACCCTCACCCTGCTGGAACCAGCGAGGTAGAATCTTTTTGCTTCGCTTCGCTTTCGCTCGGTGGGAAATAGTTTTTCAATCTCAATTCCAACGCAACTGGAATGATGATATTTATTTTGCGGTAACATTTTGCACCGCATCCTCCAGTATGACAAAAAAACGCGGAATGGCCGTGGCAGGGACAGTGGGAGGGGGGAAGGGATGAAGCTGGGAAAAGGGACCTCGGGGAAGAATGTTTATCCAAGCTCTTTTGTTCTGCTATTGGCGCTAAATTGTGTCATGGAAAAGTATGATGAAGCTTTTTCCATTCAAACAATTCAAACAGTCATGCCAGTGCGAAGGGGGGATCTGTTTGTTCTCCTGCCTGCCCGACTGCCTGCCCCGTAGCTTTACGTCGTTTAGCTCAACCCACACAACCGCCCCGGTAATACACGCACAACACCCGTGATAGCGAACCACAATCATTCGAATGTCATATCGCAAGAAGATACGTTGATTGTCATCCTTCAAGCTGTACGGAGCGCTTTTCTCCGACCTTAGCTTTGCAATATAAGCTGACATATGTGAGTGGTATCTGGGCACTGCTTCTTCGGGCCTGGGGTACTGCCGTCTTGAGCGACATGCCGTGACGTCCTTCATGCTGTTTCTTCATGGCGAAGTACTACGGCATCTTTTTTGCCCCCGATGCTCCATTGCAGTGCCGGGGACTGGGTCACATGTCAAGAGTGTCGAGATAAGTAAAGTGACAAGCAATACGCGTCGAACAATAACGAACCGCAATGTGCCACACGCTCTAAGAACGTTTCATATTAATATGTGTTTTTTGCTCTTTTAAGTTTTTACGCGCAGAGTGGAACATCACAACCAGACATACGTGTGATTGGTGTTACATCAACTACTTGGTTTGTTGTCATAAAACTGATTCTGTTCTACATTTAATATTGAACAAAACTCCTCTTCAGATATTTGGAACTCCACACATCTTCGCAACCAGAAAAGTTAATCGAGTTCCAGGAATTGTAAACTGTTATGCCATTACTATTAACCGATTGTATCCAACTTTCGTGTCTCGTTATGTTCACTTCACAATTGGCACAATGGTAATCAACCATTCTGCAACTCGCCATGGCAAAACCCATCGATTTCCCCAAAGAAATCCCTGCCTAACTCAATGAAAAGTCTAGTCATCACGACGTTCGGGTGATCTACGGTAATTTATCTGATGTAGACGGTGTGCTCACGAAGGAGAATGTAACGAGAAGCGACCGGATAAAACTATCCGATTCAATAAACCCCATGCCCAAGACAGTAGTCCAGGCCGAATAGTCGAACAGCCACCTAAATTAGCCAGAGTCTCTTTGGCTTCTACCGTTTCTTCCACGCCAAAATGCCAACATCTCGTGCGCGAAAAACTTATGTATGTGTCTGCACCATCTCTTAACTCTCCCCCGTCTCACCAGTAACTTCAAGCCCAAACATTGGTTAGTGGAAAAATCAGGAAAACTTGGTCTCTACACTAAGTAAAACCGCACCACCAAAAAAAAAACCCCTCACCTTTCGTTCTTGGCACCCGAAAAATTGGATAATCTTTTCCGATGCTTTTGCGTCTGTGAGTCCGTTTGGCCGAACGTGCCCGGGAGCAGGTCTCGTGCGCGCCCGAGGAAACGGTCGTGTAAAAAAGCAGAAGCTCACGGCACTACGGAGGACATGGTATCCAGTGGATGGAACGAGTTCCTTTACACTGAGATGACATGAACCGTGCAGTTCTTGACAACCGCAAAACTCTCCTCCACAGTACAACGTTCCGCATCCGCAATCCGGTGTGTCTTCCGGTGTACCAGCAGCAATGGCGGAGGGTATTGTACCTTTTCGTCTACGGTACGAAAAACCCTACCGAGGAAGAAAGTGAACGAATTCATTCGTTTGCGCTAACCTCAACAAATAGTGGCAAACTACTACGACCAAGACTAACCTACACCGAACCACGCCACTCTACCAGCCCCACTACGAGACGAGGACGATTGTGACTGCCACTGATTTGCCAACGCTTCTTAGCCATGCAGCAGCAGTACCGGTAACCACGAAAAACTGGTGGTACGAAAAACTTTCATCCGAAAACCGGAAAATGTCGTTCCGGGGAAAAAGTGCTTCCACAAAACATACACTCACAAGGCTGGGCAGCTAGTAGCTGCAACTTCCCGCAGATGCGGCCTCCTTGTTTTAGTTGCCACACCTTCGTGTCGCCTTTCGTACCCAGACACACACACACAGCAGTGGGAAGTTGCTCTTGCCCGTGGAGGAAATTGTCTTCCACCGGTGTCCAACCGACATACGGCACACTGGCATAAAGGACGCAATTGCAAATGGTACCACGCTACTACCTAGAGCGCGCACCGTCCATTCCTGTTAGGTGGCGACCGTGTCAGAATGAAACGAGCGCACAGTGGAAATGACACTGCGATGCGACGGATACCTCGCTGGATTAAAACGGAAATAAAAACGGCGGCTGACCAGGCTCTCTTCCGTCACCGAAATGAAATCCCTCCCATTCGTCCCCACACTTGGAGGGAGTCCGCTGCACTTGGCTAAGGGTGAGCTAAACAAAACACAAAAAAATAAAACTAAACACGTGTTCCTTCGTTGTACACATTCGGACGCTTTGGGAAAGCGTATAGCACATTGCATCACCGTCACCCTTCAGGTGGTGTGACCCGGAGCTGCAACATAAAGAAAATCCCTTTATTTCAATAAAATAGCGCACGGGATATACCAACATCGAAATAAAGCGAACAGGGAGAACCGGATGGTGATGGCGAATAAAATAAAATGTATTCGCATGTTCTTTGGGCGCAAGAAAAACCATCACAAACCGCCAACCGTTTATTGGGGTGAGAGCAGGGAAATGACGTTCCAGTCGCATTTCTTCCGGCCGGTGTGTGTGTGTGTGTGATCCTTTAACTTATTTGAAACAGAAGTGTGTTCCAGTTTGCTTTTTTGTTCTCCTCCTTCTTCCCACATGTCTTCACTAGATCTGCCATGCATAACCAATAACATTAGAAACTAAATTTATTAACTTCCATTCCGCGGTACATACGAAAAATACCGAAAAACGAATAACATAAATCTTTGACCCCGCGTGTGTGTGTCGCAACGGGGCGATGTCTAAGAAAATTCGAATAAAACTGACACCATGCAGCACAATATTACGTCGAACCGCTGGAAAGGCACAAATGGGCCAACCAACGTCATGAGCCACGACACGGGTTCGGAACCATCACCATCCCCCACCCGGTACACAGCAACCCCGGAACAACCGTAATACGGTATAAATCTCCTATCGGCGGAAGCAGGCAAAATAAACCCTCCCGTGGTGCTGGAAACTACTAAAAACCCAATCCTGCACCATTGCAGTCGATTCGTTTCGCGTAAAACGATTCTTTTTTTGCTGCTGCTCCCTAACTGCTTTCTTTCTTTTCGCTTTCCGATCGTCCTCCTACAAATAGAACGCACCACAAGACATCCGCCCGGTCCCCGGGGTAGGTGTGCGGCAACTGGTAACGGTGCGGCAAGATAAAAACATGATGATTGCAAAGTGGTATGCGCGTGTTTTTCACTTGCTTCCCTGCTTTTTTCTGTCCACATTTTTTTTTCTTTAAATCACCAAAATACACGTGTCATCGTAGCTTTGTTTGTCTCCGATGGTACAAATAAGGCGTCCGGAAGGCCTGTGCGGATTTTTGGGGTGAACGGCCCTGGAGGGATGATGTGACGCGTGGCATCCACTGGCAGGTTCAAATTCCGCACGCCCTTTTTTTTGTTTTATTATCGCACGGCACGGTTTTATAATGCAGTCGCAGCCGGTGATGGGAGACGACCGCCCGTGGGAAGGATACAGTTTCTTATTGGAAAGTATCAAAACATATTGCCACAGACGCTGATCGGATCGGGGATGGCACAAATAGCTCACACGCTCACCTTCGTATCTGCAACGTGTGGAGGTTGAAGCCACAATGTATGGGTTGGAGATCATTAGAAAGTTTGGTAATGCTCATCCAATTTCATAATTACGATGTATAATAACCATCTGCCTCTGTTTACTGCTTTAAAGAGCTTCTAATATAATGATCCTTGTCTATCGGATACAGCTGATCTGGAATTTAACTATATTTTCACTCTTCTGGTGTGGAACGGACAGACATAGACATCAGACATTCTCAAATGATCTCAAAGTGCAGAAGAATTCAAAGACTAAGTC
This sequence comes from Anopheles minimus, assembly GCA_000349025.1. Classification (NCBI taxonomy): domain Eukaryota; kingdom Metazoa; phylum Arthropoda; class Insecta; order Diptera; family Culicidae; genus Anopheles; species Anopheles minimus. Next base: position 12,779,594 of record KB663943.1, on the reverse strand, counting down.
AGCACAATCATTACCATACAGGTTTGGCATTTACGAAAAGGTTAGTTTGCAGAGTTCCAGACATTCAGAACAGAGCTTGGAGTTTGTCTACTTAATGTTCACCAAGAACTGACGACTTCGGCTCCATATTCCCCAACAAAATCCTTATGTCTAGAACATGATTTGGAAAGACCTAAACTCTGCACAACATGTTTAGAGATCTTTGAAGAAGTCTGTCTTGGTTAAAGATGTAAGTATTAACTTGAGAGATTCTCACAGTTAAAGACCTCTGAGACATCACTGAGACATTTCTAACATCACTACAAATGCAGCTTTTAAGGGAAACTATTTGTTGTACTGCTTTTTACTCTAATTTAATCTTAGAATTAGTGGAGTATAATTTGAATAGAACTTCCACTTTTATCAATGTTCTTCAATCTAAAGTAGTTGCCATATACTTATCATTCAATACAATGAAAATTATTCTATTTTAATTGATGCATCCAATTTACTCAAGATTTACATTCAACTCAAATAAACTTCAAATAATTTGTCCATAATTAGTTGAGCAAACAAAACACCCTTCCCATGCACAAACGACAGATATTAGCAAATGAGAAGAAATCCCAAGAATCGTCACCTCATTTAATTGCACACAAGCACACGCGCACGCAGCGACGCAACTGCCAATAACTCTCACCCGGAAAACACAGATTTACACAAATGTTGCAACCCCAATGACAGTCATAGTGCCAGGGATAATTACTTAAGTGCACGAACATCACATACTTTATCGCGCATTCAAATTATCCGCCGCATTAGCTTGCACCAGCTAAACTACTACACGCGATTTCCAATTTACACTTACGCCTTTTTTCTGTTGTTGCGTGTGTGTGTGTCTATGGCTGTTTATTCTCACCACCCACCCACCCACCACGGTGGTGGAGTTTAAATTATACGCTGGCGCTACCCTTTTTCCCGAGTCGCACCGTGGCACCGTTGCATGCAGCGGTCCACCTGATACGTCACGATCACGAAAACCATGCTCGGGGTAACCAGCAAACCGTGAAAAGCGCACGAAACGGAACGGGACGTAAAACGAACGACTAAACATCGAGATGTCATCGTGACAAGGGCTGATGGGTGGCTTTCAAGCGGGCAGATTAAACACGCATTCACATCGTTCGTACACCAATTCGTCAGGCGGTTGGAGCAGAACAGGGGGCGAGATGTGTGTGTGTGTGGTAAATGTAAGCAAATATTTCGTTAAACTGCCACCCGCTTGTGATCCTTCGTTTGCGTCCACCCCACCTCACACCCCCGCCCACAGCCACCTGTCACCTTTTGCGGATCCTGCTTATTAATTGCAGTCTGGTGCGAGTTTCGCGAACCAACTCCGACGAACGAATGCTGTACCGTTGACCAATCCCGAGATAATGGATCCACATTTCCCAGGACCCGGCGCAGTGCCCAGGTCATCCTGCATCTAAACACCGCGCGGTGTGTCGCATTCGTGCCACCTCACACACTCAGCGTGTACCTTTGCAGTGTACCGAAGCCGCCGACAGCGGACCGGCCTGTTTTGTGCAAACTCCTGCCAGCAGATCCTTAGTCGCTGACGTTCAGCTACTGCTCGCTGACAAATGCTTACCGAATGGTTGGGCATTTAATTTCCATCCTAGCCATCAGTGTGCAGCCCGTTCGTGTCCGATCGTCCCGACCGCGTCCCGTACGTTTTACGTACGGAAGGTAAATATTTGGTTGACATGGTTACAAATGGGCCCCCCTCGATCCCGTCCACGTCTTACTCCGTCCAACCCGGATGCTGGAGCACTGGTGAGTGTTCTGACGTGGAAACATCAGGTTCTACGACTTCAAAACATGCACGATGCGACTCTGGTGTGGTTGTGCTAGAGAGAGGGTTTTTTACACAATTCCTCCGCTTTTCGGTTTTCACACTGTTTGTCCCATCGAGGATGATGTTTTCCACACCTTTTTTTTATGTTGTTGTTTGCCATAAACCGGTACATAGCGCGCGCAGGAACGACAACGATAACGCTTTTTAAGCAGTTTTCGGAAAGTAAATTTTTCTCCCATTTATAAATGTCACGATTTCGGTCAATTAGTTTCACCTGACCGAGCACTGTTGCCACCCATCCCATTCGGTCGGTGTGCGGATTTTTGTGTTCCATTGCAAAACAAGGAAGGGACGTAAATATGAAGTGTTTGACGTTAGCTTTCGAAAAACTTCAACAGCTGCTGCCAAATAGCCATCATTCAGCACTAAACACGTTGCAACCGTTTCTTTATACGACGTCCTGCCACTTCAAAAAGAATAAAGAGTGCTAAATAAAACAAAGAGAGAGAGAGAAAGCGTTTTGTGCTAGCGGATTAGTATGACGGGTTCGAAAAGGCTGGGCAATCAAATTCTCACACTTCAATCGATCCCCGGTCAGATCCGGTTAGATCCGGGTGCGGTTCTCAGTTACGTTCGGGTTTCCGCCCGTGGGTTCTCCGTCCGCTTCAGAGGCGGCAAGAAAATCAAAATGTAATATCCTTTCTATTGCCACCCGTCGTTCCTTCGAGACATTTACCCCCCCAACTAAACCGAGTACGTGTATCTGTGTCTTCCGACCGACGATCCCGATCCCGTCCACAGCCCCGGAAGTGGCACGATATCGTACGCAATAGCGATTTATATTGCGAAAGTAATCTCGGACGGCAAGAATAACTGCAACAACACAAAAAAACAAAAAGCGAAATATCATCATTCAGCAAAGTGATCCGTCCGTCCGTCCGTCAATGCCAGCGCCGGGAAGTATCTGGGTTTGCAAAAGCCGGCGTTCACCCACCAAACAGACATGTGTGTGTGTGTGTGTGTTTCTCCGTGTGATAAGACGGCAGAAATGTTCCTTTGTACACCGAGCGAATCGCTTTTACGGTATTTCAATGCTGTCAACTTGTTTTATCACCAATCAAAAAGGAACGAACGTACATTTGCTAGCAACAACAGGCAGCCAAGCATCGCCCAGTCACATACATGGAACCGGGAACTTGGCCGGCTCGAGGTTCTGGGCGCCCAATCCGCCCGAGAACGGAGCGGATCCATATCAGCGTCATCTACAATGGTAGGTCCGGCAAAAAGTGGATAAGAAGAGATCCAGCCCGGATCCGCTTGCCTGCTTGGTACGGACATGCGGAAGGAAATATTTTACCAAGTTTCCGAGGATTTTTCATCAGAATTTTCACCATCCCACGCGTTCCCAACAAGTACACCCTCCTCTCCCGGCACAGAAGTCAGATCTTTTTATGATTGCACCTTCTGTTTCTTGACCGTTTCTTGAGTGGAAGGCGTGCGGTGCAATGTTGCTGCTGCTGGCCGTTCGAAGAAAAGCGTCTTTCCGTTTTCTGACCTAGCCGACACATTTTCCGCTCATCACAATTTGTTCCTGCTCCAGCTCAACCGATGCGCCCAAAGCGAGCAAAACTTTCACCATAAACTAGGACAAGAAATCTGGAAAAAGGGCAGGAGTTTCCGGGGTTGGCAATAGTTTTTCAAACTACGGAACGGTACCACCCCAAAACAGTCCGGCAGTTGCTGCTGAGAGGTGGAAATATATTTCGTTTGTTTTGCCCGAGGCCGCATCCCTGTCCAAAGGAAGGCACGCTCGAATCAAACGCTCGATGTGCATGGAAACGCGGTGGAAGTTTTGCAAAACCCAGCGCAGCATAAATATTGTCGGAAACGGTGAACATACCAACCCCGAAGACTTTGAAGACTTGCTCCCCGGAGCTCCGTACTGCGTGGAATGGACGCTCCAGACGATCAGAGATTAAAATTGTTTCCATGCAAGGAAGTTGCAACGGTACGGTGCAAGCAACAGTTTCAATGCACTCCATCGTTCCCCGTTCCAGGTCCGGCTTGATGTCAAGATATAACTGCTACACCGAAGTCCTCCCTCCCTTGTGACAAGTATCGTGCTCGGAGCATGGAGCCCATCCTTCATTAACATTCAAATCTTATTCTTAATTAGGGTAGCACCTAGAGGTGGTCTTAATTAATTTCATTTCATCACCCGACGACAAATAGTGGATCAAACAATGGCTCAACTTACTGTCATGAATATCTCCGCCCGTTCCACGACCTCCATGCACCGCTCAATCACCCACCCGGTTTTCCCCACCGGGCAGAGCGGTGATTAGAAATACATTCAATTTGAATATAAAATTAAAACCACCATCACCACCAAACATTGTCGATGATATCCTGCCCATGGTGCCATGTTTGCCGACGCAACCGGAAAGCCTTTGATTTGTTTGAGTAGAAAATGCGATTAGCATAAATACAAACACGGGCCCAAATGAGACCCACCAAACTTTCTGCCTGCGTGAAGGCACTCATGCTTGCCGTGGAGAAAATATGTTTTCCCAAACTGCTACCCGTTTCTGCCACAGTCGGGCACGGCCAACTGGAAGCTCGCTACAATGCTTCAATATTTCGCTTAATTTATTCCACACCGGTAAAGTAGACATGCACGTTGTAACTCCTTTTTTTTGCAATCAGTATTTTAACTCAATTCGATTCCGCTACTGTGCAGTTCGGTTTTAAATTGTCGAGGAGGTTGAGGATAACAGTGCACACGCAAGATTTAAATAAAATCATATCAACGTTTTTGTTTTTTTTGTTTTGTTCGTTTGCGTACTGCACGCCTCAAAGAGCAGGAATTGTGAAACGTTTCGATTACAAACAAGAACGCGCCCACACACACGTACAAAAAACCAACCCAGCATCCCACCCGACCCGTTTTGCCTATGCTAATGGGGCGAAAATGTTATGCAACGTTCAGAATTGCTAATTTAAGGAAAATATTTTCCTCACTTTTCGAGTGCGTAACGAAAAAACCAACAACCGTAACCACAGCGCCAACAAAACCAGGCCAAGCATGCATGGCTCTGGCTGACGGACGCCATCGCATCCTTGCCCAGCGCCGCATCGCCATAAAATTGATGAATTAATCGAGTCCTTGACGTTCCCCGGCCGGATCTGGTTGCTAAACAATCTGACTAATCTGACCCCCGGTACGTGAAGGCACACGCCACTCCTTCAGGAAAACTCCGCGCGTCCGAATTCCCGTACCCGTACCTGACAATTTGAGGGCGAATGTAAAGCAAAACACATGTTTTCGCCCATCAAAACACGTGCTCAGTGAAGAGCGAGGGCCACATTTCAATGCATAAATGAATATTTATCCTCCGCACTGTACTGCTCTTCCGGGGGGATGACCGAGGAAACGAATGGGCCTGCCAGAACGTAACTCATTTTCTATACCCAAAGGGATGGTCCTTCTTCCCATTCTTCCCATTCATCCCTTCCTAATGACCGTGAGTCTCAATGCGGCCTTTCATTGTGTGTTGCGCTCGATGGCTAACGGGGTTCATGGCTGAGTGGTTGTTTTTCGATTTTGCACACATATTCAAAGATCGTTCCGTTTTTTGGTCTGCCTGAAGTAGCGCTAGCGCTCTTGCAGACTAGGAAAAGCTTCATGCATTTCCTAGCCAAGCGATAGGCTCGGTTAGATACATGTTATCGGTAGATCTGCATAAATAAATAACGCAGCAGCAAGAAAAAAAAGATTTCAACAAAACAACGACACAAAAACGCACATCCACCAATTGGGAAGAGCTGAAAGATTAGGTTTATTTTCCGCCAAAAACCGATTGCGTTGTTGTTTCAACCCCTCACGTACTCATCCCCTCTTGTGTTCCCGCGCCATCAATGTGAATTCTAAAGATCCGATCCGAAAAGATGAAAGGATTCATATCGTTACAGGGACCGAAAGTTGGAGTGGCGTGTAGCACTAAACTTGATTAAAAATTCACATCAGCTATTCGAGGTGATTCATCAGTAAACTTGTGATTTTTTTATTTTTTGTTCGTTGGGTGTTGCCTACTTTAAAGGTGGGAACTTTGCACCGATAGTGATGGTCGGATTTAAAGCCCTGGAAACTGTCCTTTCCGTGTCCGTCGCAACGATCTCATCCCCAGTGGCATTGCACACGAAACTTGGTAATGAATAATTTAAGCAACGTTAGCCTTCCCGGGCATCTTTCGATGCCACCGTCCGGGTGCTGGCACTGCGACTCTATCGTGCACATTAGCTGGAAGTGCGCAACCATTATCGTTAGGTTTGGCGGATATGTTTATGGATGAAAGCGGAAACGATCCCTGCAACCCGGAAGCCATTCACCTGTTTGTCGCAGATAATACCGGGCAGAACGGTTATTTGCACACTGTTGTGTAGATTACGGTGACTGTAAAATCAAATTACCTGCTAGCAAATCTTGAAGGCCCCGTTCACCTGGTTGGTGAAACACTGACGCAGCGCATTCATGTAAAAGGGCGTTTGCTGGACGAGTTGAAATTTCAAATATTCAAACATGACTATAAAAGTTGAGCATTAACAGGGAAAATCCACTGCAAAATAATTCAGTAATTCCTTGAGGATATCGTTAAACAAAAAATCACAACCCCACCAGATGGTCGAACAGAACAGGCCGACTCCATTTACAATTATGCACACTGTTTCGTGGGCGAAAAGAAGCGCAGGAACATTATTATATTTGTTAGCAATCATTTCCAACAGACAGATCTTCCAACGTATGCAAATTTCTGTCGCACCCAAACGCACCCCGAAAAACCCGGCGTGACATCCACGGTGGCCGCTAGGGGGAAACAAGGAAGGTGGAACAGCCAAACGCACCACCGGAGCATACCAATTTGCACCCAGCTCCAATGGTCGCCGGGTCACGGATGGTACGATGCATATAACTTCCAATTAACACCAGCTGCTACTTCATTTCGGATCAATTACGCTATTTATCGGGCGGACACGGTCGCGCCATACGTTCGTTCGTTTATTAAAAAAGAAAGAGAACCAATCCACCCAAACTGCAACAGGAAATAAAAGCAAAAAGAACTCGCCCAAACAATTACGATCCCAAAGGACAGTTGGGGTGTTGGGATGGGAAGGTGGATCCCACAGAAAAAAAGAAAGCAAAAAATTCCTGCAAAATTAATGATGCCCCAACTGTATGCCCTTTTCCTGTTGTCAAAGAATGTTTCTCTGTTTTCCTTTTTTTGTTTGGTGTGCGTGTCCAATCCACGTGCAAGTTGTTTGCAATCTGGCAAAATCGCAGTTATGTGTCCCTATTTTTTTTGGTTGGCGTTAATTAGAATCCTAACGCTGTCCCAGCACGGTCAACTGGGTTCGGTGTACGGCTCACACCTAAATCCTGGCTCCTATATCCATCACACACACACACACTTCCGGTGCGTCCCTCTGTAACGTGTATCGGGACGGGGACAAAACTCTAGAGGTCAGTCAACCAGTGTGGACAATATTTCTCCTTCCGGTACAGCTGTATTTTTTTTCTTTCTATCCCTTTGGGAGCGAGTAGAGACATGATTGAAATGGTAACTATGTAGCAATTAGCTTAAATGATGCTCACCCGAACGGGTAATGAACTAGAGCAGTCGACGAAGGGAGTAAACGGGAGCCTGGAACCTGTGGGGGAGGGAGTAGCAAAGAACCGTTCTACCTTCGACATAAAACCGATATCAATTATTCATGTCTACCGTGAGATCCCATGTCCATCGTGCATGGACGAGAGGACGACTTCGAGGTTCGTACAAAACCCGATGCACGGATGGACGTGAAGTGCACGCAGAGGGTTGTGCTGCTTCCCCACCATTGGATGGCAGAAGCCGTTCATCATGTGATATGTTGTGCATCTATCAAATAATCCATCATCTAAAAAGCACCGGAGCAGCAGCACCGGGATGGAACAGCAGCATCATCATGCTGATGATGTTGTTATTCGCTCGGCAAAACGCATCATGCTCGCCGGAGCATCGTTTGAAGGCATCAAACATTTAATGCTTTTACCCTTTTATATTATTTCCGTTTACAATCGGCATTACTTTTTCATGACCATACCAGCAGTAGCACTCGGAATCGAATGCTCACCTACTGTCCAATCGCTTTATCGATAGGTTAAAGTGTACGGAGGTCCCCTGTTAACAAGGGGCAGTGGCATTTTGCTTCATTTAACATACCTTTTTAATGGGGTCCCTACCCCAAGCGGGACGTGAACCACTGCAATTAGCCACACACAAACACGCCCGCGTGTGCGCTCGTTTTTTTGCCGATAACAACTCATTCAACAAAACCGGGCCCGCTTTTAAAGTATAAAGTAAACCTCCACAAAACCTGCAATCTGCTCATGCCAGTGGAACTCATCCGTTTCCGACTTCAAAGCAACGCCTAGCGTGGGCTATATCGTTCCAATTATGCTGCCGGTTCGTACCGGAGCAGATCTACAGCTGGCGAACTAAATCAACGCGCTATCCAACGGTCGGATCTACCGAAACCGGAACACCAACACACGACAACGACTAGCCAAAACAACAAGTGCTCTGTCAAAAGGCGGAACCGGCCATCCTGTTGTGATCTTTCCATTGTGCCGGGGCCGGTTGTCTGTCCAAGGAAAAATGAATTTTGATGAATTGATTTCGTTCGCGGTCGCCCGACATACATCACATCATGCCAGCTTCTTCCCTGATAGACCAAACATCCAAACCGACCCGACCGCATAAAATGAGGCCCCTCGAAATACGACCCAAAACCGTGCTAGGACATTCATGTTTTGATTGCTGCATGTGATTTGAAGTGTTACCACGGGTTCGGACGTTCCGGCCAGACGTTTATTTGACAGCGCACTAGCCCGGCAGTCTGCGTGCCTGCAGCAGCTGGCCCGATCGTTAGTTTTGCCAGTACGGGTGGTTCGGAAATTGCACTGCTTATCGTACGCCGTCTGAGCTGACGTTTCTTTTTGCTCCGGCTTTTGATAAATGTTGCATACGAGGGCCCGAGCATACGGCCATCGCTTCATGTCCAGCGCGCATATGTGATGTCGACATTCGACAGTTGATGAGCTGTGGTGTTCACAAATCAATACACCGCACCGTACCGGGATGCTTGCTGGATTTGCAGCCTCAAACAACCACCACGAACAGATCCCGGAAGCTCGCCTAATGCGTATCGGCTCGTTCTCGAACGGATAATTAAATATTTGTGTTAACAGTTAGCATACAAATTGATGTGACACTGGAATGCCATGTACTTGTGTGCCTCGATTCCGATAGCTAGCCTCGGGCAGGAATTTTCCTCGAGCACCGCCTAGAGGTGAACGATGACGGATGTACTTGAGAGTAGAACACTTTTCCCGGAGGTAGCATGATATCTACCTCCTGCTGGCCATTTTAACATTCCAAAAGAGGTAGACCCCTGCAGGCCGTATAATATGAACCTGCAATTTACCGTCTGTTTCCCGTTGAAAGAGGGCCCACACGTGAAGGATTGCTCTAACGACGAGTTCCAACTCTATTGCGTTCCCAATGTAACGTTGTCCAAAGTAATGAAGTTTGGCAAAAAAACGGCATAAAGTAAAGAATCAAAAACTCCCTCGTTAGAGCAGGTTCATGTTGTCAATTCCTTGTGCACTTCAATTCCGGTTCCGGTGTAGTGAGCGGCTATATTCCCTCTTCAACTGGCAACCATCTCAGATCTCTATAAGGGGGAAACTCTCTAATCTCTACAAGGGGTGTGATTGTGGCAAGCCCGAATCGTTCCAAACGAGCGAAGGGCCTCACTTGCATTCGCATTTAAATCAATTTCTAATGACACAAAACACGTTGGCCCTGCGCGTCGTTTAACGGTCCGGTTTATTTTTGCTCTCACACCGTTACTTCGTTACGAAATTGTTTGTCCCCTTGTAGCAGTGCAGGGGAGTTCTGTGTTTTCTTTCCAAGACGCACGCTAACTTCTTTAGGATGGAAATATGTTAATTTAAATTATGATGCGAAAATTGATGGGGTGTCGCTAACTGATGCGACACCGAGGAGGGGTTTTTTTTTTGGGTGCTAGAACATCCTGTCCCGAGAACATAGAAACAAGGAACGGTACGGCGAAAACAGCAACTTCCGGCTGGCCGGAAACTTTCCCGATCGGATCCGCCCGCGTGACGGGACGCGCGTCTTGAGAGTTACTGAAGCGATGACTGGCTGGCTGACACTGCTGACGATGATTATTTGCCTAGGATGCCGAATTTCGCCAGTTCGTGTCCCTCCTTGCCCTTTGACTTGGACCTGTGCGGAACTTTCTGTTTAACTTGTTAATGCAATTTAATTAATTTGATTGAAGTGCACAGACGCCTACGACACAAACGCGTAGGCAACGGATACGCGTCGCTGACTTTCGAACCCGCTTCTTGACACCCATTATCCTGCCCGGTCGGGTTCTCGATCGCTAGAACAATCAATCGGTGGACAATATTTGACGTGGACGTATTAAATCAACTGGTTCTCGGACTCCTTGATGGTGATTTTCCACCTTAACGCTACAGTGCCCGGAATGCATATTCATACGACTGCACGCCCATCAATCACGCCTGATATATTCCCCAGGAGCAGAACAGTCTGCAAGACAAATGCGACCATCGACCAAAGCCGGCCTACAAATCAAAATGGTAATCTAATTAATATATCATAATATACACACCATACACCAATCAGATCACACTGCAGCCTACAGCAGGTGACCGATACTGCACCAATTCTTCGATTGATTCGTTACTTCATCTAGATTCAATTTGACTGTATTTTAATAACAATCATAGAGATTCAATTTAAATATAAAATATATTATCCCCACACCACTGCAAACTGCTGCCACCGACGGCATTTGCTCACAGCGGCTTTGTTCCGCGTTTTGCCAATTACAGGAACGGCCCGCAGTCGCTGATAATCTGATTTTACAATTCCACTTTCATGTGTCCGAAGGGCACTCGTGCCTTTGGCCTACCAGCAGAATCACATGCGAGACGTACAGTGGTTGTCAAAATTAAGTGTCCATCACTTTTTTTGTTCTGTTTTGCCTGCTGAATGATGAAATTCTCATCAAGGATTTTAAGAGAAATACTTCCAGATTTTCCTTCAGGATGGCAATGTAGGAATCTGATAATTTTGTCGATTTTGATTATATTTCCCACTCCTGCCCTTTAGACTGTTCCTTGTTTGTGGTGGTCTTGCAGCCCCTCACCAGCTCTGCACCACATGCAATCCCGCCGCTTTTGGTTGAAAATTTCGAATTTTTATATAAACTTTCCACAGAACTGATTCCCAAAATTCTATTGACTTATCCGTAGGTTTTTCTGTGTATTTGATCCGTTTGGCTTTATTAGCCTTGCTAACGAAAGGACATTTCCTAGCAAGCTTGTTCTTAAACCCTTCAGCTTTGATCAGGTGTTACTCTCAGAAATAGGTAATCGAAGGTTTTCCTGAATCTTGTGGACTCTTTCCTTAGGATTTTTCTTCACCGTCACCGCACGATCCTGGAGTCTGATTGAGAGTCCGTCATGGGTTTTCTGCCGATGTCTAGCCGGTCTACCACTGATTCGAAGGTTTTATGTTTCTGTAGGATTTTCCCTAATGCTGCTTTGCTAATGTTGTTTTGTTTTGCAGCAGTCAGATGGAAATCCATCTTCTCAATATCCCAAACAATCAACTTTCGTACAAACAATGGAATTTTCCTGGAAGTTCGAGTAAACATCTCAGTTCTCAAAATCGACAACAGTGTTTTAACTTCATTTTTCTTTAAAATAATTGCAAAAAAGTAAAAAAAAGGTGGGCACAATAATGTTGACAACCACTGTATGAGTGCAAGTGTGTATTGGTGCGTGGCTTATTCCAATATCCTGAACCACTTGTGAAACCCTTGCAATACAGCTAGACATAGGCAGGAAGGATCAAAAATCCACGCGTGCATAAAAAAACGTCCCAATTCAACAATGATTTTTAAAATATTAAATTAAAAATATTTCCCCTCCCCTCAAACACAACCCCTTTCGATTTTGCGACCACACACCGGTCGTCCTTGGCGTGCGGCAGGGATGGATGTAAAGCCGAAAAGCGAAATACGCCCCTTTTTGCCACAAACTTTCCCACCGCACCACACTTTAGGTAATGAGAATTCAAAGATGAACCAACCACATACAGCTTCAATTCGTTTGGACCTATTTTCCCAATTTCACCATCCGGTTTGCACCGGCAATGCAGTTTGATTCCCAACCCAACCACCGACCACGACCGGCCGAGTCTCTTATTTTGAAAACGTTCACTCCATTTCCTGCCCTTTGCTTCGCTTTTCATACTGTAAATTTAATTGAAACGAATTCGCACATCAAGTGTGGTTAATTACGCTAATTTAGATGAATTTGGCGAGTCGCAATTTGCTTTTCAAACCAAATCATATTACCACGCCGTATTATCGTGTAATTGATCTCACGCAGCATGACCACACACACACACAAACGCGGCTTATGGCTTATGGAAATTGGTTTCAAAATTAGCTTCGCTTATTGTTTTTCATACCTGCCTGCATGGAGGATGGATGCATATATGCAATGCGTACCAAAGCGGGAAAACCCCCCAATGCAGTAATGCTGTAATGGACTTGCACAAGATCAATGATGTGCATAAATACTCATCGTGGCGTGGAAATGGCCATTCCAGAAAATTGTATCTCGCCTTTCTTTTGTACGGGGTTTTCCATCTTGCGCCCATTTTCCGGCTGTGTGATAGATCCCGATAGAAATAAATTCCAATGAAATGGCACCATTTGCTTTATGCCCTTTATGTATTTTTTTTTTATTCACATCATTCACTCTTTTTAGGGTGTGACCTATACTATAGTGAGAGTACTTTGATGATTCGGAACATTCCATTTGAATTTATTTAAAAATTCATTTGCAGTACGTGACGGGTGGCGTACCAGCTACATCATACAGTTTTCCCTATTTTTTCCCCGCTAGTTTTCATTTTCATTTTGACACGGAACCATTCGAATGGGGGAAATTCCTTTTTTTTCGCATCCATTTTAAACCATTGCATACTTTAAGATGTTTCATGTGCGGGAATCAAAATGGAATCGTACAGCATTACTGTACCGTGGCAAAGCGACACACACATGACACATGCATTACAGTGCCTTCATTTATGGTTGATTTTCCACTATCATGGTTTGCAATTTTCTTTTATCGACACCCGCCCGCCTTTAAAGCTCGGTTCCGGATGCCTTTCGCACCAGTTTTGTCCTTCCAGTTCCACGCATGCCGTGCATCCGTTCAGCCGTTTAAACGATTCTTCCATCGCCAGTAATGACAATGGCCTACCCTACGAGGCGGCGAAAATGAACCTCCCCCGGGCGGCGAAAAGCAGGAAATGAAATAAAGCACGGTATACGGTCGGCCGGAGGAGGAGATCGGGAGGGCATCGTGACGGCTGCAGACGATTGCATCGTTAAGACACCATGACGAATGGGTTCTTTGCAAACGACTCCTTCCGAAACCTTCCTTAGAAGCATCGGAATGCCATTTTCCGCTCCACAAGAAATTCTCGCATTGCCTCGCATTATTAGAATGTGTCTGTACGATTCGGTCGAGACAAAGTCAGAATGCGAAAAGCCACCCCAAAAAACACACCGAAAGGAAAAATGGCCGTCTGTAGGCGCACACACACAATAAGGCGCCAGCAGCGAACGACTAAAATGCAGGGTCGCATAATTGGTATCGAGATTTTCTTGGCGATTCCACTTTCTTTTCCATGAAAATAAATAAATATGTCTCCCCCTTTTTGGCAAAAGTCTACCACGCCTTGCCTTCGTCCAGATCCTTTCCGATTGGGAAATTCTCGACAAAACCGAGGGGGGGGGGAAGTACGAACAAGGGAAAAAGGTCTCCCGATGGGATCAAAAATGTAATTAATTTTTCGGGCCAAAAACAAAACCCGGAAGTCATGTGTGTCGTCGTGCTGCGTCGATGGGTCTGAGGTTTGGATGAAAAGAAACAATTAGCCCATGCCATGGTTTATGGGCAGGTGCCTGGTAGGACAAAATGTACCAAATGAGCATAAATTTAGGCGCTCGCCTGCTTGCCATGCCGGAAACGGAAAGCGGGCAAAAGTATATTTTCCCGTACAGCACATCTGTGACAGCAAACGAGTGACAGTTGATTTGAGGCCAGCGAGCGAAGGGTCGATGCCATTGCCGTACCGGTCTGGGGGATGCTGCTTAAGGATTATCCTTTCGATAAACTGAATCCCCCTTTTGCGCACGTACGTCGGTTTGGTTGCGCGCGCGCTAGTGTGTGTATATATGTACCCGTAATTAGAAATCTAATCAAGTTTACCGTCGAAACCATGCTGCTAATGAGACTAAATTGTGACGTTTGACGTCAAGGATCACCAGCAGTCGCTGCATGGGAAGCGACCGTCCCCCAACCCACATTGACAGGTGGGTACACACGTTGGAGTCACACGTGGCTGTTTTGTTTCTGCGTATGCGGTAGTTCGTATGTCAAAAACTGTGTGCTTTCGCGCTGCGGTTTTTACAATATCATAACTCTGCAAACGAAGCGCCATCCGAGTATTTTGGGTGAAAAGGAAAGGGATCGCGCGGATGGCAAAGTTCAAGAAAACATGACTAAAGTTTAAATTAACTCCAGCCTTACCGAACGGCTACCACCAGAATATCGAGTTCATGAGCTGTTGCGGTCGCAAGAATGGAGGTTTCTTTTTTATTCTTGAGTGGGTCCCACAGCACAACATATTTTCAATTTCTTCTTACTTGTGTTCGTCTGCGTAATAAGCAAAATATTTCAAACATTTTAAACTTCCCCACGTACCGGGGGGATTACTCGTTTTATTTTTACTGTCGTTTTATTTACCTTTTTTTGTTTTTGTTTCATCCATGTCCTTCCAACTCGCTGTCCTACTAACACTCTTATACCTTAATCCTTGCCATCGGCAGTTCAATTTCTTGATGTTGAATTTTAATTTCCTTACAATGGGGTCGTCCTGTTCCTTAGAGGAGGAGAGAAACAGGCCCCTTTCGTTTATCACCATTACCACATTTCAGCAGCCAGCGTTGGGAAAACTTTTTCGCTTCCCCATACACACACACACACACACACACACAAAACAGGCCACCGTGGTGCAGTGGTCGCTGCAAAAAAAGAACGAAGTACACAGGTCTCACTTTCTCTGCAGATGACAACATCATGAAAGTTTATTAGGGCTCCAAACCGGCTCCCGGGATCGTTTGGGATCTTGGCTTGTGTTTATGTTATGGTATTTGCCTTCCTTGGTACGCCGAATCTTTGGATTGAAAATCCTTCTTAACATCAAATGGATTTCAAATCCCCGAAGAATTGTAACCATTTCCGGTGTTTATGTTTTGCGTGTGTGTGTCTGTATGTCCTTCGGTTCTTCCTGCCAACTACAGTGAAACGATAACCTCAGGATCTACTAAAGCAAGAATGTTTCGACTTTCTTATCGACTAATGACTCTTGCCGACAACTTTAAGCCCAAACGAACCGTTAATGTGACGGCAGCAACGGGGCAAAAAAATGTCATCTCCACTAACTTTAGCACCACCGTGAAAGTAGCTGCCACTATTAATACCTTACGGTGAAGCACTAGTTTAGGAAGCCCGTGCGACGGCAAAACCCCGTCAACGGGATAATATACCGGGAGCAGATAAAAATAATCACAAACTTTACCCACGACGTATGATAAAAGTTCTGCCAACTAAATCCACCCTTCAACCGGGTGTGGCTACCCCACAAGTAATGCTTCTGCAGTAGGGGAGAGGACACCCAAAGCTAGTGCAAAATGAAGCGGAAAAGTTCTGTTCCTATTGCCACAATTAGAAACGACTCGCCACACTGTCCATTCAACCAATTTCAGTACAGTGATACTCCTTCCTGAAGAAGCCATTCTTGTACTAACAATCGCTTCTTAAAAAAATATATACTAAAGCTCCCGTGTCTGAAGTTCCCGTTGGAAGTGTCTCTCCTTCTAGCCTCACGATAACCGACCAACCGGTGCATCTTACCTTACTGACTTCCATAGCGATAATAAGTTGAAAGGCAATGAAAGTCCTTTTTTGCTTTTTGTGCCGTTCATACCACCTCAAGCTTTCCACCATCACGAAAACGATGACAAACACGAAGCGCACCGGGTGAAGTACTGGGATGAAATGTGAAAAGTGCACTGCATCAATTTCGTTGCAGCCGTGGGACGATACCAACCACTTGAAAATTCTCGACCCCCCCCGACATTCAGCGGGCAGAATAGTTCAGTGAAAATATTGCCAACAATTTAGCTCTACAAATTTCGTAATTTGCTCTTGACTTAAAAATTGGCGACCACTCGATGATGAAAGGTAATGAAAGGCAAAGCTAATGGAAAAAGTTCTTTCATTTTTGCCCCCACCTTCGTTCATATTACCTCAAGCAGGGAGAGAGAGAAAAAACTGGACACGGTTCGTTAATTTCGGGACCAACTTTTGTCGATGTCTTGACTCGTCTTGGACGGGTGTGGGTTTAGGGTGGCCCACACTATTACTGACGGGGTACCAAATCGGTAAAACATACAATTCACACCCTTCGCTACGGTGTTCTACTTTATCATGCAGGTCGCGACTGAATCGTCTTCCGATGAGCAACTTTCGATAAAAATACCTTAAACTTCATCGAAGAAAATTACAAACACATTCCTTTGATCTTAGGGTGAACCATGTGATCTGCCCCATTCACCACCCCGAAGAAGCACGACCTTTTAGCAGTGGAAAAATACATTTTTAAAACATTACCCGCTTCCACACCACGGTACCGTCACTCGCTGATTGCTTCCCGAGCAACCCCTCGAGTGACAGCGGACAGGGAGAAAAATCGGGAAAAAGGCATAAAGAACCCCTCATGCGTTTAAGATGATATTTTCCTTATCTGGGTTTTCGCTCCTCCCCCGGTGGATGGTGCATTGCTTCTTTGTACAGACGCTCCCTTCGTTCCCCAAGACCGATGCACTGATGCTGGTACAAGGACGTCACGCAGGAAATGGATTTTTGCTCGCTACACATCCGGCTGCGGGCTGGTGTTGGCAGCCGTTAAAACAAACTTTAAAAAGATAAAATAACGCTACACATGAAACGAATGGGATAAAAAAACTGAGATGGGGACGAGTTCCAATGGTGGAAACTTTCGAAGGTGCGCTTAAATTATTCATACCCAACTCCCACGGGAAGTCGCTGGCCGCTGACGGCTGGCGCTCCCTGGAAAATCAACCTCAAGCCCTGCAACAGTGTGTCCCCTTGTCACTGATTGCATCTCCCAACCCATGTCGGGACCCACCTCCGGTGATGATTCCGTCTTATCTGAGATTATTTCCCACATCCGGTGTACCGTCTCCGCAGCACAATAATGCAGCAGCTCGAAACAGGGAATGCCCGAAAAATGCGCTGCCCGGCCCGATGTTAATGGTTTCATCCATCGCATCTATTATTTACAAACACGAACCGCACAACTTTCTGTCGTGGATCGGCGTGAAGGATGTGCCACTAATACATGGCAGCGGAACCGTCCGACCGGTCGGCGCACGGAAACGACGGCACGGCATTTCATAAGAAATATATTTATATTTATGCAAAATTACCCGCGCCCGGGAGGCGGGAATGGCACATTAAAAATGAAAATTACTCTCACTGCAACCCGTAGTAGCGGGATCCGCGTGGTTTCGGAACCTCAAACCACTCCGCACAAAGGCTCCGAACGGTTCCGAAACGGCGGCATATGGAGCGGTGCATAACAACACTGCTGCTGTTGCTGCAGCATCAGCACAACCGGTACAAACTAAAGCAAACAAGAAGCTTAAAGTTTTCCTGCTAAACTTTCACCCAACCTCCATTACCGGACTTCCCTGTGTTCCCGGGGAAGCAATCCTTGGAAAGCATCCTGACACTCCCGTGGACCGTTCTGGATGGGGGTTTGTTTGTCGACATTATGCAAACCGATCCACTGCACAAAAGTGTTGCCTACACTGATCCGCCAGCAAACACCACCACCATGAAGAATTGGGGGGATGCTCCAACGAATGGGCGCTCGCCTTAATTCGCATCGTAAACGATGTAGACCCACCGAACGGCACATACCCAGAGTGCTGCACTACATTTTACATAGCCTGTAAACAACTGGACATTAATTTCAATTTAAATTATTAAGTCCTATTTTTCGCCATTCCCCCGACGGTCCGAACAACAAGTAAAGATGGCCGAAAGAGAGTGTCTTCGCCGGGCTGGGCGAGACACACATACACGAGACTCCACCGGTTCCGTATTTGTGCGGTGCTTTTTATTGAAAACATTCAGCAAATCGGCAAGCATGCGATGTAATAAAATGCATATCCACAACACTATTCCTGTGACGTTGGAGAGGAACTTCGAATGAGCAATATTACGTGTTTATGGATATTTATAGGCTGAAGTTAATAGTAATGCACCAAAGAATGGGCAACTTTTCGGTGCACAACAATCGTCTCGAGCTAACGCTTTATGCCATTTTCTGTGGAAAAGTGCATTCCTCGGTAGTCTTCCCCGGTATACTTTCCCGCTTGCGACATCGTAAGCTACTTTTCGGACCTGATGGCGTCGGGTGCATTCGCAATGTGGTCACAGTTTCACAATGCTACCGCATTAAGCTGGTAAGAATGGTAGCAACTTTCAATATCGTTCCCGGCGAAACCGTTGAGCTGGAATGCCATCCGGAACACTCCCATATAGGCAGGCTAAACAACAACGTAAGGAAGGGAGAGAGAAAAAAACTATATCGCAGAAAGTTCTAAACCTGTTTCCGGTTTATTGTCAACGCCGCGTTACGTTGGGAAATAAAAATTCAACCCCAACGGCATCCAAGGCTTCTGGTTGCGAAAACTCGCTCCCATCATACGGTTGAGGGATGGAAAAATGAAACTTTCTACCCTCGTTTCGTGAGGAGCCCGAGTACCGAGTCGTCAGCTTGTGCAGGTGAACTTTTCCACTTCTGGCCCAATCAATTCAATCAACTGCTGTATTCTTAACTGCTTCCTGCCCTCCCGCGTGGCGTGGTTTGGGTCGCTTCCAAAAAGTTTGCCCTCACGTCCATACCCTTATCAGGGAGTTTTGTAAAACTTGCTCCACAGTCCGCACCGTCGGTCGGGTTGACAAGCAACATTGCACTTTCCGATACACGCAGCACGCGAATGCTTGCCTCGCTCGAGTGCACAAAAATTCGGCACAATCGGGTTGCCTAAATAGTAACTTTGCCTGCTGTCACCGGAAATGCAAAATATCAATTCTTCGGTGACCTGTGCGATTGAGGTTGGAAGAGTTCCTGAAGTGGTTGTCCAACAGCATTTCGTTGGAAGTTACACAATTTTCATATGATTTTTATGCCTCGCAGCTATCCGGACTACAACCATCCGAACCGCTCAGGACGAGGGCCTCCAACAACTAGATTAGAGAACTTTATTTTATTATATTTATTCAGCGCGCTGCGTTCCTGTTCCTGCTATTACTCAACATCATTTCAAGCCCTGCACCTTATAGGCCTACGACTTCGCATTCCATTGAACATCAACAACAGCAGTAGCAGCAGCAGCAACATCCGGGTAAAAGGACCAGCCTATCCACGGAAAACTTCCACCACGATTTCAACCCGCAACAACCAAAAAAAATATTATATCCGGAGGGGATTGAATCTTGGGCTCTTTTTGAAATATTGATTAAGTGATCCGTTCTCCACCGTACGGATACACTAGCCCCAGCAGACGTCACGTGGCAGACAAAGTTAACGAACTTTCCGGTCAGGATTTTTGGATCGAAAGGGGATCCCAGAAATCCACTACTGCTGCTTTTTTTTCCTCTCTCTTTCTCGGCTCCTAAAACTCCTTAGCAATGGGTTGGAAGAACCAGAAGAACCTGGTCCATACACGGCCGGCAAACGAAACTACGGCGGAAGTGTGGTTTTGCCCGAGGGACCGCAGATGCATTGCAAATGGTGTGTAGCCATAGAAACCGCCATCAGATGTTCGCCCGGTCGAGTCCGTACGCTAACGCAGCATCGTGTGGAGGCTAGGTCGCCGTGTGATGCATTACATACCGATGCTCGGGCAGGAGGGTTGTAATCAAACGTAACGAAGCTTAAATTGACAAGCAAATTGACACCCTTTCGAGTCGGCTCGCACGTTACCAGGTCGTTGGCAATTCTTGCTGGTGGCACAAAAAAAAAACCTCCCCCGATGCATGCATCGGAACCGGGGTAACATAGAAGTCCCTAAGCACTTTGGCGTTTAATTAACGCTCCAACGGCCTTTGACGAATGGGGACCGTCTATCTCGGTGGGCAATTGGGAGGATAGGATCCAGATCCAGGTCCTGGGATCTTTCCGGGACATCAGCTACATCGAACGGTCGCGTCCAACGCCAGTGACAAGTGTCACTAATCCCTCAGGTAGGACTCGCGACGGTCACCAGTCATTACATAACTGCTGGCCATTGCTGCTCCCCAGATCCCTGGGAATGCTGATACGGATGAGTTTTGAATATTGCATCAATGCAGTGCAGCCGTGCAGTGCACCGGAGTGAGAATAAAAATGGCTTTCTCCCCGGAATCGATTCCCATCCAATCAAATTCTGATCTCTTTCTGTATGGACACCGTATCCGGATCAGATAAAAACGCTTTCCACTACACAACGGTGCAAACATACGACGTTCGGAGATCTGAATACCTGTGGACTGGTTTTTTGTAGTGGAACAGAAACTTTACACATATAAAACCAACATGCATTGATGGCGTTATGGAATTGGATCCCGATAGCGTTCTTGTTGGTTCCATTCCTATGGCATGTTTTTAATATAGCTGATGCGATGGTCCAATATTCAAACTTCTGTAAAAAGCATCTCTAAAAGATATCTTCGTTTAATTGAACTCACTCAAACACGAGAACTTGTCAGCTGTCTCTCAGGTTCTTGCCATCGGATTTACAGCACCACTTCCATAAACATCTATAGACAAATCTTTACCACAAACAACCTACCCAACTTCTAATGGCCAACTCCCCTCCGAAAATCCTACGCCGTATCGAGCCGTGGTTTACGTTATGCCTCTGGCGCTCTGCTAATAAATTGTCATGTTATTATTTTACGACCTGTTTGTCATAAATCCGATCGAAAGACGGCATCCGAGGGAGGCTTGTAGCTTGAAACGGTCTTTAGATCAATCGTTTCAACATCTTCATCGGAAAGGCGACGGAGATGGAACGTGACAAGGTGACAAGGCAGGCAGGACAAGGTGCTAAGTAGTGTCGTGAGGAAATCGAGCGACTGACCGCACACTCAACCTGGCCGAGCATGGCCGAGCAGTGGCTCAGGACGTGATCAAGTGCCGGTTGGTGGGATTCAAATTAGAAGCCCACGACAAATACCACCGGAACCGGGGCAAGGATTAGCGCTCGGAACACGTTCTGGTAGCGGTCACTAACCACCCTCTCCTCCCCACGGGACGGGATCTGGCAAACCGGCCTGGTGGCAAGTACCTGTCGGATTAGCGGGCTTCGCGTTTGCGTTTTCTTCGCCTTCCGTGGGGGGGGGCATTCGTTCGATAAATCACCCTGTTGCGCGCGTGTTCCCCCTACCCCCCATCCCCTCTCGCTTGTTCTCCTTGACGGTTTTGTCTAGCTGTCGTCTTCGTCATCAACACTAGTGGAGAGAGAGAGAGTCATAAAACCATAAGTCTATAAAATGCTCCACATTTGAAACCACCACCAAGTGGCGCACTGGGGATCGTGTCGCTCCCTCTCCTCCCCTCCCCCTCTCTCTTCCTTTTACCTCAAGCGCATAATTCATCGGAAAACATAAAAAATAACTAACGGACACGGGGGCACGCACACATCGACTACTACGCTGATGGGCCCCGGGAATGTTTTTGCTGCGGCCAGTTTTCATCACATTCCACTCACGCCGACGGTCGTGCTGGTCATTTGCACGAAAGCAGCAGGAAGGGACGGGATAATTTGTTTGGCTGGCGGTGGTGGTGGAGCAAAGATGGCCATCGATAAACTTTTGTCAACAGAATGTTCATTTTTATCACCGTTCTCTCAACGTCGTCACCCGGGTGCAAAAACCACAAACAGCCTAACTGACGGGTCACGAGTGGAAATGGGAGCGGGAGAAAGTGGGGGAGATGGAAACGAATTTCCCTCCTCATAAAGTGACACGCACACGATCCGTTTACGTCCGTAGTGCCGCCGGTTCCCATCTGATGTCCGATGGTATCAAGGACAGGACAGTGTTTGCTCCCGTAAACACACCGATGTGATCGTCCGCCCCATCTGAAGCTTGGAAGTTAAAAATGTGCCGAAAATTGAAGAAAAATGAACAAGTTTCGGTTTCTCCAACTGCTCGGAAAATCGTAAAAAATGAAATAAAACGTTACAAATATTGTGCCCCCTCTCCCAGTTATGCGCCGTCAGTGGAAACGGACGAGTGTGTAATAGAGCTAAGCTGTTCCGCTGTACCCGAAACCCCGGATCGTGACGAGGAAAATTTTTGACTGAAAGGCAAATGAATTTGTTTAACTGATTTATGGCCCCACACGAAAGAAAGGGAAAGTCGCCACGGCCGACGGATAAAAAGGTCACCCGGAAAGGACCACCATTTCCTTTCGGCCCATTTTACGACCTGGTGGCCATTTGGAATCTTTTATTCCTGGGTGCTGTCCTCCTGCAGGGGGAGGTGGGGGGGGGGGGTTTGGTGGTATTCTGGTGCCTAGGCAGCCCCCTTCCGAGGTCAGCTTTCTTCGCACCGTTATTGGGAAAGTTTTGCAGGATTTTTATTGCGATTGTTAATTGTGATTGCCTCCGAACGGAAGTAACAAAGGGCTTTCTTTGTGCGCCGGAGAACGTAGACGCCAGGTAGAGGCTGGGTATTGCCCGTTGATTACTTTATTTACTGTATCAGTGCCATTAGGGCTACTCGACGGACCAAATAAATTGTACCGTAAATGGCAAGCATGAAAAGAAAATAAAAACGTTGCCACACGTCCAGCAAATCAATGGTGACGGTAATTGTAAATAATAATTGTGTCATCATAAACATTATAATTGTACGCTATTGATCAAGAATTAAATTATAGTTTGGTTGAATAAAGGCATTTGAAATTGTTGCAGTAAATAACGAGCTGCATACCCAAAACGGTTTTGAAAATGAAATCGATTCCTGCAAGCGAAACCATATGTACTCCTGTTGGTATGCAATCCGCTTTACAACGCTATCGTTAAGTTTCGAAAACCCCTAAACGTATGCAATTTGAAACACTATCTTTAGGAGCATGTTCACATAGCCTGAACGAAAGGTCTGAAAACGCTTCTGGAGTTGAATTCAAAATACACGTTACAATTTTATGATTTCAAACGTTTTTAATTATGTATTCATATAAGAAAAAGAAAATCGAAAAACCGTGAGCTTCGTACATGCTGAGGTTTTTGGACAACATCGAAAGAGATAATGTATTATGTCACCAGTTATTCTTTTTGTAAAAATATATCCATAAAGACTTACATATTATTAAGATATTGTCTATTGATTGAAGAACTAGTTTATAGTACTTTATCCATGTTTTTTTTTTTTGCTAACTATTTGGACATTTCTCACCATTGTCGAAACGGTAAAGTGATTCGAGTCTATGACTCAAATAAATATAAAGACCACCTCTCAAGGCAAAGATTTGCGTTGCGTGTAGGAAACGATTTCATTAAGCTGTCGGCGCCATTGAGCGGGTTTCCGCCAATTATAAGCACCAATCTGTTTTTTTCCAATGCTACCCAACCACACACATCGATGACTAACGCAGGACCTCCTTAACAAGGCAAATAAAATCGCTCTCCCATCCATACCACCGCCTCCGATGCACGGGTAATTATCAAATCATCATTTTCTATCAGCCGTACAAAATGCATAGCGGACCGTGCGATGCGCAAACGAGCGCGGCTACCACCGTTCGGGTGTTTTGAGTAAACGATCCATCTAACCGAACCAGGCAACCGTATAATTTGCTTTGCCCACGAATATATGCCGCCCCGGTACGCTGCAGAGAACGCCTTTTAAGTAATTACCACGTTCGCCCAAAAATTGACACACGATCAGGCTAATAAGCGCATCGCCAAACCCTCCACCACGATCGCAACGATAAACTCCTTCGAAATGGAACCCAAAAAGGGACACACACACACGAACGTCCGACCACACAACCGCAAGTGTTTTGACATGTTTATAATATTGACATGGTAACATCATCATCATCATCATTTTCGGTTTTCATCAAACACCAGCTTCATCTTCATCGGGCTTCCTATCTAGCGTGTCGTTACGATCCTGCGAACATATCCTTCCTTTGCGCCGGCATTCGCTCTTTGATCTGAAACCAGAAACAGGGTGCGCGCGCGCGCGCCAACACACACGCTTGCGTCACTACAAGCAACCAGAACAAATCGACTACTGCGCCTTCGGCAAACATCTAACGATCGATAAACGATCGGGGCATTTTCTCGTCTCCCTGTCCTCATTCATTTGCCATAACAAGGTGCCCGGATGGGAGGTTGGACAATTGGGTCAAGGCTGACAACAAGGACGATCCGCGACGGGTGCAGTGAACCGCAGGATTGCCCACTTGACAAGTAGACTTTGATCACTTCTGGCACCTCATCACGGTACCACATCAAAGCTTTTTTTCTCCCAGTCCATACATGAGATGCCGCATCTTCACACCCAATTTGGCCATTGTTTGGTACGTGTTGAGAAGGAATGGTCCCACACTAATCCCCATACGCTTTGGAGGAGGAGTTGCCGAAAAGCCACCGGATTCTAGCCAACATCCACCGGTGTGCTGCTAATCCTTGGAAGCCGATTTCCGCATGGATCGGCTAGCTCAATCACGGTCGGAGATAAGCAGGAAGCTGCTCGATCATGTAAGCTGCCGTCTTCTCGTACGTGATCGTGGCCAGCTCGAACGAATCGGCCCACAAAGCATTTGTTTGCATTTGTTGATGCTGCCGGGGGTTGAGGTTTTGGTTGGCGTTTGCTCCGTTTTGCCCCTTCTAATGCGAAAAACGCAAAGCTCAGCATAAGATTGTTTTCCTTTCTGCTTCGAGCCTGTTGTTGGTCTGGGCTGATTGTCATAAATTACCCATAGAATCTAGGGATTCGGGTTGCTTGTTTTTTGTGTGTCCGTTCCTCCGCTTTTTGTTTTGTTTTACTCCGTCCCGGTTCGTCGTTCTTTACGATGTTCTTCCTCTCGCGCCATATTAAAAACGGCCGGACAAACGGATGGACGTGAGAAGGGGGAAAGAACAGAATGTGGTATCCGTACGTGGCAGGAAGGGTGGGCAAGAGACGATTTACGAGCCAACCGGGGCCAGAATGAAAAGCATGTATGAACAGAAGAAATCCTTGCACTGGTTCGCACCAACTACCTGCTCCGGAATCCCATTGATCCCGTTGTTCTGACTGGGTTGAGTAGGGCTGGGCTGGAAAAACAGGTCCGGCTGTGGTGCTGCACAGCCTAACACACCACTGGACCCCTCGTTGCGTTTGCTAATGATTCCCGGGATCCCGGGAAGGATCTCGTACTACACAGCGAGAGCCTTTAGCACACCAACACCAACGAAAGCTAAGGAGACGTGAAATTTGCCCCTTCGTTTCACAGTTCCAGCCTCGATCGGTACAAATTCTTCAAACGAAAGATCCTTCCCGCTTTCCTGCACTGCCTAGACCGAGGGGAACACAATTGCCAATTTTGATGGAACTGATCAAAACTCGACGGGTGGGCTTTTCGGGTGAATTCTATTTTTTTGCTTTCCTTTTTGTTCACGAAGGGAAAACATTAATCATTCGTCCAATTGTGATCCGGCAGGGGGGTTCGCTTTCAGGTGCGTAACACGATATATCCGAACCTGATCCTGCGTAAACGAGCAAACGATCGAGTGACGATGACGCGTGATGAGGCGTAAATTCGGTACAATATTGGTTTCGGTTGTTCGTATTTGCTTCCTGAAGAAATCGTTTATATTTCGGTCGTTTAATTTGGGACGCGCCTAAGGAAATTTCAAAACAAACTGCAACAGACGCCGGATCGAATGTGCGACGAATTTCGAATAAATCCTAATAGCTAGAAGCGATCTCATCATCTCACGCACCATTTCGAACACGTTTCTGTCCCTGTGGGGGAAGGGACAACGTACACAACCGGTCACAAATGTGTGGATGCTTCTCCAAAACCGTTTCGATTATCACACGTCGCCCATTCCGTACCGTTTGGATGGACAATAAATAACAATAAAAATGCTTATTTGAAGAGAGAGAGAGGCAAAAATAGTAAAGCTTGTTATGCGCCCAAACGCCTCGAATGCGTAGGTGAGCCCTGCTGGCCGTGGTAGCAAGAAAAAGGAAGTGAAACCATTGAAAATGCGGGAGGATACGAATGCGAAGGACAGCATTGGAACCCAAATCCGTAGAATGACCGGCCCGAAATTTCGGGACCCGAAACAAACCGTACCGAAATACCGAGAAATATATTCGTTCTGGTAGATTAAAAAGTAAACATTTGAAAGATGTCAAAAAAAAGGACTCGCTCCCCTGGACGCCATACGACTTCGACGATCGAGCCCTTCCAGCCAGGATCGAGGTGTAAATAATATCCTTCCGAGGTTTACCATCCCGCCAGCACCCTTTTGTACCATCTAACAATCCACTAGCTTGCGTAGGACTTCGCTATCGCTTTCACGCATTACGGGGTTGGGAACGTCAGTTGTTGGTTGTGCATCGACAACGTACCATTGCTTGCTTTCCACTGGGCAGAAGGCACGGCAAAGGAAAGGACAAAAGATAAACAAGTGCGTACCAATAATAGATATTGAACCATATTTGCACAGCATGATAACAAAAGGTTTTACTATTTATTTGTACCTTTCCCTCCAGCTTTCCCGCCGGTGACTGATTTTTGTCGTGCCGGTGGGACTAATTTCTTCCATGTCATTTTTTTTTACCATCCCTGAGGTACACCCGATGCCTCACACTAACCTGCCGTTTTAGAACGGAACGGGACTGGGATAGTGGAACGGGTAATGCGCTTGGGTGGCGGTTTGCCGCGACATCATGGCGCGGCCAGCAGGAAAACAAGAATCCCCGTCTGCAATGACATTTAAAAAGTGCATATCCAAACCTCCAGGCGACGGATGGGCATTGCGACCGATCACCACCTAGGTGAGATGAGGTTGACCAGGAATGCAAACAGAGCTATAAGTTTGTTTTGTTTAAGAACGTACGCTTACCTTTGCGCGTCCAGCAGACACAGCATGGAACGTGGAGTGTCTACCAAATGGCATCCCAAAGCAGATGTTTTCTCAAGGAGGAAAATTCTAATAACTCAAACACGTGATGCTTATATATTAGTTCGTTGATGATTTTATTTAGTCCTCTTTCCTCTAGTACAAAGCTTCCAGTGTTGAACAATTTCATATTTAATTCCATTTCCTGTGAAAACGACAACACCATCCTTTATGAGAAAGCGGAAATGAAAAGGATATCTCTGGTTACATCCGTAGCTGAAGGTTACGCCTGCATGCGGATCGGTTGCATTCAATGGAATAGAATGATTGCAGCTCAAAGCACAGGCATTGTGCAATGATTATATGTTTGGGATTATAATTTTATTGTGCAGAAAATGTCACCTCAATGCAATTCAATCGGCACGTCTTCCTATTCCATCCAAAAAAGTGTCGGAATCTGTTCTCAGCGTATGAAGAAAAGAAACTACAAGATTGAATAATTTATGGGTGGATTCTTTGTGCAATTGAAACATTATACAACAATGTAAACCATATAAAACTCGGAAGAATCGGCAAAATTATATTATATTTTCGCTTGTACCACGTGTTTCTCTCTAAGTTTGGGTATCTAATTGTTATAGTTGTAATTAAAAGCATAACATACTAATTTACAGCTCACTTCTCTTCATAATTAAATCGATTTAACATTTGAAAAAAATTTAATGTTTATAACATTTTTACCAAACCACCCCTACACTCCCAGTGTGCGGTTCTTTTGAATCAGAAACGTCACCCGCCATGTTGGAAACACTTCGGCTATCTTCGGCTCTCGCATTTTTCGCTCTGGAATTTGACGTGCGTTTGATAGGCGCACGGGGCGGAGAAGGAAGCGCGAAGCGCAGCGAACGAAAAGTGACATGACGAGAGAGGCACGTTGGGCTGCTCTCTCTCATTCATTTTCTCACCACCATCGAAGCAAGTACGCTCGCGATCGGCGCGCGCAAGAACAAAAACAAGACGAAAAACATTCAAAAAACGTACGGAAAATTGGGAAAACAATCGGCCTTACCGCTGGGGAAAACGTCCGGGAAGAAACAATCCGAGTGCACAACGTACTCTACCACACGCAGGTCAGGAGCGGCAAGTGCATCGGACGCGGAATCAGCGCAGACTTCACAAGTGCCGTCGGTAGTCGCAGCAATGCAGTGGAGTGTCCGATCGAGCTGGTTCTTTGCACGGTACGCAAACCAACCAAGTGTCCCCGTGTAGTGTGGTGGCCAAGGTACCGCAACCCGTAAGCGATACATCACAAGGAAATATAGCCACCGTGTGGCTGCGTGCAGGGAGAAAGAAAACAAGGTGTGTCTTATCGTGCCGTTCGCGTTACGCGAGATGTGATCAAGATCTTGGGTGCGGGTGCTTGTGCGCGGCAAAGTGTGTTGTGTGCGGTGCAAAACAACGGCGCACATCCCAAGTCGCTAACAAGCCGTTAAGAATCGGCCGTTTGCTGCATCCATCCCCACCGTGAAGTGTCTATCAGTGAAGCTAAGTCAATAGAGCATTAGTGGTAGTGGAAGCTGCGTAAAGAGCGAGATAAAAAAGAAGCCAATTTCACGCCCGGAGATTCGCCCCATTTGTTCGGGTCATTTGTGCGAACCGCGGATTCCGTGCGCATTGCCAAACGAATGTAAAGGGGAGAAGAAGAAAAAACAACAGCAAAAAAAGCTTCCTGCGTGCCACACTGTGAAGGCCATTTTCTATCGCAACAAATGTCATAATAATAGTAAAACGCACGCAGCAGGCCCAATTACTCATCACGCCCGTGCGCGAGTGTGTGTACGTCGTGTCCGTCCGCGTATTCTATTTCCCCCCCACTCCCACCCTTTTTAGTGGAGCGCTCGCTGGAGTGGCAGAAAAGAAAACGCGAAAAGAAAGAAAAGTGAACCGCTCTATCCTGTGAGATGACGGCATCGCGCGACCGGTAAGAACGGATCGTGCGGATCTCGTACGGTATCGTACGTTGCGGATCACATGCGGAACACATTAGCATCGGCGCAAGCAGTTGCGCTTGCCAACCTGCCACCGGGACACACCGGAACATGATCGGATCGTTGCGCGCCTTCGTTCGGTCTCAGCCACGGTGCGGGAGAACATCAGCGGTGGACGAATACGGCCGGGGCCGCATTCGATGGCGCCGGTAGTCCTCCGATCGGCAAACGGATTGGCAAAATACAGACACCGCAAAATCTGGCGCAGTCCGGCGCCCGGTGCGCTGGCGAACAGTAGTAGTGCAGTGAGTGCAGTGAGTGCGGCAAAACGTGCAATTGCATCGGCGAAGGCGTCACCCAGAGTGCTTGGTGTGGTGCGTTGTCTTCCGAGCGTGCAGCACGCGGGAGTGTGTGTGTGTGTGCATGCGTGTGTGTGTGTGTGAGTGTCCTCTAGCGCCTCCGGGGAGGGCGAGGAAGCCGTAGGCAAAGTGCAATTGCAGTCGCGAGTGCAAGCGAAGAAATTTTCACCCCATCTCGGCGGTTCAGTGTTGCATTTGTGCAGGGCAAAAGAAGCAAACCAAGGGAGCAAGTGCAAAAAGCGTGGTAACGAGGTTGTGTCACGCGTAGAAATCTTGTGTGCCTCCTTACCCTCTAGTGTGGGGGTAGACGAAGCGGCAACGCGTCCTATGAATTAGTGTATCCACTGTGGGGCTAATAATATTCTGCATCGAATTCCAAGTGCCTTATACTGTGCGAGTGCGCGAAAGATCGGCAGTTTGTTGTCGAGTTAGATAGTCGTATAGTGAAGTTGGAGTAATTTATTGGTGGCATTTCGTAGTAGCGTTAATAGTAATAGAGAGAAAGCGTTGTGCAAAATGCCACACAACAGTTCGACCGGCGATGAGCTGGGCAGTACGGACGAGGTGAAAGTGTTTAAGGACGAGGGCGATCGGGACGACGAGAAGCTGTCCGAGAATCTGCTGGAGGAAAAGTCCAGCCTGATCGATTTGACCGAGAGCGAGGAGAAGACGGTCAAGAATGGAACAACCCGCCACGAAAGCTCCAACACACTGTACGGTGGCAGTGGGGGCGGTAGCGGAGGTGGGGCAGGGTCGGGCGGTAAACTGCCGCACGGTGCGCCCCATCCCGGGTTCAACATGGGCTACATCGTACCGCCGTACTCGTACCCGAACGGTGCTGCCGGTGGTTTACCGGTGTCGATGGCGAACAAGATGAGCTTGCCGCCATTTTTCTGCCACAACGGAGATCATCTATCCTCGCCCCCGCCAGCCCACTGTGGCATCTTACCGTACCAGCTGGACCCGAAGACGATGAGCCTTACGAGGCCACCGCTGTACAGCTTCCCCACCAGCCAGTACCCGTACCCGATGATCAGTCCGGACATGTTGCCGGTGCCATCATCCTGGCATTCGCCATCGCTCTACAGTCCGGCCGCTGGCTTCCGGACACCCTATCCTTCCTCGCTACAGATCTACACGTCGCTGTCGAGCGATTTCTATCGCTACTCTCCAACGTTACTTCCGCCCAGCATCCATCCGTCACATCCGGTGCTAAATCCGGGCCATCCGGCAATCATAACGCCCGGTCCCAAGCAGGACATTCCTGGGAGTGGATCGCACCGGGGCGGTGATCGGCAAGGGCCATCGATCAAGCTGGAATCCGCATCGTCCGGGAATGATCATGAGCCTTCGTCGGGTCATCACCATCACCATCGGTCTTCCGCTTCCTACCATCATCACCGCTCGGGAGGATCGCTTGGTGATCAGCACAGCAGCAGCAACAACAACAACAGTAACCATCACACGAACCACAACCATCACAACCACCACCACCACCACCATCACCAAAACCACCACACCAACAATGGGAGCGGTGGGGGCGGCGGTGGCCACAAGCACCAGTCGCTGGCAGAGCGTGAGGCGGCACTGGAGAAGAAGCGTAGCCACGTGAAGAAGCCACTGAACGCGTTCATGCTGTACATGAAGGAGATGCGGGCGAAGGTGGTGGCCGAATGTACCCTGAAGGAGTCGGCCGCCATTAACCAAATCCTTGGCCGCAAGTGGCATTCGCTGTCGCGCGAAGAGCAAAGCGTGTACTACGACAAGGCGCGCCAGGAGCGGCAACTGCACATGGAGCTCTACCCTGGCTGGACGGCGCGGGATAACTACGGGTACGGTGCGAAGAAGAAGAAGAGGAAAAAGGATCGCAGCCCGGCGGATCCGGGCGGGAACAGTATGAAGAAGTGTCGCGCCCGGTACGGGCTGGATCAGCAAAACCAGTGGTGCAAACCGTGCCGGCGCAAGAAGAAGTGCATCCGGTACAAGGAAACGGGTGGCGGGGATCGCGGCGATGGCAGTAGCGATCGGGAAGGTGGCCGAGACCGGGGCGATGGGTCGGATGATGCGATCGGGAGCTGTGGCAGCATGGAGGACGACAGCAGCAAATCGCCCGGCGAGGAGGACGAGGATCGGGAATCGATCAACCAGTCGCTGTCGAGTCCGCGGTGCCTGAGCGTGCTGTCGAGTTTACAGTCCCCGTCGACGTCCATAGCGTCACCGCTGAATTTGCTCGCAAGTCCTGCCACACCGACCAACTTCTACCACCATCACGATCACCTCGGGTTGGCGTCAATGATCGCGTCCGCCCAGCAGCAGCACCAGCAGCAGCAACTGCAGCAGCAGCTACAGCAGCACCAGCAACAGCAGCAACAGCATTACCTCCACCAGCACCATCACCACCATCATCACCATCATCAGCAGGCGGCAACAGCGGCGGCGGTCGCAGCGTTGCAGAACGTGAGCGAAAAGCTGAACAACATCAGCAACGATTCCGGGATCGGTGGATCGCAGCTCAACAACAGCTACAGCAACAACTTTAGCCCGTACAACAACCACCACACGATGCGCACGAACTCGGCGTCTTCCTCGGCCAGCAATGGCAATGGCAATGGTGGTGGCGGTGGCAACCTCAACAACAGTTCCTCCTCCAGTGCAACGAACGGTACGGGTGGTGGGGGGCTGGGGAAAAGTCCAACCGCGATGCTGCTACCTCCGACACCTTCGACACCGACATTGGCACCTCCGACGCCTTCCTCCTCCTCTTCCTCCTCTTCCTCCTCCTCGTCCTCCTCGTCGTCCTCGCTGTCGTCGTCGTCGTCTTCCACGCCCTCGCTCCAGATACCGCCCCATCTGCAGCAGCTTAACTTAAAGACGTCCCCGCCACTGCTACCCAACACGCCCCCATCCTCCGGCGGTTCGTCCGTGTCTTCCACGACGGCGCTAACGATTAAGGAGGAACTGCCCGACAGCAGCACCGGAAACGGGCCGATGGGTTCACCGCCGTCCGGTTCGCTGCATCCCGCCTCGTCCACCAGTCCACCGGCGGGCGCTGGCGGGTTTCTGCTGCATCCCGCCCATCACCATCATCACCTCGCCTCCCTCCACAACAACAACAACAACAACAGCAGCAACCACCCGCTGCAGCTCGGCCATACGCAGCTTCACGCGACCAGCAAAACCAACGGTGATCTCTCCCCATCAACGACGACGGCAGCCGTGACGGCTGGTGCATCCAGCACCAATGACAGCAGCTCAGCAGCCGCAGTAGCAGCGGCAGTCACCA
Organism: Anopheles minimus; assembly: GCA_000349025.1. NCBI lineage: Eukaryota > Metazoa > Arthropoda > Insecta > Diptera > Culicidae > Anopheles > Anopheles minimus. The sequence continues at coordinate 12,746,675 of KB663943.1, read as the reverse complement.
ACGGCACCAGTAGTCGGAGCAGCAGCAACAGCAGCAGTAGTCAAATCGCTAGTGATAGGTAGTGTACCGATATAAACAGAACAAGAAATCTACAACATACTACACGCTTCCAAAAAACCTTTTTCCTTCCCCACTTTTCCCCGTTAAAAAAGAGAAAATCCCCCCTGAATATCCTTTTCCCGAATGCGTTTGTGGGGGTTGTTTTTCCATTTCCACGGTGCACCGGTTCTTCCATTGTTTTTGTTATGTTTAGCGCGGGAAAAAGATGTGTGTAAATGTTTAGCTTAACCCGTAGTGGCCTTTAGACCGGAAAACGGTCTATATTGTGTGCGGTCGCCGTACTCTATACCACATGTTGGCTGAGATGGTTCTTTTTTTTTTAATTTGTTCGTCTGTGCGTTTAGCGTATACGTGTTCGTGATAATATTCGTCTAATTGGATGTATGTTTGTAATGTATTGTGTGTATGCTGTGCGTGCGTGCCTTCAAACTGTTAATAGTTGTAAAGCTCTCCCTGTGTTAAGTTAGTACGTCTTTAATGTGTATATTAGTAGTTGCCCCCGTGCGCTTAGATAATCGCAGACGAGCGGGTGTGTTTAGCACAACGAAGTGTAGCAGGGGAGGTAAAAACAAAAGGCATAACTTAGGGAATTACTATCTCGATCGATGATACATAAAGAAGAAAAAAAGACTGAATGCCAACGACCAATTCGATGTTGCGATCGAGTGACGGAAGATTTTCAAACAGTACGGTCACGACGAATTGACCAGACCGTAACAAGTTTCCTGTGAAATAGAAAATCAAAACATGTAAAGAGAGAGGAAAAAAAAACCCCAGGCAGAATAAAGTGTACGCATGCTTGTCTGCATGCGTATGTCGCTCTTGTAATGTGCATCTGATGCGTGGAAACGATCAATCTGTCTTCCGAGAAAACGACCAAAGTGCTTTGGGAAAACTGCGGGACGGTAAGGCGAAGACAAGGAGGAAGCGGAGGCACCCGAAAAATACAGACAGGAACGAAAACAAGGGGAAAAAAAGGTTGGTAAGTGGAAAGATCGGGAGTTGGGAAGGGACGGGAAGACGAAGAATGCCTGGGATCGAGAGGATCATTTCGTAGGCTCGCGTTGCCTTTTCCCTTTCTGCTGTCGTGGGAGGCACACACACATGGAACCGGGAAACGAATTTCCAAAACAAGTTTTTCCCTCTCGCTTGTGACGCTGCCTGTGTGTGAAGGACCAAAAAGGAACCTGCGGTGGAATGTGGTGGAAAGCAGCAGCAGCAAAACGGAAAAGAACGATGAAATGATTGGATGAGTTGGGCTTTTTTTTCGTTCTTCTCTCGCATTTCGTTTTGGGGTTTGATTTCGAGAAAGCTCAAGAAACGATCTGATCGCGCAAGAATGAGAAGATCGAGGTAAAACCGAGGCGAGGTGAGCAACGAAACAACGCGAGGGAGGGAAAGGGAAGAAGCAAAATCAATCAAGTGTTTGATAGTAGAAACACAACAACTTGTAAATAGAAAAGGACCTGAAATATGTTGTGAAGTATAATGAGCTGTAGCAGCAGGATGAGGATGCCAAAAAGGAGAGGCAGAGAGAAAAAATGATCATACACACACACACACACACACACGCAGACAGAGAAACAAAAAAAATCCCTGTCCAAGAGACGGGGCCTAAACCAGCAGGAGGGTAACAACGGGTGGGCCGGCGAGATGCGCAGGGAGCGCAATAAATTGGAAAGAAGGCGAAAAGATCGTGGCAGGTGGGTTGGGGGATACAGTGGAGGGAGGGTAGGGGGGATGCGGATGAACAGAAAGAGAAGCAATAATGGATGAAAGCTAAAGAACGGAACATAGAACATGGTTCGGGAGGACCATAACCAGCCCCAGAAAGGTCGTAAAGAAACGAGATGATCGCTCGGGCGAAGGAATCGAGTGAGGACGCAAGATCGCGTTTGCCCAGTTGTGTGTACAAGAATACGGGAAAGGAAGCAATAATACGTCGGGTGTATTTTTTTTGTTCGTCATTCGTTAAAAAGGCTACACGAAAAAACGAAAAACAACCCTTCCAGGTCCACCCGGGCCACAGCATCCACAGCAGTGCTGCGCCAGACACAGCGGGTTGATTGGGTGGAACAGACAGGGAAATGGCGGGGCGGGGTTTTTTTTTTTGTTGGTAGGAAGTGGGCAGTGGGGGTGTGGAATAACGAAGAATTTATGAAGTGTCAGTACACACAGCCTCCCTCGTTTGGTTGTGGAACGAAGGCAACCCTTGCTTGGGGGGTTCTCCACCCGGGGAGTTGGATGTGTGGTGGACGTTGGGTGTTTTGGTGTTATGGTGGATCAGCATCCAACCAGCAGATAGAGAGCGACACACACACATACAAATGTGATCGCGCACATTCGGCTCCAGCCGATCGTCAATTCAAACCCCCGAGTGGAGTTGGAGTTTTCAATGGCAGGAGACAGCACAGTGTGTACAGCCCAAAAAAGGGAAAAATGGAAGGCAGCAGGCAGGCTAAAGGCTCCTTCGAAACGACAGCGAATATTTCATGTCTCGCGCGAAAACGGGAAGTTAGTGCGCGATCGTCCCTTGCAGACGGTTTCCAACACAGCCACAAGGCGGGTTGGCTAGGGTCGCGAGTGACGCAGACGAGTGTAACCGGGTTCATTTGTGATTTGTCTTCCACCTTTATTTTCTTTGAAAACTTTTGGAAACGTACAGCAGCGGAGCAACAACAACAGGAGAAAAAATCTCTACTTATTGCTGCTCTTTCCCGTTTTCTTGTAGTTTTTTGCTTGGTTGTGTGCAATTTTTTTGAGCGTCCCCAATTCACGACCGGTACGTGGGACTCTTGCACACGGAGATGGATGGATAATTGCGCCTTTCAAGTAGTTTGGGCACTGCCACCGCTTCTTCCTGTGCGCTTCTTCACGAAACTCCCCCGGCCTCCCGGCAGAGGGGCAATGTCGATCAGAGTCAGTCCACGCCATCGCCCTTCGCTGCGGTTCCGATTACCGGCCACATCGAGATGATGGCGTTCTGGCTTCTCTAGACTTTCGTGCCGGGTTTGGGGTGGGTTTTTTTTCCTTTCCTTCCATCGCTCTCTCCCTTTCTACACTGGTAGGGAAGAACCGTGAAATCTCGTTAATTATCGGTTATTGTTGGTTGAAGGTGGTTAACGATCGACGAGTGATATTGAAATGTGTGAATTTGACGATTGTACACTGACCTGCTTGTAGTTGTGCTTGTGTGCGTACCAGGACGGTAGTGTGAGTACAGGTCTGGTGGGTACGCACGATAATCATGAGAGCATTACAGATCATCGATTATCATTCCACATTGATGACCCAGCGTGATGTAGGTAGTGGGAATACACTCTCTGTCTCTCCTTTTCTTAGCAGACCGGCATCTCACCTCAAGCGAATTTGAAGCTCAAGTTGTTTTAGATTCCCGGTCCAAAAATTCTTCAAACTTTTAAACTTTTCACCCTAAGCGGAACGGCCGCAGACGACGAACCCCCCCGTTATGGTGGCGGGTTGCCATAAAAAGGGTCATTTTGTTGCAATTTGTAAAACCAATTTCACGTTTTATGGTGCATGGTTGTATATTTTTTGGACGGAATAGCATAGCGCGCGGCCCATAGAAGAAAACCGAGGCACGTCTAAAGCCGATCGGGCAAAATCCGGCCGTCGATCGGATCGTTGGTGAAGTCTTCCTGTTGGCAGACACGGCCACTACGACTGGCTGTAAAGCCTTTGATCCGGCAGTAACTTTTATTGGGCGCAGGATCACTCAAGCTTTACAGGAAAACAAAGAAAACATGCAAAGCCCCCCCCCCTCGACCCAGCGTCCCGCCAGGAGCTTTTCCCCTTTGCCTTCATGGCGTCGCAGACGAATGGTTTTGCTGATGGTTGATCTGCGGTTGGCATCGCGAAACGATCTTTATTTCTCTCTTCATACGCCGATGTGTGTGTGTGAGTGTGTGTAAAAAACCTCCCCCCCCCCCGCCACCCCACGCTTGCCCATCATTTCAGAAAGAGCGGAAATACCAAAAGAGGATCGATTTATGGTGACGAATGAGAAGCTATTAGAGCAAATATGACCCTCGTTCCTCATCGACATCCTTAGCGTTGTTGCGGTCAAAAATCGTGGGGTGTAGCGTACTTTTAAGCCCCATTGACTCTGTCCGGTCAGGCGAGCATGAACCCCGCCGTCGCCACGGTTTGATGGGTGGAACAGCTGGAAAGATCGAAATAGGTGCGATATGGCATGGCAACGTGTAACACTGTACCGAGTTTTATGGTTTTCTGTCCTGTTTCAGAGAAATTGAAGACAATTTGCACAAAACATACGCGATAGTTTTCTCGATAAAAACCTTATAAAGCCAGGTTTTTATCGACAAAAACTTATCATACTTACAGCTTTTTATTTGCATTACTATTGAAGTTTCGTTCTGGACGGTGTTTTTGATAAAAATTTGTGCAATTGTAATGTTTACTTCCATTTTAAAATTTGTTTGTTTTTAGTTGTGATGTAGCCTTACATGTACTTGGGGTAGATTAGTTACACGTTTCATGTTGTTGTCCTGTACCTCGTTTTTCTCTGTATGTCCAAACCCAAAACCGCCGCAATGTACTTATAGCTTTTGGAAATTATATTCTCCGGTTGAATACAATTCCGTTTTTTGTTGTTTTTCTCTTCCATTTAGTTTTCCGTATCTTCGCTGTTGGTGAACCAATGTAGGTAGTGCGTTTTGAACGCACTGTGGATCTGGTTTCAATGGCAAGTGACAGTAAAGGGACGAAATCCTAGCATATCGTTGCAGTAGATGGGAATCAACGGGCAACTCCTCCCGCATCGGCAAATGACAACCTCACAGAGTAAGTTCGCGTGTGTGAAGAAATTCACGCGAGCGGTAAAGCGATGGGACGCAACCTGGTGGGTGGCTCTAGTCTAATGTCAGACTATAGTTCTCCTAAAAGAAAGCAACTGTGTAGTTATTCGACAAAACTATGGAAGGATGTGGGCAGTTAGGTGTGCAGGGCACAAGCCACGTTAAGTGCATTTGTTTGCAAACGATTCCAAATTTCACCGGACAGCCAACCCGGTGGTATCTCAGTTAGGACACATTCGGGGTTGATAAGTGGTGAATCAGCTCGAGTCACTCCTGAATCAGCGTGTCCGCTAGCTAAAATGTTGCAAAGTAGCATCCTCCGAAGAAACGCGATGTAGTTTATAGGAGACGACGAAGATAAAATCTACTGAATCTGGGGAGTGAAAAAAACAACGAAGAAGAGAAAGCTAGACGAGCTAGAACTTGAGAAAAAGTATTGAAAATAATTGACATTTGTGTAATGGCTTTTCGAGTGCACATGGTGTGCGCGCGTCCATGTAGCTATCCGGGCAAAAGGGAAATAGGATAGGCAATCGAGCAATAAGAGCAGCACCACAACTAAAAAGGGAACGTGTAGTACGTAGAGCCAAAGCGAAGGCAACGAACAAACGAATGGAGAACTTGAAATTGAAAGCGAAACGACGATCATCATTCAGGGCGCGAGCATTGTACAGAAAATCGGACGGCAAACGGAAAAAAAACTATCGCGATCGAGAGTGGGTGGATGCACCTTTTATCATCATGGTCACAGCTAGAATCAGAAAACGTTCGAGGCAACGATCGCCCGAGCCGGTCGAATCGTTTTCCCGCAGCGCCGTACAAGCTGTACAGAGAAAGAGACACCAACGGCAGCAAAAGCAACGAACTCCAGACGACAGACAAGCAGTCGCGTGAAGTTTTGCAACTGCGCACGGGCATCAGTGGGCGCGATTTCGTCGAAGGGAAGCGAACGTTTCCCTTCCCGGCGAAAACACCCAAATGACCAGCCGCCAACCGCGCATATAAGGACAACCTTTAGAACGACATTTTTCGCGCCGAAAATGGACGCGAAAGGTGGATGTGATTTGGTGACGATCTGTGTGACGAGCGTACACCGACTGGGCATCCAGTTGTTGAGGAATACGCGATCAGCCACGACCAAATCACCGAATACGCTAGCTAAGCTCGCAACTTTAGTTGAACAGTTTTTGAAGGATTTTTACAAAAAATCTTCTCGCAGCAGATTTCTGCTACTTGGGACGAGTTGTGGGCTTACGATTCAGGTCCAACCGACGAGGACAACCCGCAGTTTATATAAACGTGGATCAGGAGTCTTGACGAGTAATGGAGTCGAAACTCCTCTTTAGATACTACTCGCCTTACGTGCAAGACAATCGTTGCTTTTCTGTTGTTGTCGGTTATTTGTCTCTGCTCTGTGGAATATCTATTCCGGCGTATGCGTGATACACAAAGGCTGCTCAGGGTATCGAAAGCCGAATGGTTCAGTTATGCCATTTCCTTCCTAAATCCTTATCTTCGAAAGACAGACAGGTTTATTTCAGTTTAGACAAAACATTGTAAATAAACATTGAGGAATCACTCGTTATCGCCGAAGCGGTCAATTATGCAGAGAATTTTGTTATTTCACTTGATTCATATCTTCTTTTTGCAACCTGCAAAACTGAATGTTCTGAAGAGACTGTTTTCTTGAATGGAGTTCCCAAATAATCAAAACCGTTTTAGGCGAAGGTGAGTGGAATGCGAAGATTCATGTGATTACGAGTCCCCGAATAATATTCCGTTATTTACCCCAAACTGTGGAAAAACTTGCGTTCGAATGTCTGTGTGCTTATCGCAAACAACATCATTGTTTAAAGCCCATGTTGGCCGCGAAGACGCGAGGTTTGCCGTGTGTGTTTGGTCGGAATGTCCCCGTCCGACGCGTGTGTATCGTGGTATGGAAGCCATTAGAGATTCTTCGCATTTTATGGCTTCACTGCACTGCGAAGCGAATAAGACTATTATTCCATGCGTTTCAAGCTTTAAAAACATGCAGCTCCTTCTGCAGGAGTCGGTCGTGCTGCTAACGCCACTGCCAGGCTATCACGCGCGGTGATTGACAATATAAGCGCTTCACAATATCCACTTGTTTTGCCTACGTTCTAGGCCGCCTCTCCGCACCACGATTGCGCGTAGAAAACATTAACCAACCATGTGCCCCGAAGACGACATCACCCTTTTCTACCATTTTTATGGTTTCTTCAGCCGGAATTCTTCAGCGGGAGAAAATATGGGACAACTCGGCGTTCGGATTCCGGACATCCAGTGTCTTTGTTCCAAGAACGCGCTCGGGTTTGTCGCCTCGTGCCCGCCTGGTTCGCGCATGCGGGCGTCCCACAACTTTGCGTTTTTATGTGATCCTGGAAAATGGATGATTAGCCTGCTAGCTTGCGCGCCCAGCAGCCTTGAGTTCTGGACTGCTGGCAGCCGCACCGTTGCGTGCCGACGGCTCATTCCATGAAATAAGAGTGTTTTCGCGTCCGAGTGACATTTGTTTGTCCTACCCAAAACGCTCAGCGACGTGGGGTGGTAAGCACAATCCTTAACGAAACCCCCCAACCCCCCACAACGTCCGTTGTTTCCTTCTTGACCTTCTTCTCGCCCTTCCGTGAGGATTTTCTGCGGTGTTTCTGCACCGCTTCGACGTACGATCCTCCTTTCGTTCGCGTTATTTGCGCATGGCCTCCGATCGCGCCAAGCCGGTTTTTTGAAATTCTCGTTATTGTTGATCTCGCGTTCGCGCGCTTGCGAACCTCGCCCTGCTTCAACGCAACCCCTTCTGTTGTTGTTGCTGCTGGTGGTGATCAGTTGTGGCTGATTATCTTGCGGTCCGCGTTGTTCACCTCGCTCGAGTCAAACGTTGCTATGACATACGCACACCAACCAAACGCACGGTTGCAAGAGCATGAAACTACCAATACCACGGACGCTGGAGTCCCGATTCTCGACGGCATATTCTGGGTCTGTGGCCTAGCTACTGCGGGCTACTGAGCGCGATCGCGGAATCTTCGATGCTGTCTTGCTGGTGCTCTTCTTGCTACCATCGTTGGCTCACGTCACCGTTGTGGTCTTTTCTCGGTCCATTACTTTGTCCACCCGGGCACAAGGAAAAGTCATGCGATCATGCAGCGGGGAAGCGTCTCGCGAGCGTGGTTTAATAATACCTACGATACGAGCTACATTCCCCGTGGTCTGCGGGAATCGAGTTCTCGTTCCGCACTCCCGTGGTGGAGGGAAGAAAGACAAACAACAGACTGGGAACGATGGCAGAAAGACACACACGAATACTGATTCGAGTCGAAGCAGCAGCAGCAGCGAAAAAAAAACTCGTCTCGACCGAACCGGACCGAAGTGTTTCGGAAACGAGAACCTTTTTAAATAACATAATTTATGGCATGTTGAGTAAACAAATAAATATTGGGTTTTCTGAACACTGGCCAAAAAGGGTGGCGAAGCCACCATCATCTTCTGCACCGCTCTGACCTGTTCCCGGCACGGCGGAGCTGTTGATCAGCACGGGAATGGGAATGATTCCGATAGGTTCGCCACCAAGGATGCGTACCAGAACCCCGAAAGGTGTGATCTTTATCTAGAGTCCTTTCCTTCCAACTTCCCAACGCTTCTCAAAACCGGGGTCTTCATCGAAACACCATTCGGTGTGTTTATCATTATCACCATCGAAGAATCGACCCTAATGCAGCTAATCTTTTTACTGTCAAAGTGTGGCATATGTCAACAAAGTGAACTGGAGTGGACGTGCCACGAGGGAATCGTTGGACCACTTGGAGCGCGAAGCTTTAGGGCGCTTCAAATCACAACCTCTTCCTTATCCTCAGGGGTTTTCTTTTTTTATTCTGATAAGCGGTACAAAGAAGGTGTTAAAATGTATTTGATGACCAACGATACTGAAGATGTCAGCAAAACAACTCATGATTGCATTTGCGTCTTGAAGTGCGGTTCGTTTTTTTCCATTTGACTATTACCTCACAGCAGATGGAGGATTATTGGAGATAGTAAAAAAGCGAGACACTCCAACTACATGTCTTCCTATTTACGTGATCCCAGCAGCTAAACTCCCAGCGGAAGTCTCATTAAAGTGAACCGATTAACACATCGCGCGAATCGGCCTCAGTCGCTTTCCTGCGCAACACCTTTGTGGATGGTGCGGTACGAAGAAATCCCATCTTTAGAAGAAAAAACAGCTCTCTAAATTGCAAAATCACTCACTCCCGTGGGATGACAGTCAACAATTATGACTCTATAAGGGTGATCAAACAGAGAACCTCGAGAACGGTCGGGACTCTTGGGGGCAAAGCAAAAGGCACCACCCTAATGCACTTTCTTCTCGTCAGTTTGCACGAGCCGCTCGTTAGCTAGCCGCTGGTGGTACGTAACAAGGTGACAGCGCTTGCCGAATGAGTAGCGAAATTCCTTTACGAAGCTGTCGAAGCGGAGACCCAGCTAAGGTGAATACCGTTGCATAGAACATCGTTTGGTTCGCAAAAGGGTCAGGAGGGAATAAGGCAACTGTGGCTGTGGTTACAGTCACGAAAAAAAAGGCCACAGCGACGACGCAAGTAGCAGCAAAACGAACAAATTAAATTGACGCTATCTCTGGCCAGCACGGCCATGTACACGCCCCGGTGCGTGTTGGGGGCGTGCGGGTGGAGGGAGCGTGGCCATGCGGAAGGTGTTATGGGGTCGTGTATAGGATGTAGTGTTTGCGAGCTCGGTTGCGCTCGGTCGCGATGTCGTTGTCTAATCATCACCGGTTTCGACGCCTTTTTTGCTGTTGGCCCCTCGTAGAGTAGAACAGATAAAACGGGCCCCAAGCCCCAAAGTGCACCAGAAAGAGAGAGCGCGAGTTTGGAGGGTTCTGTGTTAAATAAGGGCTCTCTTGGATCGTCACAAACAACAGTCAGGGGTGGAAAGGTAGTGAGCGCAAGGGCGACGCTGAAACAACTCACACACCGCGCGTTGTACGCTTATCAGTGAACTCACGGGGCTACACGAACGCTAACCAAACGTCCTATTCCATCATGCTTTTTTTGTTGTTGTGTACACCGTTGAGAACTCTAGCTCCCCCATCCCGTCCACCCCCACCCTGATCGTATACGAGCGAGGTAGCAAAATGGCGCGTGTGACCGAATGAGTGCAAGTTAAATGAGATCCCGTGCGGCATTTGCACGCCACTCCGATTTGGTGGGCGATCCTGGATCACTTGGGGAGGTGTGGGCTAATGCCCTAAAGCTTCCCGCAAGACCCCCGAAGGACTCGCGCTGTAGATGGACATCATCGCAAGCTGTCAAATGCTGCCGATCGTGACCATCTTCATCGACACCCTTACCGTCCAATCTTTCCCACAACCGGTCAAATGCGAGTGATGTGACGTTTTTGTCCGTTATCATTGCACCGACATTTGACAGTCGCTTCCCAACCGATATGACACCTCCCGTGTAACGCAGGGAGGAGGGGGGGGGGGCTGTAAACGAAGCGGTGCGCTGATATTTCTTAATTTTCCAATTGGTCGGAATGGAATTGGAATTTTCGGATTCTCTGGTTCACGCCGGGTGTGACGGGGCCTCCTGCTACACACACCGAACGTTCGTTATCATGCGTTTAGTTTAAAACGGACAGATAGAGAAAGAAAAAAATCATGTTTCTTCATTCAGGTCCCGCGGGGTACCGGTCCAGTCCTGTCGCGCGTATCTCGCACCCATTAGCTGCCGGCGCTGGAAACCACACACAGGGTTGCGTGTGTTGCGACAGTGATGATTGGAGCGCATCAGATAATTTTGTTGCTCATCACTCGGCGTTCCAACCCGGTCTCTTCCTTCCTGTCGCCCACCCCATCCCACCGTCCCATCGCACCAATGAAAGAGCCCTATTCCAATTCCTTGTTTGTACTTGGCTTTAAAACCTTCTCTGCGCCCGGCAGACGCATACATTCACAGCGATTGATAAACACGATGGCAATTGCTGCTTCTGCTGCTGCTGCTACCCTATCATTATTGGGCACCACAAACACTCGTTTTGCGCTTCAATCCCCCAACAGCTTTTCCACACTGTTGGATGGTCCCCCGTATAAATAGATCCAAACCTAGAACCTGCAAAAGGGGAGCAGACCACTTAAGCATAACTTTTCATCACGGTCCACCGGAATGTCGGGGGGGGGGGGGATAGAGGGGGGAAGGACGCCCGGAAGAGATGCCTGGTACCGATCTGTTTACACGAGGATTTGTGTGTTTCCCGGTCCAGACTTCCCGGTTCACTTCCATCCCGCCCGGGAGTGAAAATGAAGCGAAATAAATTAATTTAGGGAAATATCTCATCCCGCCACGTTCTGATCGATCGTTTCTTCGCCTAATGCCGTCCCCGAAGCGCCGAAGATGTTTGGCGGTCAGTTGGAACGATTCGGTGTTTGCTGTACTATTTGTAACCAATCAGCGAATGTGTTGAAAAGTGACTTCAATCCATGTTGCGCTCCCAGCCCCACTGGCAACACATTTCCGCAACCCGATTTGTTTACACATTGCAACGTGAATGGGGGGGGGGGGTTCACCGCCTGGACTTAATTGAATTGCGCAAGAAAATGGATGGCCGGATTCGGCGGTTGCATTATGTACGACGCGCGGAATCCTCCCAATGGGGCGGGCACAGTTTTGTGTTATTAATTCATTCCCGAGCAAATAAAAAATGGTTCGCCTTCTTAAAACGCGCACACCCACCCACCCATAATCAATTAGCTCACCATGCTTTATCTGCCACAAATTCCGCAAGCTTTATCGCGAAACGTCTGGGAGCAGCAGTTCGCCACACGATTCACCATCTCCGGTGGATGGAATGGAACCGTAAAGGTCGGGGACGGACCGGAGTGAAAATTCGACGACGAGCCGATAAACGTGCCGATTATCTGTCGTACGTGTTTGTCGAAGACCGGCTAATCTAATGCACCGTGTGTTTGTGTGTAATCTTTACTGTCACCGGCAAGGTTTGGGGCCGGTTTATATTTCTTCCGAATGATACTAGCAGGGTAGAAATAGCATGCACGCGTTTTACTGCCATCTGATCAGAACCAATCGGCCGAATCAATCATTAGCTGGACAACGGCAATGGTAACACATCCGGCGGTTTATTACAGACGCTGTACTGATATACGCGGTCGAATTATCAGATAGCAAGGTTCTTCTTTACTACGGGCAGAGATCATCCCGCGGTTGTGGTGTCTAAACGATTGTGCTTTGCTTTGCCTATCGGCGCCCGTGCCTTGATTTATTATGCACACACCAACGCCATTAGCGAGAGGTCAAAGTGGTTCTAATTGTACGGACAAACACAATCGCAAGGTGCATGACGCTCAATGGTAAGAGGCTGATTGGAACGTCCAGTATAATAACGAAAAACTGATCTACAATATCGCTAAATCGTGCTGCTACCAGGAAGGAAATCATTTCTACAACAGATCGACGCTTCCTTCCGTGTGTGGTGGTCGTTGGTGGTCTTACCCGCCCTGACAGACCTAGACACAATCCACCAGACACTGGCGCCAGATCGACACTAACATGGCTTCGATGAATGGTGCAAAGTTTGCAAATCTCCCCGTCTGCTACGAAAAGCAAAAGGAGCCTTACTAAACGCCCTCGCACCACATGCTAATACGTCTGTTTGGGTTTCTCGATCTCTGTGCTTCTCCGTGTCTTCCATTTCCCCGCACATCTGTGTGCCATGTTTTTAGCCCCGAGGCCATTTATGCGCGAGCATATGCGTGTAAAAGCATTTGCGCCCAACACTTCCTTCGAGCGGGCGCGTGTGTGGTTGTGCTGTGTGTTTGCGCGGGCACGCTGAGTTATCGCTTTTCCGAGCTGTTGCTTTTTCGTCCGCTTGGTTCGATCCGCAGACACGATGGGTGAGTGATGAGCTGTCGATCAAGCCGTCGCGAACGAAGCGTACTCCATTCCTCATCGATCGGGGTTTGATAGATCGTGATCCACCGCAGTGCATGGTGTCGGTTTTCAGCTTCGTACCAGCAAACTCCTCACGTCGGTGCCAAGTCTAACGATGACTAAAGACGATCTCTGCAAATCCACCCACCAAACCCCGGCTCAGGCGGGACAACCTCTAGCAGAGAGCGATTGAAGAGCATGTACTGATGACTATAACTTCCGATCACACGAAAAACCGGAAATTCTCCAAATCGTTGACTTGCTGGAATTATCCCAAAAGTCTAAGTACTGAGCTTACTAGAAGCCCCTGTGATTTTAAGTCACAGAAAGATCGATGTCTAGAGGAGTTGATTTCTTCCATAAAACACTTAGCAAAGAGTTATTGAAAATCCTCTGCCGATGACCTTAACATCCAATCACCTGAAAACCGGAAATTCTCCAAATCGTTGACTTGCTAGAATATTCCTAAATATCCCAATACTAAGCTCACTACAAGATCCTCTGATTGTAAGTGCCTTCACTTTTTGAGCATTTCGATGGGTTAGTTCCCTGAACAAAAATCTGCTCTTAAAAGACAAAACTCAGCAGAGAGTTATTGAAGATCCTCTGTCGATGAGTTTAACAGCTGATCAGTCAAAAGCCGGAGATTCTTCCAAACTTTAGACTTGCTCGAAATGTCCTAAAACATCCCAGTACTGAGCAAACCTAGCAGACAGTTATTGAAGATTATGTGCCTATGAGTTTAACATCTGATCTCTCGGAACCGGAAATTCTCCAAATCTTTGACTTGCTAGAATTGTTCCAAATATCCCAGTATTTGGCTAACTTTCAAGCACAAACCCTGGAAGAGAGTTTTTGAAGATCCTCTGTCGATGAGTTCCTCTGACATCTGATCAACCGAAACAGGGAATTCTCCAAATCTACGACTTGCAAGAATTGTTCTAAAACATCGTAGTACAGAGCTATGAACGAGAAGTTCCTCTGATTGCATTGCTTTAACGTAAAGCTCCCCATTTAGAGGGAGTTGATTTTATCACCGTGCTTAATTCAGCCCAGTTTTTTTTTTTCATCTGCATGATGCCCGGCACTGGCATACCAGCCCACCCGGGCATGCGAAAAACAACCCGTTGCAAACCCGTTGCAGTGTAAAAGAGATGACAGGAATTATGAAGGGGAAACACATTGTACGACACAGGCTCTGTTAGTAAGTACTAATTATAGCATAATTAATTGCTCAACTATAAAACCGATACGGGGAGTTTTGTTTTGCCTGATGGGTAGTGATGTTTTTCCGTTTTTTTTCCTTTTTGTTGTTCTTATTTTGCCCATTGCCGTCCACGAGGTTCCGGCCTTGAAATGATGTTGAGGAGAAAAGGTTGCGTGGTGGCGCAATGTTTCAAACCAGGCGCATGCACCGTTAAGAGAGCCACCCGTGTGAAGAGATGCGTTTAGAGAGGGTTGAGAAGCAATACAACAACGAAAAAAAAGGAATGCTAGCCCAACGGGGCTTATACCAACCAACAGTAGCAAACATCCTCGGTTAGTAAACGAGGTTGGCATGAAGGAAACGGAACCATCCGCAAGAGCGGGCATCCGGATGGTGTTTTAGGGGCGATGGGGGCAATATGGGTGGAAAGGAATAATAATAACATTCATTTATTATCATAATTACTATGTGCGCAATTATTACATTTTTTGAATTTTCGATACCCTTGTACACTGAGTCCCACACACACACACGCATATGCCCGGTGAAGAAAATTTACTGAAAGTACCGATGGTGAACATGGCGTTCCATACACGATTCATATTTTTGCGCGTCTGTAAACACCCTGCGCGCCGGGTAACGCCGGTAGCTAATTACTTCTTTTAAGGCTCAGCTAGGCCCACAAATGGTACGGGGGCCGGGTACGCCGCAAAGTAGCTGGTTTGCCATCCTTCGCTGCGTTGCGCTCTAAAGTGCCCTCCTACGGTTCCGTCCGCATCCGCCAAAGCTGGAAGCGTTTGGGGGATCCGTCTCGTGGAAAATATATTAATTAAATGCTCACACACAACCCCAAGCGTGTGTACCACCCGAACATACCGGGCGGCAGGCTGGTGGAGAAAAAGGAATGCCATAACTCCGGCCAGTGCTTCTATGCGTAGCCCCACTGCCTTCTCCGTTTCAACTTTGTTGGCAGTTTTTTTTTGCTTTCGTTCTTGTACCACCCATCTGTCGAACAGGTGAACCAGTTGGCAGTAAAGCGCTTTCCTCGGTGCGATAAGCGAGCGTGAAAGAGTTGCGAAATGAGCACCCTTGACCTCCGGGAGTGGGGCTGACGGAAGGTTGGGGAAAGATGAAGCGATGGGTTAATATTGAAGATTCACGCACCGAAAAACCCAACTCACCGTGAAGCTGATGAAAACTTTGGAACACAACTATTACCTGGTTTTTTTTTTCTACCTTTGCCACAGTTGTATCACACTCTAGAAAAGTAACTCTCCACATGGCGCGAGGCATACATGGTCGTTTGCTAATTAAATGAAACATTACAATTAATTACGCCCGAGAACGGTGGACGCCTGGACGAAGGTTTGGAAAAGCTAATTGAAAACCAAGCCCCTTGGTTTGCTCTGTTGCCTTTCGTCTAGAACGCACAGGTAGGGAAATATCCAACGATCGCCCCCGATCATTATCCTGATCGTGAAACGTGTTCCCGTTACGCATCTTCGTGGAGTAACATTTTTTCGGATAATTCTCCATTCGTGGCAGGAGAAAAAGTATTTCCACAACACAATATTGACACTGTGGGCACCCACGCCAACAGATCTTCCAGCGTTCGTGCACTGCACTGTCTGTGTGCGGAATATGTAGCCAATTAAAACTGCTCATTCCGGCACCGCGGGCGCATCACCGACTCCAATTGACCGTTACGCTCACGTAATAAATGCTGCAGGGAGGAACGAAGAGAAGGGAAACAAATGTTGCCGATTTTTGCACCTCGAAACCAACTCCAGACCTAGTTTCTCTGGATTGTGAGCTGTCCGTCTTGGGGCTGGCCGCGTAACGGTCGCGGGAGAAATTTGCACCAAATGAGGCGTAAAAACATTGCTTCTCCTTTTGCTGCACGCACACGACGCGTTGCATGTATGCATTTCATATTTGTTGCTGGCGGGCGGGTGGAATAATTTACTACAAAGTGAGAGAGAACGAGAACCAAAAAAAAATCTCCAACCCTCATCAGTAAATGAGGCGCAAAGTATTGACAGGAGGGTGTATCAGTGAGGTACTCTTCTTCAAATGTAATTCTCAATTTCTTTTTTTACTGTTGCGACCCAAAAGCTTTGGTAAACTTTTCCTTTTCCAGCAAAAACTATAAAGCGAAAATATTCCAAGTAATGAACCAATAGGTATACACTTTTGCACATTGAACGAAACGCATTTCAAGATCCAAGATTTCGTTAGTTAAAATTGTGTATATCAGTCACTCCCAAAGAGCAAAATATTTGATGGCCCTTCAACTTCAAAATATTAGTACAAGAATTTTAACTCTTTTTTAGTTAATTTCACTCCTGATTACAATTTTAATTCTTCAATCATTTAAATTATACTTCAGCCTTTGGCATCAAAATAGCATGCAAGATCTTCCTATTCCAATTCCAATTTAGGTAATTATTCCAACTCCTGTTTACAAAATTTATGAAAAATAGCCTCATCTAGTAAAACAAAAACTTCAGGCTGTTAATCAACCTGAAATTAATGGACATAATTTAGCGAATTCCTGGAAAAAATATGTTTAACTGGGCGATGGCGTCAATGTCATTTGAGGACAGCATTGCGACTTGCAAATGGCCACTAATACCAACAGGTGGTTTTAGAGCACTATCTTCCGAAGCAGGGGAATCAAATGAATCTTAAATTAAATATTATTCTAAAAAAAGTCGTAAACAACGAACTGTATAAAAAAACGCCTTAAGTACGTCACGTCCCATTCAAAAGTCGATATTTGGCGGATATGTGCGCCTCTTTAAGAAATGGTCATGCATATTAATGTTCAAGCTTTTATTGACAATAATATATCGGGAGTAAACAGCATGACAGTGAATTGCCATTCCCTCCCCTCGGGAGGGTGGGGCGGAGGGAATCGGTCACCGAGAAATCTAAATACGCGAGCTTGGATGCGCGAAGGAAGCTGTACCGTGTACCGTAGGGCACAGGTGTGAAGGAAACGCGTAATGGAACCAAATACTCTTCCAAAACGACCATCTAAGCAAACATGGCTCCACAGCTCCAGCATAACCTCCACGCAACCCCCCGCCCCTCCCCCACGCATGCTGGAATTTTTTGTTTTTTCAGCACGTTTAATGAATAGTTGGCCGGTACCGTACCGGGTATGTTTGATGGAACCTGCCGGCTGTTTTCGGGATGTGTACCTTTCGTTGGGAGGTTTGTGTTTCCAGCCTTTTTTTTCTTTTTGTCAAAACATTCGGTTTCCAATGTGTAAAGTGTACTATTCGTTAACCAGACGCGTATGGGCACCGAAAATGTGTGTCAGGTCTGTTTTCAATTGCGTTTTTTTTCGATAAAGGTAAAAAAATCAACGATTGTGAAGCTGTGAAACAAAAGGAAAAAGTGAAAACATATTTAGTACCGCAACCGTGCCTAAAATACCTTAACCACAAAAACACAAACATACGCGCGAGCAAACGGGCCCTGCAAACATTCATTTGCTTTGGCTTCCTTTAGCCACGGAGCATTTGTTTTGTGCATTCGGGCGCACTGCACTACTGCACTACATGGAAACCGGGGAAAAACTGTAAAGCAAACATAATTTGTTTCAAAAATCAATATTTTACGTCCCAATGTTTCATTGGGATACGGTCGCTTGCGAAGACCTACACGGCGAAATGAGGGGAGTAAAAACAACATTACGGTGTTAATGCAGTTGCATTACGATATTACTTTTTTCTCCTCGAAATGCAACGAACGTGTTGTGGAACAAGTTTTGCTTTTTTTCTTTGGGGACGAAAGCGATAAGAAATACCCCGATAGGGGAAAAACTACTCACGGTGTACCGTGAAATTGGGGATAACATAACTTAGGTGAAGTTCTTATTTTAAACAAATAATTGGTTCCCCCATGGTTTTTTTTCTTATTAAAATCGATCTTCGATCGACAAAAATGTTGGAAGCATGAGCTAAGCTAACGAGCTCTTTAAGACCCGGCATTGGTTGATTTTTTATCAAATAGAAAAAAAACTATTAAATTCAATCAATAACCGTCATTGAATGAAAACCGTTTGGCTGGTTGACTAGAGATCCGGCGGTCAAAATGCGACCTGGTCGGGGCGGGAACATAGCAGGGGAAAGGGTGGAAGTTAGGTGGGAAAATGCGCACGGGTACACAGTGCAGCAAAACAGCGAAACCGTCGTTTTCGATTCCCGAGAGCGATAGGCGACGATGTGTTTAGGTGGTCGGTTGGGCAGCGATAATGGCGATAACCGTCGCCTGTGGTCCCCGTGTACAGGCTGGCGACAAAAATCAGCAGCAGCAGCAGCAGCAGCAGTAGTAGTACCGTGCCTGAGTAGGCTCAAGGTGATTGGATTGGAGCGCACATTGGGGTAGTCGGGCGACGGGGGGTGGTGATGACACGGGGGTGACGTGATCGTAATTATTTCTAATCAATCAAAAAGTAAACACAGCACACACTGCCACTTGTATGCAGCGTGAGCCACGGTACACAACTGTGTGTACCGTGTGGAACTTGTTGGAATTTCATCGTTCACTCATTTTCTAAAACCCAACATGGCCGCTTCAACATCAACAGCAAAAAACACACAAGCCCACCACCGAAAAGAAGGTGAGGGTGTCCATTATCTTTTACACTGAAGCATCGGTAGTACATGAGTGGAATAAATGAATGGAACGGAGGAAAGATCCGGACGACGCGTTCACAAAACTTGCCTTTCGGGTGACGAAACCATACAGAACGAAACAAACAAACGGTGGACAGAAGGAAAAAAAGAACACATAAAACAAAGCCTCTGATGGCTTGGGGACATTGGACACTTGTTCGCTGTCGATCACAAGTCAATCGATCGCGACCAAACATGAGGATATACACGGAGTGGCGTGTGTGAGGTTTTGGAATTTTTCGGGGCTTTTTTGTGCAGCCTTTACGCACGCACACAGCGAGCAAACTGACAGCCGAGTGCAGCAGAAACCACGCACAATTACATTCCCAATTCCGTCCGCTTCCGCTTTGTGGCTTCGTGTCAGCCACGCGTTATTCCCTCTCTCTCATCGTTCAATTCCACTGTTAGCCTTTCAAATCAGGCTACCACCGTTAATGCCATCCCAAAAGTCATCCGCGAATTATCGCCCTCCGATCGTCTTCACCGGCGTTTGATGCTCAACGTTGTTTCACAGCGCAAGCGTTTGGAACGTGCGAATGGAATCGGTCAACATTACATAAAGCTCTAACTGCAGGTGTTTGCGAGGAGTGACCTGAGATGGCTCATCTCTCCCTACCGCTTCACAAGAGTCAGATGGCCTTGCCCATACGGCACGCTCCTCTTTGCTCCACTTCCACCTTCAGAAAAGGGTGGACGAACGGCTTGCGAGATCTTGCGTTTTGCTTGAGCAGCGAAGAAGTCACCAGAAGTGACAATCAGTTGAGCAAACGCGGACGGAATCGCGTGTCCTGGTGCCCGGCCATGGTGATGGAAACAAGTGCAGCCCCTAATGTTCACGTTTTGTCATGCGTTACCAGTTCGTACCACAACGTTTCAGCACTCATCGACACATTTGGGTGCATTCCAGGCCGGTCTTATGCTAGTCATATTTTGTGGATCGTAGTTTTTCCACGAAATACTTATCTATCTAAGCACCAGTAAGTACAGGCTTTGGGTCGGTAATGTCATCCGCAAGCGCCTTAAAATCACGCACCATTTCTCCGGGTGTTGAAATATGAACTAGCTTAATGTGGGGGGTTTTCGTCTGATTTCTCTAGCCCGACTTATCCGTGATTTCAAAACAAAATCACATTAAATGCAACGTCATCCGCGTTAAGGAAGCATCACCGTAGCGAGGTTTTCCTGGAGAGTTTTCGCCCCGTTTCGTCAGCTCCCGTATCAACTTACACCCAGTGTTAAGCTGTGTCGTAGTCTGTTTTCTTGCACGATGTACTAAGAAGAATTCGAACACTGTAATACTGAAACCCCTTACCAAACCGGAGGGCTTCCACCAGACTACCACCATTGGCTAAGCTTCTACTGCTTCTCGACCTCGTCCGCATAACATACTTTCCCGACTTTAAAGAAACCCGTCATGTGAAGGATCGTTTAATGTTTTTTTGGAAAAATATTCCACGCTGTTCCGGTACAAATTCTTCCACCAATTCTACTTGGGAGGCATTCCGAACGACTGTTTCTGTTCTTCTTTACCATTTTGCATTCTTGCAACCGCCTTAAAGAGGTAACTTTTGCCATTTATACTGTTTTTCATTTTATTTACTGAGCATGTGTGCGTTTTATAATCTGCTAATGAATGGCACTTTGTGAAGAAGTTTTGTAACCAACCATAGCACACACTTTAAACGATGCACATAAACCAAGATAAGAGACCAACACGGGCGTGTGAAATTCGGCGGGATGCATTCCACTATTCCGCAAAAAAAAACCGCAACAACCAAGCACTGGCAATGGTCCGGGCACAAGGGGTGAAGAAAATCAGTTAACGAAGTGCCAAACTCTATTATGAGGATTATTTATTAATGTTATAATGATTACCTGGTCTCATTAGTTGCGCGCTGGGACGCGAAAGAAAGAAGCGCGTACGGGAAAAAGAAAAAAAACCCCACAGAGGTGGGAAAGAGCCGATCGTGTCTTAATCGCACTACCGAAAACGTTAATAACGAAGCATTAAGGAAAAGAGAGGCAACCGATGCTAACGGATTTGATTTTTAGTCAAACAGGAAGATGATAGAAAACAGACAGAAGGTAAAAAAACACACACAATGAGAAGCGTTGGACAGAACACGGAACAAATCAACAACTCAACAAGAGAAACAAATACAGAAATGCACATGTAGGGGGGAAAATTCGGGTGCTTCTTGTACGTCTGTCTGTTACCTTCCTAGTCGTAACATCTCGCATTTACGATAGATAAGGAAAGTCCACCCTACTGCACCCTCTCTAACCCTCTCTTTATTTGAGGAATATTGTTTTATCGTTCCGTTTTCCACCATTTTTTCGTCTATTTAGAAAATGCAAACAGTTCCAATCTGATAGATAAAAACAAAACACAACCGAACGAGTTTAGGAAACAAGACAAATCGGGCTGCTTCCTTTTGTTCGACCGGGGTTTTTTTTCCAGGCCGCTAGGCACAAGAACTGATTCCGCTTTATTTTTATCTACTTGTTAACAAATAAAACATATTTAAACAAAACCGAACGCATGTACATCACCGCTCATATCTTACTTTTTCGAGCTCTGATGGGTAAGCCATCATCAACGCACGATGCTGAAAAGGGAGAGTGAGAAAATGAGCGAAGGATAAAAAAAAGTTCACTCTAATGAAACATAGCAAAAGAAGAAGAAAAATAAAACAACCCCCGCACTGGAGGCAGCTACTTAAAAAGAATAGAAGAAAAAAACAGCGGAAACAGGAATGCTTAAGATACACTCCCAAACAAACACATACATATACGCCCGCGCGCGCACACACAGACACACACTTATATCAAAGCACGCAGGCCGGTGAGATGATCAAATATTTGAATATCAACATCCACTAGAACGCACAAGACGACGAAGCCAAATCATGCGAAGAAATGGGTTAAAATTTCCAACCACCAAAAAAACACCGAAAGAAAGAAAAGAAAAAATCTTCCCCCAAAAGGGTGGAAAGCCGCGAACGATCTTTTCTCGCGCTGTTCGGGACGCGCAAATGGATAGCGCAAACAGAATGTTTTTTTTTTTTTGGCGCAAATCATTCAGATCGCGCACTGATGGCGTGGCGTTCTTGGATTTTATTGTTTCGATTCTGCATCTGCTCAAATTTTGCTTTCCATTAGCGTTTTCGTTCTTTCCCTTCCAACCACCCAAATTGTTGCGTGCTTGTCTCTTCGTGAGATATGCTCAACTTGTAACAGGGGGCAATAATAGTGAGGTGAAACATAAGTTTGAACGTAGCTGTTATGATCTGCCACAAGGAAATGGAAACAAAAGCGATCAAATTTAATCACGTAAACAAAATCTGCGTCCTAATCTCCCACCTCTTCCTCCTTCTGTCCTTCTTTTGTTAGTAAAACTCGTTAAATGTATAAAGTTACGGATCGGGTGTCAAATAAACTCCCAACCGTAGAAGGAGTTGAAAGCTTTTTAAAAGTAAACAAAACAAAGCGATTATTGTCTTATCAACGGTTGTTGACAACAGTGTTCTTCCATCTGTTAATTATCGCCCGTGTAGCACGGGCCATCGATCGAGACGCCAGGAAAAGAAAAAAACAAGGAGAAAGCCTCCTAACTTCCTAATCTTTTTTCTTATTGCAAGCAACACATCGGTAAGCAGATGATGCTGCGGTTGAGCCCGCAACAAGCCTAGTCGGTTTCAACCGCAACATCATGTTTTGCTTACGAAACCGATCGTTTGCTGTTTGCTCTACTTTAATTTGCAGTAAGTACGTAAACTCTAGTGCGCGCACGACACACTCCCCCATTAGCATGTAAGCATGTATTGCTGAGCAAGCAACTGAAGGACTCTAAACATTTGCATATATTTTATTGTTTTTCTAGTGTTAAGAAAACCGAACAAAAGCATACACATACACATACGAACTGGGGGGGGAGAGAGAGAGAAAATTGATTTGTAATATGGTACAATAAGATAATTTAACAATAGTCGCCTAATGGCCACAATACAGACGAATAGTGTGCTAAACAAAAAACCCCTGTAGTGGTTAGTAGGATCGTTAACGGACAGTCCCGTCCGCAGTACTTTCAGTGGTGATGTACGTAAAACAGGAAAAGAGCAAAACAAACAATCAAAAACGAGAAAAACTGTTCAGATGGCAATGTAGAAAATTCCCAAAACGGGATTTCTTGGAGATCATCTCTTGCACGATAGATAGACGAATTAATGTAAGTTATAAACGTGTGCGTATCCACACACGGGATGTGCGTGCAAGGAAGAAGAGAACAATAAAACCCAACAATGTAAATAAAGAATTTAAAAAGATACATTTGGAAAAAACTTAACTCCCTGCGCTACAGTTTTGCTCATTACCGGTTCCGTCCGAAAAAGGGTAGTTCGTTTTATTTGCAGCTTACTTACCGATTGGCACGCCAGGACATCCGGTTAGAAAAGGTAATTCCATCAAATGTTGCAATGTACAGCGTTTACGTACATTTAAACGAGGGACTTCAATTGGGTCGCTTTGGGCGCACATTTCCGAAAGCTCTCTTCCGACCATGGTTGGACATTTAAATAATTTTGATGATTATTTTATGGCCCCATATTTCATGCGTGATGTGCACATGGTTCCGCATCCCTGTATAAATGGACGTTCTCTCATGTGTGCCCCGATGTCAGGTATCCTGAGCGGCATCGTTGTTAGTTTATTGTCGAAAATGGCCGGTTTTGTAGCAGAAAGGGTCGTGTGCTCATTTGAGTTTGGTGGGGAGAGTCCATTTGGGAGGGCTGTAATTAAACAATCCCATCTATTTCAATTGAATTTTCATACCAAGCTCCGGGGGACATGATCATGCGGTTTCATAGCCCCCTCCTGCACAATGGGGACGTCTGGATCCGGAAAGTTGGTGATGTAGTTGGAGTAGTTAAAGCTTTCATAGGTGGTCTCACAGGCCACGACGGGTCGAATTATAATTTCTGCTACATTTGCCGTTGGAAGGATACTGGAACCCGGGAAGCGGGAGACCGGCGTACAACCTGATTTCCTAACGCCACACCCGTCAGAATGGGTGGCAAATCAACACAGCCCGAAAAAACACGTCACCGGCGCCACCAGATAGCCATCCTGAGAGGGGTATCACATCCTGAATGAGTCGTAAAAATTGTTTCAAATTTAATGGAATTTTAATATTATTGTCCGCTGTAAAACCATTTTATGGTGGATCCGCTTTCGTTTCAGCCGTTTTATTTCACCCCGTACACAGCCCGGCAGAACTTCCCGGGTTATTGCGAACGAGAATATCTTCCATTTTATCCCCATCATTTAGAAACGTTCCTTGCTGGCCGAAGTGTGGACCTGGGTCCGGCGGTACCGGCGTGCCGTTTCCTTTCGGTTGGATATTATTTTGCGCATTGTTAGTCTCAATTCGGGCCCGGGTACGGTTTCGCCAATCCCGATGAGGTTTCTTCCTTGCCGACGGACGGACGGACGGTCGAATGCTGTGAATTCTCTTACCCCAAGTGAGTAGATTCATCACGTTTTTCCTTCCGTAGCTTATTATTATCCGCAGTAGAATTGATCATAATGTTTGCATTGTATAGCCGATAAATGGCATCCAGTTAAAATTGTTACGAGTTCGCAGGGAAAAACAGCATGTAAAACATTCTACAAAATATGTTGGAAGTAATGTTGTTGTTTTTTTATTATGATTTAGCCGTTTTAATTCAAACTCGTTTTAAATGAGCTATATAAATGAGACGATGAGAATTAAATCTCACCTTCATAAGGATCACTCATCCACTCACCTTTACAGCTTATTTTCGATTAGTAACCACTTCTCCCCCAACAAGATGACTACTCGAGTTCCCGGTTAATGGTTCACGTAAGATTGTTTTTAGTGATTGTAGCACATTACCCATAAGCTTCGGTTCGATAATCAATCCAATCGATACACACTGCTAGCGCGGAGGTGTGGTGAGAAAAACGGGCTGATGAGTCCCGGCAGAAGTCCCCGGTTCATTACTATGGCGACGTGTTTCGCCTACCACGATCAGCTCACGCCTCCTGGAAGCGTATCGTGCAGCATAAAATTTTAAAGCGAAAAAGCTCGATCGTTCATTTTCGGCAGGGTTACGACCAGCAGTAAGATCGATTCCTACGAGTACGGAACACCCGTCCCGTCACGTCACGTTTCCTTCCCGGTAGTAGCAGCTCAACTGCTGTTCCCGTTCGTTCGAACTCACGGGACGTGATTAGGGAACGAGAACATTTCCCACTCTTCAGCGTAGCTGCTTTAATGGACGCTACTGGACGCGTTGAATGGGTTGGGCCAATCTATCCGCAAGCTTTAGCTTTCTGCAGAACACAACATCAGTAAGGGGGCAAAAAAATCGGTTTCGTCGCTTACCGTGTGTTTTGTTCATCATTTGATGGGATTTTATTACCACGCGCGTGTACGACGATTCCGTTCGCCGTACATTCATCTGGCAGGTTGGTTTCGCGACCGCTCCCCTTCCCAATTCTTCAGTCCTTCAAGCTTTTTGAATCGAACAAAAAAACGCGCCCGTTTTCAAATGTTTTCCATTGCACATGCATGCGAAACGATTCCACCCGCAGAAGGGGACATATCGCGGGGACGGAAGAGAATTCGGAACGTCCTTCTTGTGGACCTTTTTTTGCTAATTTGCGGAAACACAAGGATCCGTGTGCGTGTAGTGTCCACTTGTACAAGAAAACATAATAAACGTCGCGTTCGAAAAATGCTCGTAAACAGCGTTTTAAAAAATAACCTGCCAGACCAGTGTACCGGGTAAATATTGCACAAGAGCAGCACTGTTTTATGATTCAATGCTTTGCGGCTTGAAGCGAGAAAAAAAACACACGCCCCGTTGTCCATTGCCGGCCATGAAATGTGTGAGAATATTCAAGCAGCGAGCCGTCAAGCACGTCGTTACACATCGATTCGCAGGACCTTGCGCTTGAGACGCGAGTGAAATACGGAATCGCCGTTGAAGCCTTTGGCACTTGCAAGAAATTAGCCCGAAGACACGAAGCTATACCATCTGGAAGAGAATTTGAGTGGGACAAAAAAGAGAACAAAAAACTAAACCCCTCTCAAATTGTAAAACAAAGTAGTAAAGATTTTTTTGTATAATTAAGATAAATTGGTTTAAAAACTCACAAAAATACGTCTAATTTTATTTTCCAAACAACACGTGCACTAGCAACATCATAATTCACCGATTTTATTCGCATCCACTAGAACGAATCGATTGGTTGGCCACCCGCAATGTGGGCGATAATTATTGCAAATACACACCCACCCAAAGCAAACATTTGTTTACAATTTCCTTACTTGAAACAAATTAACTGCCTTGTGCGTCCCAAAATGTACGGACCAAATTTGTGAATCGATTTGTACACGTAGCACGGTAGCGAAAAACGTGACACACTGGCCACTATTTTTCAGACACCACCCGAGCATGGTCAACCTAATGCACTATGAAGGGGGGAGGGGGAAGGAGGAAAATCCCACGATGCACCCGATACACATCCTATGCTAATTTCGTACACTTAGCGTACCCGTTCCGTGGATCGGTTGTGTATCCCACGCCATCTTCACGATTTCAATCGCTTCCACCGAACCGGCAACGCAAGTAAAAGACAACCTGAAGTGGCGTGAAATTATTCAACCTAGAGCACCGGACAGCTCCCTTCAAGAACGGGCAAAATTTACGACTGGACAAACTAGCATTGCAGCGCGAAAATGCACCCATTATCCGGCACCGTTCCATGCACTCGTCGCACATTTGGTTGTCGTTAGAATTTTTCAAACAAGGAAACATCGGGTGTCACCATTGCGCCCGGGGTTATAAAATGCTACAATTTAAAAGGAACAAGCCTGTGTGCACTAAAAATAATAAACCATAAAAAGACATCATGCAGGCGTGAAAAACGTTGCATGGGTTTGGGGTTCTGCTGTATCGTTTTTGATCCGCAACCCGATGGACCGACCATTCTCGAGCGTGTGCTTCACTGTGAACGGGTTTTCCTGCGTTGTAAATACGCTAAGAAAACTGTGTACTACGCAGAGCGAGCAGAAGAATTATATCGATGAGTAAGTGACGGGTTGTTGCGAGAGTGTTGCTACCGGTTTGATGGGTAGCTCTTGCCCTAACTCGAGCACATTCTCAAGCGCTCATTTCCTTGCATCCGGTTGCCAAATGGGCAAGAAGGAAGGCGGAAGGGCATCGCTTATGGAAAGTAGCATTTGACCGCGAACCCTTGCGTGCATCCGTTGGGAAGATCTGATCAAAATGCAATAAAATTGTTGATTTTTAACGATACTCCCCTACTGAGGACATAAACCCAGGAAATTATTTGTTGAAATAATGTAATTAAATAAATTGGAACTTGGATTATTATCAACTCAGATGTTGCATCGTACAAAGAGGTACATTAAGGGTTGGAACTGCATCTTGAGCTGCTTCCTTCCCATTGCGTGAAGGCATGTAACGATCCCAACAAGACACCAACCAACCCATCCCCACCGTTCGGCCCTTTTGGAATGTGATGGAAGCTGAGGAAATGGTATCGTTTAACTCATTACTTACAAGAACCGCAACTGGCCCCGTTGCAAAACGGCAGCCAACATATACCGAGCAGACAAGATGGCATTGTTTCGGTACCCGGGGATGCACGCACCAACCCAAAAGGCCACGGTGAAGCCTCTCTCAGCCGAGTTCGAACCATTTTATGCAAACCATTTCTAAACGATGCACGTGAGATGGGGCCAAGTCATTGCCACCTGGAACGCAAGCATTCCGCAACCGGCATTGCGTCACGTAGCGCCATCCATCGTACGCCCTTTCTCGGTAATGGAGCATAGAATGCGCGCGGCCGGGGTGCGTCTCAACCCACCGGCACAAACTGGAAGTGCAACGGATCACGATTCGCATCGAACAAGATTTTGCTCTTCCCGGCAAAACACCACGCCGGTCCGACACGTTCCGATGCCTGCGGATGTCTGCACTTTACGACCATCTTAATCCGACAGTTCGTCCGATCGAATGGGGACATAATGGGCCGGACAGTGCCTGGACTCGCCATTCGGTTCCGTTCCGCTGAAGGGAAGCGATTAGGAAAGAATCTCGTTGCACACAGCCGTCAGCTTCGGATCCGGAAACCAGTCCACCGTGTGCCCAAAGATAATACACGATGCGATGGTTTTGGAACGGGAAAATGGCGCCTCAAAAGACACGCGGACCATCAACTCGTCCGGAGCTGAAATTCGAATCGGAAGATCAACTCGGATGGCACATGCCGTTGGGTTTTGTGCGCACGTGTGTGTGTGTGTGTTTATTAATGCATTTGTATGGGGAGATACCCCAACTCGCAGCGAAACGGAGGGCACATAAATTATGCTCCAAACGAACGGAAAACGCATGAAATTAACCTGCACAACCAGACGCAAGCAAGGGTCACCGGCTGGGCGGTGGCACGAGTATATGATGAAGCACACTCGAGAGCAAAAATTGTGGTAGTGACTCACTAACGAAATTGTACCGAAAAGGCAGCATCGTAAAAAAAGAACAGACTCGTACCAGAAAATCTTATCGAAAATAACGACGAGAACTACACACCAGCCAGCCTGGCCGGGCCGGCCAACTTTTCGGGCAAGGAGCGCACATCAGCCGCTAGTGCGACGCTAACCCTGGGCGGCGGGGGAGTAAAAGAAATGGAGATAGTGAGCTCGGTGGCCGTAAAATTTAATTGTGTCCATCAGCATTAATTAAATTATACACACATGCCCGGCACTGTTCGGTCTGTGAGCGTTCCGAAACTCGATAGAATCCGAGTCCCGAGGCCCCGAGGAGACTCAGAGCATCATCTCCATTTTCTGCCCTCGTACCTGTTGTTGTGTGAGCGTAGAGCGCCCTTTCTCTAATGACTCGTGTCCTGATGACACCGAAACCGACCTTTGATTCGAGCACGTCCCGGGTGCCGGTCCGTAGCAGTGGCACCACGTACGCAACGGAAGCACGCACGATCCTCGTGTACACGGGTCGTGCCGCCAGGGAAGGGGCGAAAAACAGTAGTTTGGTTTTATCCCAAATTGGCCAGGGATCGTAAAAATTTTACTCCACCCACTCTCACCCACAAACCTCGGGGAAAAAAAGGCCCAGCTAGAATCTAGATCAACCCGAAGCCCAAAACTCTCTCAGGCACCGATGCTATGGCCTGCTGATGGTCAACACTGATATTGGGACCGTCCTCCAAAACATCGGGGCTAAGATTTATAATCAATTCCCAGCCCAGCGAGGCCCTGCTCCCGGCTACGCTCGGACCAGTTGAATCAGCATTTCATTTCGAGAATTTCCATTCCTTCTTCTCCACCGTTGTTTCCTTAGCCGTGTTTCGCAACTTCTCAAGTTACGTTCCTGCGTTCTATGATTGTATCTATTCACTTTTTCACTCTGTGACGCCACTCCGTCACGATACGATTGAATCTCGACATCTCGGGTCCTAATGAAACGAAATTTCATAAAAACCGTTTATCACTTATTTCGATCCGAAGCACCGGTGAGAGAAAAAAAGGCCCGCTTTTGTCGGGGATGAGATGAGTGCCCAGTTCCCATGGGCCTGTGGTGCCTCAACATGCTGGCTGGCAGAGGTAATTTGACGCTGCTAAATGGGTGATCAATTTTTATGCGCTTAATTTGTGCAAAATTGCTTGCGAATGCCGTACTTTTGTTTGGTTCTGGGGTGCCTTTTCCCCGTAATCCGGGTCCGGGGTTCGGGTTTAGAGAGTCATGTAAGGGTTTATGAGATATGAAATTTCACCTACATGAGTCCCATTAGAGCAAGGATTTATAAGGCAACCCCTCTCTGGGGGTTATTGGTTGCCAATGTTCGACAGGAGTTTTACCACATAAAAATAAACCTCCCGTCGTAACAAAAACGAACGTAAATCCTGAAGAAATGCAGCTAGGTTCTGCAGATTGTGTGAAACATTTTAGTGGTTTTCTTTGCTAGCTTATAACCTCCAGTATATTATTGAAAGATGCCATAATGCGATTAACTGAAACCCTCCCTTGATTACTCACACACGTACAACATTGGTTTTGCGAATAAAAAAACATTCCCATCCCCGGGCCGGCATTCCCTTGGTGCCGGGTGTCGAATCGTTGTGATTTAATCCTCCACGACCAGAAACAGGTTATCGGTTAGCACGAGCCCATCAAAAAACGTGGGCACAAAATGGGGGCACACACAAACACCCCCTATAATAAGGACATCAACACATAGTTAATTCTTCAAAAGGTTGTCGGATTTAGAGCCCCGGGTTTTCATCCATCCGTCTGCGTTCCCTTTTAATGCGAATTGGCACCACTTTGCCTATCCTTTTTAGTACTTTTTTTTCTGTTGTTGTTTGCCCAAAACGTCTTCGTAGTATGATTTTCCACGGTGCCGGTTCGTCGTTTGTTTTTTTTTGTTTTTTGTTTTGTTTTGCAACCATGTTACCTTCTCTTCTTTCTCACCTTTATGGGTCGTTTCCCTTAACGAAACCCTTAGCGAACGCCTTCGACGCCTCGTTTGTTCGATTTCTTGGCTTCTTTTTTTAAATCCTACATATCTTGGCATACACGCACACATACGTGAGTGTGCGACTCCATTCTGAATGGTTCCAGCACTAAGGAACGGGAAGAAGTGAGTAGAAACAAAAGGCCTTTATACATCCCCCCAAGAAACATGAGAATAACAATACGTACGTACACCTTCGCTGGCTGGGACCGAGAGAATAACCCACCGAGAACCGTCCGATCAGCAGCGGAGGAATTCGTTCGGGAAAAAGGTGAGAACGCAAGCACAACTTTTCTCCGTCTGCTCGGAGCGAACCGCGCGAAGATTCCAGCCATCGTCTGTCTATGTGGTCGTGACCAGGCAGCCCTTTTTGACGCGAAGGGTCCCGGTGCCCGGAGTATCAGGTTGTTTTGGCTACCAACCTGGCTAAAGGTTGAAGCGACTTCGCGTCTTCTTGTAACCGGCTAACGAGCCTGACATCCTCCCCCCACCCTCCCATAGGGGTAGGAGGAAAAGAAAAACGGAAAACTGGCCACCAATACAGCCAGCAGTCGGGTAATCGAGAGCACAGAAGCAAAGGTAGGAAGAAAAAACCTCCCCAAAAGCACCCCCTGTTTCCCTTTGGGAGCTTTCCTTCTCCATTTCCTTCGTGCACCTCGCTAGCTCGCTTCCACCTTTACCGATCGAGGGTTACAGCTTCGTTCCGACTCGTTCTGGCGCACTTTACGATCGCGCGACGATCGCTTCTCTGCCCCCTCCCAGCAGACCACGAACCACCCGAAAGGGGTTCGCTGCTTCCATACCTTAAGATTCTTGTGCGTTCTCGAGAGCAAAACAGCGAGCTGCCTGTAATCATATTCTTATTAGACAGCCAACCTTTTTTCTTTAGTGTTTCGTTTACCATTCGCGGTCGTTCGCCACACGGAGAGGTTTTTTTTTCTTCTTCCATTCACTTCTCTACTCGTTCACTCTTTCGCGGTTCGGGTTTGGGTTTTCTTTCCACATTTAGTGATTTTCTTTCCGATTCCCGTGGTCCGCATGCTGCTGCTGCTGTTGTTTTTATTTTCTCGCTCCTCTTTATCCCCACTAATTCGTTTCTTGTTAAGTTCATCTTGCAGCTCTTGGCAGGGCGGCGCGCACCACTCCACCGTACACACCGAGAGCCGGGAAGTGCGCTGAGTAGAGTAAAGCGTACGTCGAATCGAATGCCAAAAGCGAACGCGATGGTAGAACCAAGAGGAGCGTGTACGGTGGACAGGGAAGCACGACGTCTGATGAGCTTTGAAAGGGAAATATACGAGCAGAAGGAAATGTAGGAGCCAAGTCGAGTCAGGTTAAGGGTGAGGCGAAAATAGAATAATCGGGGTTACGTGTTCGCACGAAACAAATCCTCCTACAAGCCGTTCGGGCTTTTTTCATGGGGCAAAAGATGCAAAATTTTATATCAAACTCAATAAGAATTGTTTGAGCATTCAAGAAGAATATTCGTTACAAGAACACCCCAAAAAACCTGCTAAATAAGCATCGTTTGTTCGCGCTGTTTTTTTAATTGCGAATTTTTGCCTAACGTCACTCCCGCTGCAATCATAACACTACCAGAAGCACAACGGAGCATAATTTGACCGCTTGTTTGTTGCCATCAGCAACATCAGCAGGAGCCAGGCAAGACGATTGATCCTCACCATCCGGCGATCGTTTCGCCCGTAGCACACGGTTCCAGCGTACCAATACCCTCCTTTGCCTGGAACGTGAAGACACTCGCACCCCATCCCACCAATCAACCCACAGGAAGAGGAGCGTAAAGCGCCCGCAACACAACAGCGGAAAGTGTATTCTCGACGAAACGGGCGAACGCGTTGAAACCCCGAAAACGAACCATCGAATTAGCAACAAGAGTACAAGAGCCTGCTCGAAGGAGCCTCAGCGAAGGAAAGAAGTAAAAAAAAACATGGAAAGGAAACAAAAGACAAGACACACAGAAATAATAACACTAACAACAACAACAACGATAAAAAAACGCAACAAGGTAAGGAAAAACGATCAGCATCCGTCCACCAATGGTTGAGCCTTTCCTTTCGATCTCCGCATCCCTCACGGAACATTCAACCCGGAAAGGTGAGAAGAGTCGATAAGGGTCGATGAGGATGAGATTTTAACGATCAGACCGTACCGAAGAAGCTGCCCCGGACCCCGGAATGATCGAACTGTGTCGAGTCGGTCGGATGTGTGTGTGTGCGCGGGCACGATTTCACGTTTGGCCGCAACACCAACGACAACAATATTCGCGCAGAATGAACGAGAAAAAAAACAGAACGAGATACGAGAACCCTCAGCACAACGCTAGTTTTGTAGAATGACGCGAGGTTGCGTACGGACCGGCGGACACACGGTGTTGGTGTGTGTGTGTGTATTTTGTTCGAACGCACAATCAGGTATTGACACGACCGATCGATCGATCCGGTAATGGTGCGCGGGATGCTCTCCGTGCGAGAATGCTGTTTGCGTTCCAAGCCAGCGATCGCGTTGAGGTTGTACTTCTCCTTTTTTTAATGGCTCTTCACCAGGTTCCAGTCGGTTCCTCGTCTTAAGCTCAACCGGTCAACACTAGCACGAAGAGCACAATTACACAAACGACTTAAACGATGGGAAATGAGGCGACAATCGGTTGCTTTTTTTTGGGGCGTTTAACGCGATCATCTATACAACGCTTATGGGATGGGTTAATGAATTTTTACCAACCATCCGTAACCAGCTACTGTATCGCGCTTTGAGCACCATTAAGCTATTCATTACATCTCGCACCTGTCTCTAAAACGGATCCCATCGCTCATAAAAGGATTCGGTTGGATGGATCGACAATGAGGAGGGAGCCACCTAGAGTGCAGCTATAATTTGCATCATTATTTACCACCTTTTGATCGGTTTTGCACAATTGCAAAGTACATGAATGTTTGTTGACCATCACTGGTAAAATAGCAATGTTTCCCCATTTCACTGGAGCTGGACTTTCGTTTAACAAAAGACCTTTCCTTCCAAGGGAGACACAGAAGAAGAGGAAAAAAAACCAAAAAACATTTATCCCGTTTTCGGTCGTGGACTCTCTAGCTCGTTACGGAGTGTATGTTTTGCTATAATTGCGGGTCATAAATTGTTAAATAACACATAATACGTAGGTTCGGCGAGCGCTCTATCTGCTCGCCAACGGTACGGAAGAATTTTTATAGCACCGCTACTTCCACCACTCACTCACGAGCCCATGATTATCGCACTTGATCGCCGTCGCGCAGATGGATCGTGTCGAATCTGGGTTGGCGTGCCAAAAATGCGAGTGTTAAACCACACCACGCAAAGGCTTGACCCGATCTTGCCCGATCCGCCCGTCCCTTTCCGGCGGGCAGAGGACATGCAACCAAGGCTGGCGATCACCAACCAGGCGCCTCAGCACCCAGCCCCAAGCAGCAAGGAGGGAAAAAATGAACCACTCTAGAACTGTTGAGGAAAGAAAACGAAATCCCAACAAGAACGAAAAAACCCATCACCAAGACATGACACGTTGCCAACGACATGGAAATAATCCAAGAAGTAGGAGGCCCAGCAACGAATGAGAGACACAACGAGGGAAATAAAATAAAAAACGCGTATGCTCAACACTCGCCCATAACGATGCAGGCTCGAGGCACCCTTCGGGTTCGGTCCGAAGGTTTGCGAAGGAACGGATGAATGCGAGAGAGGGCGAAAAAATGCAATAATCTAAACAAATATTCATTCCCTCGTTAACATAAGACGATCGCTGGTGGCTCCAGTGCGTGATGGCCCTGGCGGCGCGAGCTGGAACCGGGAGATCCTGTCTGGTCGTCGATACCGACCACACCAACCATCGGCAACCCGAAAAACCTCAACAACACGACAGCACCAGCACACGTCCCGGCGAGGAAACGAAACGAAACAGTAATTCTGGTGGCGCTGGTGGTTCCTGGCGTACCAAAAAACCAACAGAGAGGAGGGAGAGGAAAAAAAAACGGCAAGAAACACAACACACGACGAACCCTTATGCGACTGGATTCCTGCGCCTCCGTTCGTTACGATCAGTCCCAAAAAGTTCCTCAGTTTTTGGGCGTTCTATCTCATTCTCTCTTGTTCTTCTGCAAACGATCAGCCTCACGACAGTATTTTTGAAAAGAAGATTTTAATTGTATTTCCGAATCAATTAACTGCCACTCAAACAGCCTTGGCCGTGAAGAATGGACATCGCAACAACCCACAGACAACTACTCAGTATGAGTTGTGTGGAAGCAACCAAAAAAAAACTTACATAATGGAAAACTTTATTGTTCAATCAAACGTTTCCGAGGAATGGTTATGGGGGTTTGCATAAATCGTTTTTCCATAGAATTGTTTGCCCCCCACACACACACACGCGCACCCGACAAACTTAGCCATTGATTTACGAGCCAGCCAAAAATTGGGGAATCATCGTCGCAACAACAGATCGTTAAATATGAACCATAATGTGGAGAGAAATATTGTTCTCCAATCCTTCTGCAATCGGACATGTTGTTTACCGGTGTAGGAGCACACATTCAATTTACCTCACTTTGTACGGATGTCTTAATGTGATATCACCCGACTGTAGAACCTGGCCTGGGCACAATCAAACGGTAACGAACCGATATGGAGTATGTCCGGAACTTCAAACCTGCAACATCTAATGAGCTTTGGAAGTTATGATTGTCTTGCCCATCTTACCGGGTCAGTTTCGGCTCATTGATTGGGTGAAGAGACATTAAGTTTTGCCAAAAACACAAATCCCAACATAAAACATCCCCGAAATCCTACCACGGCTATTAAACCTGCCGCAAGGACGACTCTGTCCCGACTGGAAAACTGGAATGAATCGGTTTTTTTTTGTCGGATTTTAACAGTAAATCTTGAAATTTGACGCGCGTATGTTTTTTCTTTTCAATCCGCTCGTTTCCGCGCCGAAATGCCACAGTGGATGGATCCCTTTTACCATAGACCTCGGGATTTCTTGTGCGTGTGTTTTTTTTTTACGAGTCCTCTGCTTCTTTTTTACGCATTCCTCATTTCGGGATGGCAACCATTCTGGCCGACATTCTATACGCGTGCGAGGAGCTTCTTCACCGGACCATTCGCATCCCCAGCATCTTGAAAACATTGTGGATGGAGAGGGTGGAAGAAGGGTATGACCCGTGCCCATCCATCCACCTCTTCTTGGCACCACCCCTCGGCCATCTCTGTGGCATTCCCGTGCAATCTTACCCGGTCGCTTCTTCACGCTGGTGCCATTCCACTGTGATTTGTTTACATATTTTGCTTCCACGTATAATAAAACTTGCACAATCCTTTTCTTTATGATTTTCCATCTATATGATTTGGTGTCTCGCTCTTCTTCGTGCCGTTGTTTCCGCTCCAGTGCAGGGCAAGTCAGTCAGTGTTAAATCTGACTGTTACTGCGCCCCCGTGTTGTTTGGCAGAACGTTTTCGGCCGCGTTTTTCCATTAAATATTATTTTATTCCTCACCGCACATGTCGGTTCCGCTCCCACCTTGGAGTGTAATCGTCGAAATAAACGTAAACCTACATCCCGAACACGCAGCCACAACCAAATTTGGTCGTTCTCCCCCCCACTAACAGAATACGGCGACGAATGCGGGTGTCCTGAGAGGACACCCTTTAAAACGCTTAGTTGCCCAACATCGCGCATCGGATAGTGAGAAAACATATTTTTGCTAACACGCAACAACCCACGGCCGTAACAAACAAAAACCATTACAGTGCAGCCCGGGACAGAGACCAAACTAGCCAGAAATTCACACTGAGACCAGGTCGATGGGAATCGCACCGAAGGTGGTGCTCTGATACATTGTTTCGATTGCACCAATAGCTGCATGCTGATTCCAGTCCGGTCAGAATTGATTTTTGGGAAACTGTTTTCATCCTCGTTGGACAACGGTGCCTATTCGTTTGGCAAGGCTCCCAAAAAACAGCCTACGGAGAATCCTGTGGACAACATGCGGCGGGTTTTACATGGCGTCCTGCCGGATAAGCTGGCGGCGATCTTTCCCGACGATCGATAATGATGTTGCAATTATCTGATCCCGTCCCGAGGTACAGGGACACAGGTACGCAGGACAATATCCTTTCATAGCTGGAACGTTTTCCCAACGACCCGGGAGGCTTAGACACCGGTGCCCCGGACGGACGTGTGCACAGGCGTTGGTGCAGTGCATCGTAGAAAAGGAAGGCGGCTGTAAATATTTGCCTTTAAAATTCAACCAGCCATTCTGCACCGGCCGGCGAACTACCTGAGCTGGACGGGACCACACGGACTGGCGGATGGAAAGTCCTTGAAAAAAAAACAGACTCCGTCTCGGAAATGGGAAACCAAACACCCCGAGCACAACGTGCAGTACAGGTCAATCGTATGCAATCATTCAAAAAAAATAGTTTACCACCGGATATGTATCGTAGTTTCTTTTTTTTTATTATACCTTGTTGAAACGTATCGAATATAAACTTTATGAAAGTAGTTAAAATACAATATCTCAGTAAAATGTTTTATTACTCAACTTCCGAATTATTCTAGACACTTCAATTTAAACCTGCCAACAGTAACTCACATAAACTTTCAACCTGCCGTGTAATAATGGTATGATACGCCCGGAACATACCTCACGGGCAATAAGGATAGATTGAACCCGATTGTACAGGAGAAAGATTGACACGTAATTCTTCCAGTGCGCCATTGTCCTGATCGATTTCCCAACGGGCTCAATGGTCAGGCATCAATCGCATGAACGTTCCCATGTTCGTCACCAAAACGAGAGGACATTTTGCAGCAAAATTGCTTAATTCCTGAGAACCAGCTTTTTTTGCACATGTTTTGACTCCACCAGACAGGGATGTTGATGTTTGCCCGTCCCACGAAGGTGGTTCCTCATATGGCAGGACATTAGTTTCGGAGAAAATCACACAAAAGCCGTCGTTTCATTATTGAGCACCGGAACGGTGTATGTTTGTATGGTGGTAGAGTTTTTCACAAGGTTCGGTTTTTGTGTTTTGCAACCTCAAATTGTGGCCCTTTTCTCGTCGGAAAATGTTTTGTCACCATGGTTCTGTCACTATAAACTATCCTTTTTAGACATCCGGAATAAAACATACAATAGGGTCGTTAAAGTTTTGTTTTCGTAAACGTTTCTTTCCATTTTTCTCGCACCGTAATCACCTTTCTACTTTCTGTGATGGAATCCTGGGCGACTGTGAGAGTTTCTTCCCGTTCGAATGGAATTTCCATCAAAATGTCACGAAAGCTGGTTCTACCGTTGACCAAAAACACGAACAAAGTTGATGCATTTAGCGTATGCAATAAAAACAAAGCAATGATCTATGTTGTACGGATGTAGGCTTCAAGTAGGAGGCCTGCCGGGAGAACAAAGTGCGCTGTTCAGTCGGTCCAACATTGCATTGCTTAGAGATGGCCCGATAGCGATCGCAAGAGTACTGCACTGTAAAGGAAGTACAAAGCGCAACACGAACAAAATGCTTCCAACTTGATCATGATCGTTGAAGCGAAATAGTTCACAAACCACCCCCCAGCCACAGCCACTTTGCATCCTGGCGCGAGGAAAGGCATGCGGAGAAGGGGGGTGAGGGAATGGAGTGATGGAAATCAGCTTCGGTAAAAAGAGCTGCTGTGAAGAAGGTCGTGAAGATCGTGGAAACGGAGAAACGGCTTTTGCACGACGCGAGAACAAAAAGAAAAGAAATTATTCATAAAATTTAAATTGATGGAAGTAATCGAGGCAAAGGCGAAAGATGAAACCTCCACGATAAAGGAGCATCGTTAGGCCGGATGAACTGGAACCGGAGCCCTCGGAGCGGGCCGGCCATGCCGCAGGAGGAGATTGAACGATCGAATGACAGATGAGACTTACACACAAGCCAAAGGGGGAGTGATGGCTGATAAACGGGCTCGGTGGGCCAGCAAAATGGGGTTCGGGGTTCAGGGCGGTGGAAAAATAAAATGCTGCAACACATCTCCCGCTCGCACACGGCATGCCGGCCGCGCCGGTTGTCGTTGATATTCATGCGCACACATCAAACAATCACTGCCATAGTTATCCTGAACCGCTAGCAGCAACCCCGCTCGGTGCCGGCGATTTGGGCGAGAATTATGAACAGGTCGGGCACCGAAACGCAAACGTGCTGGAGGAATTTCGATTATGCATCGTCGCCTCCGTGTCATTGTTGTTGCCTCGCTACACACCTCACTTCGCTGCATGCGAGCAATTGATGCATAATGTGCACCTATTTATACGCACCGCATGAAGGCTGGCATCGGTGCACAAACATTACCGTCGTCCTGTGTCTTGGCCCACACCGAGACATGTTTCCAAAGCCTTAATGGTAGTTACTTTACATGCTGCACACATCCACCGGGAAACAGGCAGGGAAAAAGGGGGGTTGTAGAAAGAAAAACGCGTACGCAAAACCATAAAACACCAACACATATTGGACGCTATTGAAACCGAAGCTTCCTGCTAGTATGACGGGAGAATATTATTGGAAACTATTGCTATAAAGTTAGCTGCAACTTTGTACTCTTGTTAAACATAAAACCCCCAAAAAACACAGTGCCTTTAGAACCTCAAACAACAGTTGCTATAATGCAAACATTTCTCGCGGACCAACAGATAAAATTACAGGTGAGTCAACGAACTTGCCCATCATATCGCTTCAACGCGGGGAATTAATTCCTTCGTTTTCTAAGCCTTCATCCCACTCCTCCGATGCTGCTCAGGAGTGTGCACAGGCAAATCTTTCTTGCTTTCAAATGTATTGCTTCACACCCTCTCACCTTGCAACGTTCCAAACAATGGGGGAAATATGAAAATCATGGAATAATTACTCTAATAGCGGTAGAAATCAATTTGTTTTTCTCTTGTGTTGGCTGTTCCCCGATCGCATCCGTATGTCGCTGGCGTGATCGCTACAGAACCCAACCAATGGTTTGGTGTGTATGATTACATTGTTGTTGGGGCTATTTAAATTCATTCAATTTAATTATCCACACCATTTTAAGTTCTTGCTACTGAATCAGTTTTCGCTTTTCTGGTGAACTTTATTGCTCATAAAAAGAATCGACCAGTCATCAGAAACTGAAGGAATGATGACAATGGCAGCTTCTTTTAATTTGAGGAAAATATTCCAGGATAGTTTCGTCCTGTTAAAGCATCTTAAAGTTATCAAAAACTATTTTTAAACTGTAAATAGACGAAGACAGTGAACACATTGCAGTCGGATAAAACATTTAACTGCAATTCCATCCACATAAACCAAAGCGATACATATTCGCCCCGAATTCTGGGAACAACGCTTCCTGTGTCTCTTCCCTTTTTTTTTGTTCATTCCATTTTCATTCTCCAAAGGTTTATGTTGTGCCTTGGTTTTTTTGTCTCCTGTGTAGGCCACATTTTCTCTCGTTCATTTCCTTTCCTGCCACCAGGTTCCAGGGGGAGCTGGTGCCAAATTTGGTCTTGGCCCAGGCCGGGTGAAAGATACTGCTGCAACCACCACCATGACCAGTTCACCAATGGGTGTGTATAAATAGGGCAAAACGAAATATAACCCTGTCGCCGTTAAGTAATTTAATGATGACAACGGATGGCTGGTAAAAATAATAACACCAAAATAAACGGCTGCAAAGAGTACGAAGCGAACAACAACAACAAAAAACCCATACAATCGTTATTATCACGAGCGTGTGCAGGAAAGTTGGAAACACAACGCAGGAACGCAACGGTCCCGTGGCAGAGGCGATGGACGACCCAATCGAACCTGTTTGCGAACTTGCGGCCCCACATTACATTCTGGTGTCTCACAATGAAGAATTCTCGGCCGCCGCAGCAGAAGTAACCGAAAATTGGCAATCGGTGGAAAGATGGTTGCAGCACGAACGCGACGACTATCCACACACATCCAACCAAAAAACACGACAAATACAATCCACGTAAAAGCGTGCCTGTTCGAAATGGTTTTGGGTTTTTTTTTT
Source organism: Anopheles minimus (assembly GCA_000349025.1). NCBI lineage: Eukaryota > Metazoa > Arthropoda > Insecta > Diptera > Culicidae > Anopheles > Anopheles minimus. The sequence continues at coordinate 12,706,245 of KB663943.1, read as the reverse complement.
GCTGTGTGTCTGCTTCCATGCTTCCACCGAAACAGTAGTCCAATATCCGCAAGTAAAAGATGTACGCATCATCCTGTTCAGGGATCTTCCGAGGATAACTAGCTGGTGGACAAAATGTAGTATTGTTGAGATATGCACTCGATTGCAGCACGGCTAGCAAAAAAAGTGGTACAAGCCCATGGAAATACGGCAAAACAGGAAGGTAAAATATTGGTAAAAAACACTGACACAGGAGACAAATAACGACTCTGCTTTGGATTATCCAACCGAAACCAACCTCTCCCCGTCGGGGTTGTCGGGATATTGAACGAGCGGAGAAAAGATCCCGATTTCCAGAATCGATAACAATCTCAATTAAACCACAACCAACATAATTTAGCCCTTCCTAATGCTACAGCATCACCCTTCGCTGAAGAAAAAAGAAATCACCCTCTCGTACGGCGAATGTCGATCCAATGTCCAGCAGGAAACCACAACATCAATAACGCGTCACAACCCGACAACAACATCAACACAAGCGCTTCTCAATCTTCCATCTTGAGTTGGCATGCTCCGGTTAAAATTGAGTGACATCTTTGTTATTAAAACGGTGTTCAAGCACCAAGCGCAAAGATTAAAACCAGCGCCGATGAGGAAACAGGGAGCAATTCGTGGTGTTTACCGCGCTGTCCGCGACAGTTTTCACGCGTTATTAAAACATTATCTGGATTTTTCGAACGTGTGCGTCATGTGCCGGATTGCTGGACATGTTTTGATTGAAATGTCAGCACGTAGCACCGGGAGGCGGATAAAAGCTCACTTTCGTGTGTCTCCAGATTTATGAAAGATGTCGGTATCGCTGGAATTGGAATGAGTATCCATTTCCGGTCAAATCTTCATACAACATCCCTTTTTATTTCTTGAGAGCATCTACAATAAAACACTTGGAACAGCAACTCGTCTTGTCACAACTAACTGCATGCCAGCGCATCGTTAAGCTTTACACTTGCGTCACGGTGAATTCTAGTTTGCTCGAGACCTGCATCGTTCGCATCCACCTCGTCATCATTATCGTCGACAGCTGTGTCTCCCGGGTCGCCCGGTGTGCGAAGCAAGTTTCCACAAATGCCCAACCATTTTACACACCGCGAAGGCAGAGCACTAAAATACCAATCAATTAAAAGCACCTTTTCGTCACCTCACACTAAGTGATCCACCGGCAAACCAGGAGATGCGAGGTGGCATGGGAAGACGCCTCCACCGTAAGAGCCTTGGCAAGAGCATCTTTGCCGTGGTGGCGATGATGGCTACACGGCTCGTTCGTCACGGTTTCCGTGCATTTGAGGGCTTCTCTGCGTTGGGAGCACCGGGAGGGCGACAAGAAAGTGATTAGCTTGCCATTCGCCATTCCGGTTTTTCCCGATCTGGTCTGCAAGATCGCGCACCGAATCCGTACACCGGTGGAAAGTCACAATGAATCATCTTCAGCGCAGCGACATCAACGGAAACAATCGTTCGGTCCATACCGCCGCAGAACACTATCCGTGTCCGGAACCGATGGGCAGGAAATTGAAATTGAAGCGAAGGCGACTCCGCGACTCATTGCGTCGCCACCACCGCCACCAGACGAATGAGATCATTTGTGCAGCGGCCAGACACGTACGTACCGCTGGATATCACATTGCCGAGTCCTGCCACTTGGTGGATCTCATCAATCCCGGCTGCCTTCGCGGCAAACCGTGACCGATGGTTTAACACCTTCCGACTGGGGGGGAATAGTACCGACGCCAGCCCGTGCAGTGATCGCTCAAGATAGCTGCACGCTTCCCGGACCGATTCGTCCGCAGTCCGCCTGGAAGCTGCAACAGGTCGATCCCAACTCTAAATAAAGCAGCACTTGCGCCGAGGTGCAAACATGCAGAATTAAAACGGGAACTGACAGCTACACACCAGCCCAGCACTTCGCTGCAACTGCGCAACAACTTTTTTTTTGTCCGCGATGCTTCTGTGCTTGTTTTGCTTCGTGCCACAATGTTTCCTATGCTGCGAACTGTCGGCAGTGATTTCCACACATGAGAGTAATTAATTTTCTTCCCTCTTGCGCTAAACTACCTACCAATGCAGTTTAATGAGTCAACGACGCAGTGGCTTGATCCGTTAAAGTGTAATATCTATATGGAAATAACATCGTCCGGAGACGCAACTCCGAAACCATTGATTGGGAACAAAAGCGAAGCGGAAACCAAGTCGCAAGTAAATTTAGCTACGCTACGAACGCGAAAGGGTGCGCATCGCATTGTTTAGGCAATACTAAATCAAAATCTGTCAATCAGTGTCAGACTGCGTCAGATTGAGGATCGGGCCCCCCGAAGAAAACCCCGAGGAGTCCCCGCAAAAAGGAAGAACGACCACCCCAAAGATGGATCGAGCAAAACGGACGTCGCGGATCGTCGAACCGAAATCATCGATTCCCGCAATCCGAACGGAAATGGCATCACGCACCGAGTCCCACTGCACGTCCCATGGCTTGTCCTACTTTGGTATCTTTTTCCCCCTTGATTCGCGCTATACTTTGCCCACCGCCGCAGATATTCACGCAAAGTGTCAGTGATCCTGTTTCGGTTTCTTCGTTTGGTTCCCTTTCTAATGAGCTCGAGCGTTTCGGTTTCGGAGGAATTGTGCAAAACGGCCATCTACTGTACGGCCTCACCCAATAAGGTTCGAGTCCGAGTCGGTGAATAATACCCATTTTGGGAGAATTCTCCCTAGTCCCAAGATGCTTCGGAGGTAACTGGGAAGAGACTTCCTCGACGGCGTAATATTGCATTCCCGCTGGTAAGAAAAAACCCCTCTCACTCTACACTACTCAAACTTCAAGATATTTTGGAAACGATTCGATATTGATTGGTAAACACATTTCTTGTCTAACGTAATAGCGTTGAAGGTTTGTGTTATGGTTAGCGTCGCGCCTAAAGTACTCGTGGGTTAAACCAACAACAAGGAGGAATAACACCGAAGGGTAAATACCGTTGCTGTCTTATATCCTTCAAACGTTACTTCCTAACCCAAAAACCCCTCCGCCATACCGCTTCGCTAGTGTTGATCCATGGTTTAATTTCAAACTAAATACTTCCCCAAAAACCCGAGCTATTAAAATACAACGCGCACCAACGACACAAAGCACACTTCACCGAATGGTAATAAACTTGTCCATTAGCATACTGCCGGAAGTAGGAAATAACTAGCAACCCCTCCTGGGGGATTGTCCCAGCAGGACGTCTTTCGGCAAAGTGCAGCGGTCGGAAAACAATTCATTCCACCCGAAACTATATTCTGCATCTCTCACGTTTGCTGCTGCGACAAAAGAAAGGCAACCCAACAAGGAAGCAGTTTGCGTGCTGGTGTCACAAGGAACAGTCCAGGAACTTTCGCTGTTGCACTGTTGGGAGAAGTTTAAAGACTGTCTGACCGATTGTCTCCGAATGGTGGCACAAAATAGCCCGGTTCGGTTATTTCCCTGCACGTAGCACTATTTGAAATGACTCCAGCCATTCGTCTGGCGTTTACAAAACTGGCAAGAAATGGTGCATCCATTGCTCATGTATGACAAATGGTGTCATCTCTTGGACCATGTGCTAATGTGGAAAGTGGACAAACAGCACTACTGCTGCCGAGTGGGCGTGTGTGTGGTCTATGTAATTGTTCCTGTTTCGGATGTAACGTGCAGTTGTCCAAAGTTTTACGTACATCCGTGGCCCCAGAACTTCAGAACTTCAGGTCCAACATGCTCAAAACCACCTCGTAAACTTTGCTCTTTGGCATTTTTCTTCCACTCCTAATAGGCAGGCTCCACTCAATCTTCATCCTGCAGCTAGTTAAGACACACGCACGGCACCGAATGGTTCTAAACCTGAAGGAAACATAATTTATCCCAAAAACGGGTCAAATTAATGTAGGAAAAGAACGAACGAAATCTATTAAAATAACAACAACAAAAAAAGCAGGTAACCAGCAAATGGGGGCAGAGACGTAGACAAATCTTCGACCAAAATTGATCATTAAACAAACGTTTGCAGTCGTTCGCCCCTGGGGCCCGAGACACGATGATCCTCGAGTGGGTACGAAATGCCCAGCCGGGCGCAGCGTAGCCGTGACCGTGCAGGAAAATGAGGCAGAGAAAAGTTGAAACCTCATTCTTAAAAATTATGTTTAGCCTAACCACAAGAGCCTCATCATAGCACAACAAGCTCGAAAGAGGCTGTGCCCGGACGTTCCTCACGCGGCCATGGGTGAGAGATGCGAGAGATCCTGAAGATCATACCCAGATAAGCATGGCTGGGTGGATGGGTTCTAGCCAAGGGTGGACTCCCTGTCCGCGGGCATCGCCCCGCACGTGGAGCAGCCGTTTTTTTTTTTTTGGGCGTTGGGGGAAATAAAACACTCAGATTCAGAAGACTGTTTACACGACCATCATCGACCGGGCAGTGCTGCGTTGCGAGCAATAGCTGAACGACGGTGAATTTGGAAGACGGTTTCGAATCCAGCTAGCCTCCTACAAGACCGATCGAACAAAAGGCACACGGGGGAAAAAACAAAATGAGTTAAAGGAGAAGAAAAAAAACACGCGGAGACGCTCGCTAGGCAGACAGACGTTGTAGTCATTAACAATCAAACATTATTTGACTTCGGTCCCTGTTGATGGGAGGTCGAGTATTGGGTTGTTCAGATATCGGGGTAGATCTCGGTACCGAGCCGGTAACCTCATCGTGATTCGTGAGGTTTGACAGACGGCAATAAGCGCGCAGTAATTGTCAACCGGCTGAGCAGAGGACGAGGGCTGATAAAAAAGCAGATTGTTCCAGGGTAACAATCAATATCCAAACCCCCGTATCGTGCTATTAGCATAGTTTGAACCTATCTGAAAATAGAACAGAACTCCCTAAACATACTTTAGGAAATTCTCTCTTGATTACTCCTTTGTCCACTTGTTCGTCGTACTCTTCGCATTCTCATTTGCTTTCCCAGTGCTTCCCATCGTCTGCATCATTACGCCGGTTGGTTGCGGAAGCGAAAATTAACCTTCCCATGTTGGTGTGCTGCGTTTTGTTATCGATGGATTAAGCCCAGCCCCCCCTCCTAACCAGAAACCCATCAACGAAATGATTATGAGCAATTTGGATCCCGTCAGTCACTCGGTACACAACACCTTCCTTCCACATGCACTCGTTGCATCACAGGGCAAGAACGCACAGGCGCATTCGATGCAGGGCAAAACATTAAACCAAATCCAAAAATTGATGCATACACCCCCCGCGGGAGAGGTTCTGGCCAACTTTCTCCATACGTCACGCTGTGCCGTTGGTTCAACACCCTCGACGAAAACGATAGGATGCAGGACGGGCGTTTTCTGGACTCGGGAGGGGTGGGTGGATCGCAAAGCAACTCGGGCCCCCAACCCGGAATGACGCGAACGCGCTGGACGCCATCAAAATCAGAAAACCATTATAAGGGGAGCAATTGACCTTGGATATTTGAAGCCTTTTTTTCTCTCGTTTCCAACGTTCCTCCACCGTTCGGTTCCCGCGCTTGAGCTCACTGTTCGCTTCACCTTCGCTCTTCAGGCAACAGCACCACCGCACCAGAACGAAGACGCAGCCAAAAGTCGAGAAACCGGAGAGGAACCGAATAAGGCACCCATCTATCGAGCATCGCGATATGCAATCGTATATCGTTTCTTGGCATGTTTTTGTATATACAAAACCAAATATCTTTGGGTAAAACAAACCAAGAAAATAACGAAAAAGAGTAAAAATCAATCGGGATCCCCGGAAGGTGACGGGGACCAGAAACCAAATGATTTTTTTTCATTTAAAAAAACCGCGCATCTCGACGATGAGCAGCAATGATTTGCATCCGTTTTCTATCCTCCTAGAGCGTTGAAAATCGTAAAGATTTCCAATAGATCTATGATTATAAAACAGATGAGTTTTTTAATAAATAGTGGCATAGTTGAGCAATAAATACTAAATACTTTTATTTGAAGATTACGATGCTTTTCTCATCCCTCGCATCGTAACATAATTAGGTATGGAAAAGAGTTGTTACAGGGTGGAATGAGATGCAGGAAAACACGCTACGATGGAACCGAATCCAGATGCGGAGAGCGTGGAAAGAAAGCCTCTAACACACAGCGTTGGTGGGGCGTTGGAGAACAACAACAAAAAAACTGGGAAACGACAAGACAAGAGCGAACGAACCTCAGCATAAACGAGATATAAATTTATTACTGTTTCTTGTGCGAACGCGTTCTTGTTCTTATCGCGCTGCTTGCTTTTTTTTACCAGCCAGAACCAACCAACCCCGTCTTCGGCCGTGCTCGCACACAGCGATCGTAAAACTGAGGCCCACCACCACCTGGGCCCGGGCAGACCCCATGATTCAACCACCCTGCCGTGGATCTGTGTCGTGTCGCGCGTTTGGGTGTCGTATTTTGTGGCCTCCTCCTCCTCCTCCTTGCTTCCCACCACCACCACCTACGGTGTCCCATTGTGTGCGCGACTCGTAACGAAAAATTGAAAACAGGTCTCCTGGTCGCCGGTGCCACCCGGGATCAGGTCCGGGATAGGGAGACCCCAACGGAATCCATCGGTGCCGGTGAGCTCATGCCAAGGGACTCAAGGTCCCGCAGAATGGGAGATATGTTTACAAGGACCAGCCATTTTTACGGAGAGATCTGGATGTGTCATTTGCATCTGACCGATTTACTGTCGATCGGTCTTTTATCCTTCCACAGTGTGCGGAAAACACAATAAGAAATTTCGAGACTATATACAAAGTTCCATGAGTCTGTTGGGTAGACTAAATCAATTCCTTGAGCTGTTATACAACTGTTATACGACAAACCACTTACAGTGCATTAGCGTCATTCTCTGTTAGTACTTTGCATTAAAAGTTTTCCAACTCCAACCTTTTTTTTGTCCGTCGAAACACTAATGTGGATACATATTTGGCACTGATTCCAAGTCATTGTTCAGCTGCATCTACTCCTGTCCACTCCTTTCCTGCATGCTAACACGCCACACCAGATCACCATAAGACATGTTCGCGAATAGCATCGCGAGACACACCCGTCCGAAAGGCTTGCGTACACCATCAAACGCCGGTACGGGAAACGTGTCGTGTCGCGCTTTCGGGGTGGGGAAAGCTTTAGCAGAATGTCTAATTTATTCTAATCAGCTCCATTATTACGGACTTAAAGGTGACACATTAAACCTTCCTAAGCTGGTGCTCGTACCGTAAGGCACTGTGTCCCCACGAGTGCCTGCCGGTACGCAAGTTTCCCGCACCCGGCTGTTGTGGGGTTGCTTCAAACCGGTGTGATTTACCGCCCGACCCAGAGCACTATTGACAAATAACTGAGCAGCGTCGGGGTTTGCGTCATGCGCTTCGTTTCAATGACAATCCTTTTTACATACGGATTGTTCCGCTTGCTACCCCGGGATCAGTTTTGCAAGCCACTACATGTTGCAAACATTCGTTGTTGGCCATATTGGTGGCCATATTTTTTTGGAAACTTTCGCTGACATCTTCCACGTCTACGTGCCCTTGCCGAGATGTCACTCACAGTCACAAATATGGTTCGCGCACCAACCCCTTTTACAATGTTGTGCGGACAAATTTTGCGTGCCTTCAATAATGACTCGGCTGCAACCAAAACGTAAAAGAACTTAACTCCTTAAAATAGAGACACCCATAGTTGACATGAGTTTAAATTAGCATAACGCGCATACCACGGAATGGTATTCTTGCCATCCATCCATCCATTCCGAACCGGAAGTAAGCAGGGAATGCGAGATGGTGCAGAAGCAGCAACGGATAAAAAAAAACCGTCGTACAAATCACCAACCCTATAAAAAACGTAACGAGTCGAAGAAAAACGACCACCAAACCGGATTCGGATCGTTTCGCAGATCGACCTGTTCTCGGTAAGCTTCTGGGCAAGACATTTTGCTCTCCAAACATTCACGACCGGGCCGCGCACGTGTGTGTGAGTTTGTATGGATGGCATTTTATGTTTATGGCGTGTTTGCTCTCTTTGTTGCTCCTTCTGCCGACCCCCAACAACAGGAAAGCGTATCAGATGGGGGGGGAGGCGAGAGCTAGGGAGTTTGTTCTCAGGCTACCTTCCCCAAAGGACTCGAATGGCTGAACCGATGCGTGATAAAAGCATGTTTATCATTCGTTCGCGCGCTGGGGAAAAGAATTACAGTGACACACGGGCTTTTGCGGGTCGTGGAGACACAAAGATGACATGCGAACGGAGATGAAGAGGAAGCAAGAAATACTAGTAGAAGAAATTCCCATTCTTCTAATGAGATTAACACCGATTTGGTTGCGGATCTTATACTGTTCTGGTCTTTTTTTGTTGTCCACCACCGATCGATCAAGCCGTTCGGTTAGCATCCGTAGATAACTTCTCAAGCTTGAAGGCAGAATGGTGTGATCGTGCGTTTTGTTTTCAGCTATCAGACGACCGGCTTTGCAACAGATGCGCTAATTAATACTAGCATTTAGCGTAAAACAAACGAACAAACGGTTATAAACATAGCAGCGAAGGTGATAAATCGATGAAGAAACATGTGATCCAAAATATCTCCACTATTGACTTTAGACACACAATGCACCTTGTGTAAATTTCCGACATTGGGACAACGAATCTAACAAATTTAAGCATATGATATATGCAATAATGAGAGTAATGTCTTATAAATTAATATCCTAAAAGGGCGATACCAATAGAATGCAGAATTAAAAGTCAAACCTCAAGCAGAACGTCGTTATCAGCGAGGAAAGAAACTCTCGTCCTATTCACATTCGCTTCGCCATCTTAAAGGTGCGCCCTGCTAACGACGATGAGTCATTGACACAAAGGCATCCGGAACGCCGAACGAGGCACAGTTTTAACGCCTTATTTTGTGCAGATCGGGAGATCGCACCGTTCAGCATAATGATGGTCCTTCGTTCATTTCAGCCTCCCGTTGCGCGATGCCGGGCCGGGGTTTTGGGCCCTCGCGCCATGTTGCTTCTAAATTATGTGCTTCCATTTCCTTCGGCCGCACACTGCCAGACACCATACGTACGTTCGATTATCGTTTTTGACGTGTTATCGTTTGTTTTGCCTGTCCGTTTCGACGTTTCGATCACTCGCTGGCCATTTCCTCCCAGGAGTGCGCAGAACCACACACACACACACCACAGAACAGAGTTTATTGCCATTCGATTTTCTCAATCCTTCTGTTTTTTTCTACGCTCGCGCGCGCCTCATTCCTGCGCTCCCACAAAATGTTTCTCCCTATGATTTTCCACGCAGGATGATGATAATAATAATCATATCGTTTGTTATGTTTCGAGCATGCTCACGAACGGATGAGCCCCCGGTCTGTGCCGCCTACTTACTACCTCACCCGTACTATTATCAGACTTGGGTAGTGGCAGAGAATGAACAAAAAAAAACTCCCATCGGCAATAGCGGATAGAAGGTGATCGATCGGTCATTCATGTGTAGTTGTTGCTATAGCACTCTATTCTTTCCTCCCACCGAACTGAATGGTTGATCAAATTGAGCATATAGGTCTCGGTTTCGAATGTTGATTGGACACGCGATTACTATTGCTTCACAAGGATTCATTCTCAGTGAGATACTCTTACATAGACAAGAAGTGCGAACCCATAGCTATTGTAAATGCGATGCATGTGGTATTAACAGCTTCAATCACATCAAGATCACGAGGATCGAGAATCCGTTGTGATAATGATCATCCATCATTTTTTATTGCAGCTTCTTCAAGCTTCTACTCTTTGGAGAGAACTATTGGAGGAGATCATCCAATGTTGGTACTCCAAGTAATTTTCTGTTGGAGACATATCTTGGGCATTGCCAGAATAGTTCCTCCTGGATATCCAGCTTGTTCAATCCTTTCCTCTTTGGAGCGAACTATTGAAGGAGATCATTCTTTTTTTGAACTTCAAGTAATTTTTGTTGGACACATTTCTTTGACATTACCAGTATACTTCCTCCTGGATATCTCCTTAACTGAAGGACCCAGGACAAGTCAAACGAACAGACCAAGTTCTTGAAGAAGGCGACAACTCTTGGAAGACATGCGGTAATCATATCCACAATCACCTTTAATCGTTATGGTAAGATGACTTCCTGTTATCTTCATTTTCGAAGTAAGCAGGACGTCTTCGAGAGCCTGATGTGGCAGTCGTAAAATGTTATCTCATTGATGAATTAGACTTCTTATGATCTCTCTCATCTCCACAAAAAAGAAGATATTAGGGATGTCTGTCTTCTATCAAGAGGAATTAACGATCCTCGCGATGTCAAACTTCTTCGCTCCAAGGAGTTCAATACAGTGCGATCAAACTATCGTCAGAGTCAAAGATCCTCAATCCTTATGTTCCGTTGTATTGAAAACTCACACTATACTGACTGAAGAAATATTTTCCAACACAAAAAAAAACCTGTGGGTTGTGACACGGATGTCAACAGCCTCCAAGTGTATAATGCTTTAAATACACCACCATCGACTGCTTGTCGGCTCAACCGAAGATGAATGTTTTTGGTCAATCAGGTAGCGCTCGATCACATTCCATCCGCATGGTGTATGGAAGGTGCGCAAGAGTTATAAGATCGCTTCTCGTGTCTCGTGATAAGTCAGACTCCCGGTGCAAAGCAAAGTGTTGCAGCGTGTTACGTTCTCGTCGAAGAAAATGCAAAACAAACACATACACCCATTCACAGATGTGCAGCTGTACCGTAGACGAAGGTTAGGTGTTTCCTCGCCCTTCGCTCCGTACGCCCTTCTCACCCGCTGTATGTGCCCGATGCATAAATAATCGTTTACAAATGGTTCACTTCATTTTATTGATACATTATGGGTGCGCTCTCTTAAATCAACTCCATCCGATGCCGCCATCGCGCTAAAACTGGGGTTGCAACTCTAACGCGCGGTTCCCCAGGCTGCGCAACCCGCTTCGGTACCGCTTTTTGCGCCGGTTTTGCCATGCGACACCAGCTTTCCCGCTCGCTTCCTCCATTTACAGTCGCCCACGGAACTCCAGCGCTCCAGCCAAGATTAAGCCAAGCTGCTCGGTAAGGAGTTGTATCGAGAACGTATCGAGAGGCAGCGGTGGAACCTTTGCCAATGCCGAACATATGGCTGAAGCGCACGCGGGGTAGTAAAGGAGTACGGGTTCCATACTTAACATTTTACATACATTGCATTTTAAGCCGAGTTCGAAACCGTGAGTGGTGCGTTTCGCTCGATTACGGTTCCATGCGTGCAGCGTTTTAGGAGCTGCTGCATTTTGTCGCCCCGCGTAAGACCGAACTGAACCGTCTCGAAGCGGCCGAAGGCAGCTTAAGAGGCTTGCGTCTTAAAGCACACAACTCACCGACACTCGTCGATGATCCATCTCGACCCATTTGCCTAATCACGCACACGAGCAGCAAACTGCGTGTGTGTGCGCGCGCGAACGTATGCAGTATGGCGGCAGTAGGGTTGCAGCCCATTTCAGCTTCGAGTCAGGCTCAAGTGGCTAGAGCCACTCCAGGGCACTGCCAAGGATACTCCTAAAAGTCGGATCAAGCACACACCTGAGTGGTTGGGCGTGGGGGAAAAAGAAAATCACAAGAAAAAACAAAACAAATATTTACCCCGTTACACCCTGGCCCCCGGTCTCCCGTCCCTCCGGTTGGTGGGGTATCGTTTGGAAAGTGTTCCTTATATACGTGAGTTCCAGAGCAGAAGCCGAATGCAAGCCGACGCAATGTAAAACAATCTTTCCAACACTCGGAACACGTCGCCGCATAGGTGGCCGCGTGAAGTGCTGAAGGCTCTTGAAGATAGAGAACGACGCAGTAGTAGAGGAAGGAAGATAGAGGAAGAAAAAAAAACCCTCAGCACACTATATGCTACGACCCAACTGTTTGGGACTGGAGAAGTTTGATCTAAAATTCGATCGCCCGGCCAAAACCATTCCGCATCATTGCACGCGCAAAGAATGCACTCGGCGTGACGTAGTGCACGCTGTGCAGCTTGGAAAGAAACCTGGCCGGGGGGAAAAGTTCCCAAATTTTTCAAAACACCTTTTTGCGTTTGCGTGGTCGTAAATTATCCATTTTGGGGGTAGAGAGAGAGAGAGAGAGACGTTCAGCAAAACACACACTCGCAAGCGCATTGCAGGCAGGAGCGAACGAACCTCAGAACTTGATTCCCACCAAGAACGCCCTCCCATCGTCCACCGAAATCGTCCCTGGTTTCGCTGAGGAGATGATTGGAGGTAGGTTCGAGATCGGGCGAAAGCGAATCATCCAAAGTGAGGTGAATAAAAACACCTCCGGCGATAGCGAAACTTGATCCGATGACGAGGAGGAATAAGGAATGGCCGACAGGGCCGAAATGGTAAGGTAAGTACGGCATTTGGTAGGGCGACCCGTTAACGAGTGTGCGGTCAGCGTGCTGCCCCTCTTCTTCTCACCCTTCCTGGTGCGTTCCCAGCGATCCGGTTGTAGGGCTCGTTAGAAGAGTTGAGTTGGGTCAATTAGCACATGGTGAAAACAGCTCCACACTGATGGATGGAACCGAAGCGTTTGGCCACGGAGAGCCTCGCACATGATCGTGGCGTAGGCATACAGCTGCAGTTGTTTGGGCGAGAGCAATGTGTTGGACAAGAAGCAGCAGCAGCAACAGAAGAGGAAGAGAACCTAACAACAACGCCATTCTTCGCCATCACTTTTGCAGATCACCTCTTTTACCATGGCGCTGCGTTGAGAGCATTTGCGATGGGACCGCATACAGAAAATGGACATTGGTTGGGCGAACTCACCTCCGTAATGTGCGTCCACGGACGCGATCGCTCTCGCTGCACAACGATCGACGACGAGTCGAGAACGATCATCTTTGGTAAGCGTTGTGGAGATGGACGATGCTCGACACACCGGGACTCAGCACTCCCGGGGTTGGATAATTAAGTGAATGATGCCTAATCGAGCGTAATAATTTTTATGCTCTTTCTCTCTCTTTTGTGTCCCCCCCCTCCCCCCTTCACCTAGTCGTTCTTCATCCACAGTCTGGGTGTAGTTTTGTAGAGGAGAGTGTGGCCTTCCACACATAGGTGCGTGTGCAACATGACCCGGACGGAAAGAATAGGACTCTACACCCTGCCCGTGACAAGACACGAAGACGTCAGCTTCTGCAGTTCTGTTTGCCACCACGTTCTGCATTTGCCATTGATACCGTTTCGCTATTGCTCTTAGGATAATTTTGCTTCCAACCTGTTCCTTCCCTACCGGTCCCGTCTGTTTGACTTGCACTCACATTCGGGCGCGATGGATAAGCGTGGAAACACATTTTCTACCACGTTTCCCACTCTCAACAGCTCGTCCTGCTGTTATCGGTTTAATTTGAGACAATTATCTACACGGTGCGTACCTTCTGACGAGGAGATTGGTTCCCCCACCGAGTGAGAGGAGACGAATTCTCCTTTCAAGAAGTGTCAAACCGATAAGTTCATTGAGCTCGTTTGCCCATCATCACCTTTATCACCGGTCATGACATTGGCGCCAGTCTGAGGAGCTGGAAGTTCTAATCGCGATGCATTCGATGGATTGCCCATTGCATCATAGTCCCATAATCAATAATTGACTTCCTTTTTGTGCAAATTTTGTGTTCAAACACACGAGAACACGCAACGCATACATAAACCAATGAAGCGCTCGCCGCTTCGAGCGGTTGGGCGAACTCGGCTCACGCGACCGCTGCGTCATTGCAGCCAATCGTTATGCATGCCAATTATCGATGCCTAACCCGACCGATGCAAGTGCATCTCTGCAGTGTGATTGCGCGTACACAACGTCAGTGTGTATGCCAGGCCATTGTATGCCGGTACCCAAAATGGCGTGAACCGAGCATAAAAGTCAAAAGGAAGCCATACCGGAAAGCGAATATCTGACTTGCTTCCTGGGCGGAAGGCATTGCGCAAATCACAACCCCACCGAGCAGCGTTTATTTGCGCAGAGCTCGAACCGCGATCGTCAAAGCAGGGCTGTCTCGTTCTCACTGTTTCGCTGGAGTAGCGAACTGGCCCCATTGGACAACCAAGGACACAAAAGGACCACAATGAAAATGCAGTTCCTCCTGATCCTCCCGCCCGTTTCGATGACGTAGCCCCATTTTGCAACATATTATACAGGCCCGGTCCATTCCACTGGCAGCGCAGCAGACGTAGCAGAACGCCATTAAGCCGCGAAGTCGACGCCAAGCAAGAAATACATAGTTTCCAGCATCCATCGGTGCACTTTGTGCCATTTTGGTGGCGCGCCTCCGCTTTCGAAGGCGTGTTGCGCGTCTGTCGTCTTCTCGTTTCGTGAATAAATTATAATTATGCACTTACAGCCATTGTGTGTGAATTTCAATTACGCTTAAATTGTTTTCAATGGTTCCAACGTGCAGTGTAACAACTATCTTCGTGTGTGTATGTGTTTTCTGTTCCTCCGTTCCCCACAGACAGGCACTCTTCCTGAACCTGAGGAGATGAATCGATGAGTCAGGATTTCGACCTTAATCATGGTTTCACTGCCGGACGGTGGCGACCGGAAGTACTTTTCTTTAAGATTGCCTCCACAACCGCAGCAGTACGAGTTTTCCCGATTCTAAAAACAAACCACAAACCGATGCTGCCCGGGATGCTTGATTAGTATGGTAATGCTGCGCTTCGACTGTTCCACGTAATGGAGCGCCTGCCACTCCCCGACCAGAATCCGAGGGTTGCGTGATCTGTCCGAGTTGCTCCGAATGGGTCTTCCGTTTCGCTTTCCAGCCTTTCCATCAGGGGCGTAGGAACGATCGAACAGCAATCGGTTTACTCCTCCCAATGGTCCAACTGATCGGATATGGGAAATTATGGACCTTCTGAGGTTTCCCCCCCGTTCGGACTCCCGGACGTTTCTCATAATCACCGTTTGTTGTGTCCTCCACCATCTTCTGCTTCTGCACATTAAAAACGCTCTCGTTTGTAAGCATCTACCCACTCCACATATATGGCCGGTGCAGAATATCGCTAATCACTCCCTGCAACGATTGTGAGCTGAAAAACCACCAAACAAAAACTGCACAGCCCGGCAGCAGAAACCACTATTTGCCTGGTCCGGGTAACCTCTTCGCTTCGAAAGCACTTCACCCGCAATGCCAAATGGAATTGATGGCAAGCTACGGCTTCTCCGCCGTGTATTTAGTCATCTATATCTGTTTGTTTTCGTACGCTCCGTGTGAGCGCTGTTGGGAATGAAAACATATCAATCTTCCATTTGTTTTATTTGCCAACACCATACGGAGTGGAAATTCAATGCTCGTGCTCATTACGATCATTTGCGTCCAGGTGCCTTTTCGGGGTGGCCCGAAGCGCCGAGCCTGGCCGTGCGACGGTGACCGCCACACCGTCTTTTATCCTCGCGCGTCGTGTACGTGACATAAGGTTCAAAGAGACTACCGCGCCAACCACTGTCACACTCAATGATGTCATGGAACCGCCACCGACCGCCATAATGGAACTAAACATGCAGAAATAATACCTGCTTGTATGTTCTTTTTCGTAGTGCAGTGAATAATTCACTGGCTGAGTAACATCCTCGTTGAGGACCTCCGTTAACTGTGAATAATTAGAATGCAAAGTACCAGGAAGACATAGTAACTTCCAACTATGGTCTTTCGTTGCTATAATATTTGCTATAAAATCGATAAAATGGCATTTTTCTTAGTAGAATTTAGCATTCTCTCTCTCTCTCTTGAAACTAACAATATGCTTAAAAAGCCCACACACCACATGCTACACTCGCAATTAGCCACGTGTTTACGCACAACGGCTGTATGCGCCGCCGTATGCGAACGTTTCCATCGAATGTCATCGAACGATCATCTGGCGATCTGGCGCCATCGCTGTAGGGCGGGTGCAGTTGCTGCAGCTACTGCACCAATCCAAGTGCCGCTCACCATCATGACCCCGTGCCAAAACAAGAATATAACAGTCGCATACGTCGATGCGTGGGCCGAGACGCTTGTTAATGTCGTTAGCTGTACACATGGAGCAACAACTGCAACTTTGTTGAGCGAGAAGTAACCAGCACCAGCACAATCGACGTGTAAGCGTACGGCCAAGAACAGGAGCGGTTAAGCAATCGACCAACGTTCTAACGAAACAACGGCGAATGGTCCAAAGTGTACGCATACAAACAAAGTGCCGTATGTTGCAAAAAGATGATCACGATCAATGACTTTGTAGCTAAACGAGAGCACCTTTAGGAAGCGTACAAATATTCTTCGCATATATTGTTGGGTGAGTATTTGGAGTAAAGAAATTGTATGTTTAATTTGAATCTTTTCCAACTGTCGGAACACACCACACAACATCTGTGTTATTGAATTGAATCGCAAAAATAACACCCATCGAATGCGTTTCCAATTAAAAGCATCTCTTCGCCGGGGTGTGTTCCATCCTCATCCGGTACCATCCGTCTCCACCGTCCGATAACATTCGGTCGATTTCAATTTAAAACGATCGTGGTGAGTTTATTAGTATCAATTGACGGTGATTACTCGACGGCGCGCTGGTTTCTACCACTTTTTTCTGTGTATCTATCCAACAGCACGCGCTGTGATGTGTCGTTCAGTCGTTCAACCGACACCACCGCTAGCTGTTGGTCGACCCATTCAAAATTCGAGCATCCCAAAACAACGGCGGCCGCAAAAGGTAAGCTACGGCACTTCACCCGTTAAACGGACGGTTTTACGTAATGCCGTGACAGTGTCGCAACAGAAAACGTTGGGAAACGTCAAACGCCACGTTGACGTTGTGATAGAAATATATCCGTAAAAACATGCTGCCCGAATGCGTATTGCGCATGAACGGCATCGCACGCGGAGAGTGCTTGTGTGAAGTTCCCGCACCAGTGGGCCATTGATTTACCATCGCCCTTTCAACAATCGGTGCGGTCACATTGTGTAGATTAAAGGTGATAAATTCTGTTGCTTCCTGTTATCTAATTCTAAAATTTGTTTCTCAAAAAATCCCTTCAGGTCCCTGGAAATCAAGGAAATAACTCCACAAATTGCTGGCATCGATCGTTCCATCGAGGATGAATAGGTTGTGATACTCCAACCGAACAGAAAGGGTCTGCTCAATCAACGAGAGTACTCCTGCCGGAAAAGGTTTGAGGAAAAACTTACCGAAATTGTGCTTTTAGCGGGTTTGCCACCGATCCATTCCGTCCGGGACCGAGGGTGGAAAATCTGAACGTAAGTTGCGAGAACAACCAAACCAGCAACAACAAAGTACTGAGTTTCATTGATTTTCTTCCCCAGCGTAATTGCAGCTGGCTGGCAGCCGGGCTCGAATCACAACACGCTGCCCAATAAAGCTCGCTGCCATGGCAACATTGCTGAAAGCTTTCGGTCGCTTCTTTACGAAGCATCCTTTGGCGGGAAATGGACTCGTCTATGGCACGCTGTACGTCGGTGCCGAATTTTCGCAACAAACAATTACGCGAAAATTCTTGGTGCGTATGAAACGGATGCGGACTATTAAAATACAACTCTTTAACATTATGTCCTTGACTTTTCAGACTGACCCGCCACAAGATATCGATCGGCCTACGCTGGGACGGTACGCCATCATGGGAACGTTCATTTACTCCCCAATACTCTACAACTGGTGAGTACGCCTAACGTCCAACCGAAGATATATTTCCAACGATTTGCAACATTGGACTAAGCGTCAACAAATTGCACTTTTTTAATGAAAAATTTCTTTTCTCATCACTTTTTACATCCCAACTGAACTCTTTTTTCTCTCTTTCTTCGTTTTCACATACTTTTTTTGTTGGGTTTTCGTTCCGACCTAACTAAACCCTGCATGCTCGCTACGCGTTCGTTCGTTCATTACCGCTTCTGCCACGTGGTGCAGAACAATCAATAGAACACGCATTTCCATCCCTCATGAATCGCGCCTTTCATTATGCCATTCGCTTGCCAATCATTTCCGCACAAACGAGGATCGAAGGATATTAGCAGGACCGTTTGCTCGTCGAAGGTAAATTTATTTTGGGTGATTTTCTGTGATAATCAACCGTTGCCTTTGGAAGGATTCCATGGTGGAGAGAACGTAACATTTTGATGATCGCTTATTAATGCTGCAAACGATCGCATGTTTGCTTCCATATCTACTGTTGCCCTTGCAGGTACCGATGGCTAGATAGAACTTTCCCCGGCACTGCCAAACGTATTATCGTGAAAAAATTGCTGCTGGATCAGTTTCTATTAACTCCTCCATTGCTAGTTATATTCTTTACCGGTTTGTATGACATTTTCCGAAGTTTTGCCGTATTCACAGTGTTTGATAATCGTTCTCTCCTTCTTTCCCTTGCAGGTATGTCCCTAATGGAACAACAGCCATCAATTACCGAAGAGTGCCGGCAAAAGTTTGTACCCACTTTTGCACGATCCTGCCTGTTTTGGATACCGGCCCAAACGCTCAACTTTGTACTCGTGCCACCAAAGTTCCGCGTCGTCTACGTGGGTTCCTGTGCCTTCGCCTGGGTGAACATTCTGTGCTGGGTCAAGCGCCAGAAAATGTTATCCTCCAACTAATGGGGAATGATTAGGAGATGTTACGAACACGAACAAAATATGCAATCTTAGGTAGCTTTTAGATAGGGGAAATTAAAGTCAGACATATTTTTAAAACGTACAATCTTTAGCAGAATACGCACTCGCGTGGCGTACAATCGTTCAATGCTGCTCTAATCATGACATAAGTTACCGAGTAAACGATGAGATTATATTTACTACTGCTAATATAAATACAATAAAATCCACAAAAGATTAAATAATCGATAGCATGAATTACAGCGCCCTTTCAGACAAATGGTTCGAATCTGGTTTGTTTTTCTGTTTTTTGCTTCTGCACCCAAGGAACATTATTTCCTACTGCCCAGGCCATCTCGAATGCTCCTTACGTTCGTTCCACATCAGCTAGCATATTGTAAATAATGTATTGAACCCTGCAAGACAGTTTTGGTCCATTTGCTCCACTTCTCCACGCACTGGAAGCCATACGCTCCGGGACTGACAGCGTAGACGGGAACGCTACACTAATATTAGACACGATTTATAAAAATATTTCACACCATTCTTCCCCCCCACACACACACGTCCACGGTTCATGCTCACGGAATTAATACAATTCCAGCACACACAACGGAACAGTGGAACGCGTGGAGTCTTAATGCCACACGGCCGTTCCTGAGGTGTGCACGTCAGAAGCAAAGATCCTAATGGTGGTGCAGCCCCGAGGGCTGGACTTCGACAACGCATTTCACCGTTGTATACAAAACTGAAAAATTGATTATAAACAAATGGGTTTTACTCGATCGTATTTCGCTCTCATCACCTTACTCACCAGTGAGCAGTGGTGGCGAGCTGATATGGCCGTGTAAACTGCAACCCAGGAAACTCTATCCTGATGTACGGCCGCGTACACTCACGCAATGGCATTTTTAACCATTTTGCTAAGTTTTTTTAAAAATTGTTTCAGGACAATTTTTACTTAGTTGTATGTTCTATTTACTGTATAAGAGATAGATGTTAAACGATCAAATAGAAAAAGATTGAAATTCTGTCACAAATTTCCCGTTGCGTTTAGCTTGCACACGGATGTACCTGTTCAGCATCTCACGTCAGCACGTACCACTGCCGCGCCCTTTCACCCTCA
The DNA here is from genome assembly GCA_000349025.1 of Anopheles minimus. Classification (NCBI taxonomy): domain Eukaryota; kingdom Metazoa; phylum Arthropoda; class Insecta; order Diptera; family Culicidae; genus Anopheles; species Anopheles minimus. The sequence continues at coordinate 12,686,436 of KB663943.1, read as the reverse complement.
TCACCCCCCTCCCCTTCACAACCCGCAAATCTATTGTGTATAATAAAAAATTAAGAATAACAAAAACAACACAGCTTCCAGTCGAGCTCGATCGTTTCAAAACCCACTACACCAACAAATATGATCGTCTAGCGCGATCGTAAGCCAGCAGAGTCGCGCTCCCCAGTAGAAGGCGGACGATACCGGGCAAGATGAAAATATGCACACGAAGCTTAGGAGTTGGGAGGACACGAGGACGAACGGACAGTGAGCGCACTGCGTACAGTCGGAGGGATGTACGATTTATTTAACGATCTACCGGACGATGGACGCGCGTATTTAGCGCCTCGACTCCACTGCACCGTTGCGTACACCCGTAGTACGCGTACGCGCGTGGTTTATGTACACGGCAGGGAGTGTGGGAAACCGCATGGCGCAGGTTCACCCCATCCCCTCACCAAATAAACCGACCGCACGCATTTTCCGTTGACCAATGGTATCGTAATTGTGGGCGAAAATAAATTCCCATTCCACCATAGCTCCCCTTCCTCTCCAACCGTACCCGATAGGAAACGTGCAGTGAAAATGTTTAACGGAGCAACGTAATCAGTGGGGAAAGGAAATATATTTGTTTTTTTCCTGTGTCTCTGTTTTTTTTTTTCTTACCAGCACGAGAGTTTCGAACAAGCTGGGCAGCGTGTATTTGGTACTTATTTTGTCATCTGACTCGATAAAGATAGGACCATTCAAGTTCCGTTTGGATTGTTGTTCGCGTTAACGGAAAATAAATAACGTGTTAACGCCGAACCACGTGCGACACTCAGTGCTGACACGTGTTTCAAATATGTCCGCGTTTCTGCCGCCATTTCACCAACTTCCTGAATGTCCAATGTTGTCCCTTTGAAAAAAGTTGCAATAAATAGCTAAAAGCACAAGAAAATGTCGTCGTAACAAGGTACGATGCGTAATTGCGCTGCACTGGCTCAATAAAGCGGCCGCCTGGTCGCTCTTGACAACGCGAGTAAAATGCAACCCAGATGGCGCTGCAATATGTTACAAATTTTAAATTAATCAACTCTTGCAAAATGTGGTCTTGTTTAACGACGTTAATGTTCTAGATTTAAATTATAACCTCGAACCTATAACCTTCTGCTAATTTTCTTTTTCTGTTCAATTTTCTTGCGACCTACCGACTACAAGCCGTAGTAATCTGCAATTGAACCTGAGGTCAACAATTCGGGGGGAATAATTGATTTTTGGAGCTTATCTATATGCAACAAGTTAGCGCAGTTTTTTATACCATTTTACTACCTTAATATATAATATGTGTATAATACATTGTCTTAAATAACCTTTACGCTCTCTCTTTCTCTCACACAACAATACTTTTAGTGACAAATTCTACCGGATCATAACCTGTAATGGTTTCATTGTTGTCTTCGTTCGTCGCCATAGTCGCAGAATTGATAAGGATTCCTACCGTAGTCCGCAACTCCGACACACGTTCCCAGTTATGCACATCGGGAAAAAACATATAAGAAACGACAACAAGTTCAGTCGCAATAACTGCTAGGGACATGTAGCCGCAACACTAATAATTTAATATACATTTTTCTAAGCTTCGTCCACCGCTTCCATAGCCTGCCGGTAGAATGGTACGGCCGGAAAGCTATAAAAACCCACCAGCAACATTTCATTCAATTTACTTCGTCCGCGGCGGGTCCCCTGATAACAACCAACATATCACCGTGCCGTACCGAGACCGAAACATCCTTACACATTGCAACCTAGCCGCTAGTTTCGTGTTGTGTATGCCGCGAACTGATTGCAGGGACGGTGCTACCGCAACTGACCATTACTTAGTGATTTTAGCATTTTTGTGATTCGTCGTGGCGGTCAGTCGCGTATCATCGTTATTTGGGTGAAGTGTGAAGTGTAGTCTCTATACCGCGCTGATAAGTTTGTTGCCACCGGCGCTATAATGGCGGTCGAAACGACCACCTTCTTCGACTGGGCCTCGAACCAGGGTGTTTCCTTCTGGGAAGTTGTCGCACGTAATTTCACGCACCATGGTCGTTTCGGTCCGGTGCCAATAACGAACAACGTGCAGCTATTGCAGCAGGAGGATCGTCTCGATCTACTCCTATCGCCCACACAGTTTGGACTACTCTCTGGCTTGGTATTATTCTTATTTCTGAGGCACAAAATAGCGCGATGGAAAGAGGAACACAGCCATCTGAAAATTACCAGCAAAGACGACTTACGCCGCACTGTTTATACCTTCCTTACGTTTCTCGAGTTCCTGGTGATATCACCCCTATTGCTCACGGTTCTTTTCACCTTCCAAATGTACCGCCTTGCAATACAAACGATACTGCAACAGCGCCATGGGAAACATTTCAAAGGATTACTGGACGGTGCAGATGTTGTGTGGGCGATTGAGGATCAAAACTCTCGTGGCATGATTAACATTATGGCAAACGTAGAAGAACCCTTTACGGACTGGTCGTCCATCGACGGATCCATCAGTGCAGTTATATTGCTGACACTACGCAAACGGATATCTTCGCGACTGATGCGTAACTATCAGCCCTATCCGAAGATGTTCTGGAAACGGAATGTCGCGCTTGGTTACTACTTTTGGTCCGACCAATCTGAGCTTACTGTGGAGGATTACATCCGCTACATGGATACCATTCCCCTTGCTGATGGTCAACGTTTCATCGAGGATAATCAGTTGCGAAGTTTGCTGAGCAAGATTAACAATCGTCATCTGCCGGCGGAACACACCTCGTCATGGGAGGTTCTCGTTGGAAAGCAACCTCTATTTGATGAGGACCGTCGCGTTCTTAAATATCCCGTACGTACAGCAAAGAAAAGAAATTGCTATGCGATGTCTTTCTAACTTTTTTTCTTCTTCTAACTCATTCTATTTCCAATTAGATCCTCTTTCGTGTTCATCATTCGCTAGGTGATGGAGTAGCCTTGATGCGTTTGCTACTGGAAGCGATCGTCGATAAGGAGGTACCGTCACGTTGGAAGCATCTCTCGAAGCTAAAGGTCATGAACATCAACTACATCCTGAAGCAACAGAAAGCCGCCAATCATCACCGCCTAGCTGTAGGCGAAACCTTCCTCCAACGTGTGTGGAAAAGCCTTCCCTCCGCGGAAGAGCTAACAGCACGGAGAGACAAGTTTGCCCGAATTCTCTGGACAATTTACACCGCTCCTGCCTTCTTCCATGATGTTTCCCGCCGCCAGGCAGACAACAACTGCATTCATGCATCGGAAATGGCCAATGAAAAGGTTGTCAGTTGGATACAGGAAGATCACACCAGTTCCACACACTGGGTTGAGATTATTAAACGCACCAAGCGGCTCATCCCAGGGACTCGGTTCTCGGACGTCTTCCTCACTGCACTCTCGTCGAGTTTGGACACGTATTTCGCTAGTCAAACGAGTAAACCACCGAAAAACCTCACAGTGGTGTTGCCTGCAAGAATAGAAAAAGAAAGTACGTACAATTTTAATTATCCAGAACGTTTTCATTTTCATTTACCACTTCACTCTCTTTTGCAGCACCTCACTTAAGGCTACATAATCGGTTTTCGGTAGCGCTCCAGACGCTACCTATATCCCCCGGTATACAGATGAACGATGCAAACAGGCACTATGCACTTACCAATCGCATTCTAGCGGTTAAAAGTTATTCCGACGTCTTACGTTCTTCCTCGGACTATTTGGTAAGTACCCTTAAGTTCTTGGGGCGGTCCGATGGCCGAGGAGATAAGCGGCGCCGGTCTCATACGGCAGGACCGGGGTTCAAATCCCATCTGGACCGTTCCCCCGTAGTGAGGACTGACTATCCAACTACGTGGTATCAATAAGTCTAGTAAGCCAGAAATGGCAGGCATGACCGAGTAGGTCGTTGGGCCAAAGAAGAAGAAGAAGACCCTTAAGTTCTCCCCTCAAAATAATATCATTAGCGAATATAATATAAATTTGTTTTTTCCCTCTCCTCGACAGATTAATTATTGGATCATGTCTAAAATGACCTGCCTCTTTCCGGAGGCCATACTGAGAAAAATTCTCAAAAGCGCACACAGCACACTGGCGATCTCGAACCTACCGGGACCGCAGCAGTTGCCACGCATCCAGGGTAAAGAGCTGAAGAACCTAAGCTTTTTCATTCCGAATCTCGGTACTACCGCCGTTGGAATTACGCTTCTGACGTACGGTGGTAAACTTCAGCTTGGAATACTAGCCGATCGTGCAGTTATTCGTACGGAGGAAGAAGCCCATAGCATTCTCAAGGGAGCAGTGGAGGAGATCGAACGAATGGGCCAATTACTCGAGGAAGCTTAATCGATCAAAATACGTGATAAACCTCTGTTAATATCAAGGAAAATATAAAATTACTACTATTCTTAATATAGAGAATGATATTGTCCAATTTTAACGAAATTTGTTTCGACTACGTGAATTTCAAGTTTTTAATATTCCCTTTTCAAGTTCTGACAAAATATTTCTATCTCCTATTGATATGTTTATTCAGTTAGCGGAGTCAATTTAACATTGTGTTTCTTTCTCTTCATTAACCGTCCAGTAATGTTATATCAAATATTGTGATTCTATATTTTCATACTCTCCGCAGCTGGCTTAACGAACACAATTGCTTGCAGCGTCGTATATGCATTACGCCGCCCTTGTTTTAATCTATTGCAACTACCCCACTTGTCCAAAATCAACACAACCGCTTATCGACCAGCAATTCCTTCAGCTTATTGTTGCTCTCTCTACAAACTATTCTCAGTTACCCATATCAGACTATCCGGAATAATGATTATCATACTCCCTCGTTAACCTAACTCGCAAAACTGGGTTTCCTTTTTTGTTTGTTCTTTAATGCACTTTCCGAATGTTTGTAACCGGAAGAATCAAACTGTCCAAAATTGGTGTAAATAAAAAAACAAATAGTTAGAGTATTAAAACAATCTTGGATAACTGAGATTAGTCTGAGCCGCGAGAGGACATATATAATAACTGGCTTTTCGCGCACAATGCAATAAATTTGTGTGTTTCTACAGAGCACATTACGACAGAGCTTGTTCACTCGAAATAAAAACAATTGAATGAAGAAGCTGACCGAAACGTTCTCCTGCGAGTTCTGCTCTAACTAACTGATTATAGTAGTTACAACGATCGCAAGCCAATTTGCTGAACTGGGTTTTCACATTTCGTATTCGCTATAGACTAATAAATGATCATGATGCATGACAAAACGTATGAATACATTTCTTCGATAGGAACTACACAATAAGATCTAAACTGGTTTTCAATTGCACTTTTTCGAAACAAAACATATTGCCAAAAGAACACATAACAAAGACTAACAAAAACGTATCTACCGTGAATTACAGGAGATGAAATGTTTTTTTGTTTCCAGTAGTTTTTTCCCCCCGCCGATATTTGCCACCTAACCACAAGCAAGCTCCTGTTATCGTATGCCCCATTGCGTCTCTTTAAAGCCAACGATACAACGACAGCTTCATGCCATGAGACAGTCTCTGTTCACTAATTAGGTATTGGTTTAAACGCTTAAAATACAACGGATTAGGGTAAGCAGTGGAGGTATATTCACAGACTTTTAGTAATGTTGTTGAATATTCTTTTCCCCCACCAGGTCTCGAGGTCGAATGGTTTAAAGTCGACTAGCAGCGGGTTGGGTGGTTCATTGTAATACACTGTCGATGTGCTTGATGTGGATGATACGGAGGACGTACTGCTGTTGGAAGATAGCGAGCAATTCGAACCTAAAAAAGTGTACAATCGTTAGAAGCAGCAAATAAACCATATATTTTGGGTGTTTGTCTTACCCGTACTATCAGGCGAACCAGGTACATCATAAGGATTGGAGGCTACGACCATATTCCACGCTGTAAGTAAGGTAAATTCATGTTCAATTTTTTATTGCTACTCACCATCCTACCAATCGATCATGTGGGTAAATATAAAATCGCTGACATTAAATAATATGTAAAGCGCTCAACAAAATGGTAATCATTTTAAAACATAAAGATGTAAACGTTTAATAAATGCTTTGCAAATCTCCCTTCAAATTCATGATGTTACAGGCTCATTTATATTATTCCGCATATTGTTTACATCGCTACATCGGTGGTCTATCATATGCAAAACGTAAGTAAATGCACACCGGAACAGTATTGTTGAGCAACTCAAACGATGCATTTACGAAAAAGCTATCTGGGAGGTTGGTAGGATGGTTGGTGGGTTCGCTGGCCGCATACGGCTGAATACGTACAATCATTGATGTATTTGATGAGCTCCTCATGCTGTGGGGTAACATTCTGTTCATACGATTGCTGCTGCTGTTGCTGCTGTGCCTTCAGATATTGTACTGCAGCCGATTTTGTGGACGCTTGAAATACGGGTCGAGGCACACTGCAACAGAAAAGAAAACAGAGACATGTAAGACAAATAGCTTGCACTTAGTGCTTGTTCACAGACCCGCACTCGCACAAAGTAACAATAAATATTTATTTCGCAAGGTACCATGGTACTCTCCCTTTGGGCAGATCACATTCATTGGGTAGGAAGAGAAAGTGTGGAATTCAGGGAATTTTGTTTGCGCTGTGGTAAAAGCTCCTTTATACATGAAGGCCGGATCTGGCCCATATTGCTACGTGAAAAGCTTTTCTTTATATTGACTCGTTTTTTTTTTCATCCTTGTTTGTGTATCTCTGATTTACATTAAAGGTCTTAGAGCATCAACTGTCCGGGCGATAACACAATGCTATTTGTTCATCCCGAAATCAGGGTCTTCCATCCCGTCGTCTACGAAGTACGAACGCGAGCCATACGAAACTGAATGATAAGACAGGAAGATAAGCGGAAAAGGTATGCATTTTAATTTTCTGTTTACTTTAAGCGTCACACATGATAGCCAGAGTATATGCACATGTCAAAACTATACCACCTAATAGGGAACATCATTAGGGAGCTAACGGGGTACCAAAATACGTTATACACAGGCTATCTACGCCTTTGTGTCCCCACGAATAAGGGATCAGCTATTTCAATATAACAAACAAGCTACATTTCGCTTACATGTACTTTGTTTGAGGACGTAAAAATACCTTGGGTGTAATCCAATACAGCTTTGACCCTTACACGCTGATCATCAACATCATGATCATCATCACGCAACCACAAGGGAAAACGGAACAAATCTCGATCATGATGATTGTAATAGTCCGTATTCTGTGCATGACTCTTCAAAATGGGCCACCTTCGGCAGCCTTGTCAAACAAATCTATCAACGATTCCATTCCATGTTACCCCAGGCGCCTTATCACTTGCTTATGCTTGCCGCACCATAAACAACCTCCTCTTAAGATGTTGCCCTTAGCAACCGCAACAGGAAACAGCAGATTGATTTCCAACGGACGCTACGGGCTAACCGGAGTGCAAGATATATTTCTAGAAAATACTCAACCCATCCATCCCGGTTGCTGGCGTCGTAGACGTAAAAATAATCCCGTCAATCATGTTCCATGCTACGGTTTGTCTGCTCTGCCGCACAAACGTTATGTAAAAACTAGCCCTCTTCTCAACCACGTGACAACCAGTCGGCTGCTGGGTGCAACTTGGCAGGGGATGTTTGAACATTTCTCAGCCTTGCACACATTCTTGGTTGTGTTTTTACTGCACCATGAAACCGATTACCGGCATCGGTTCCAGCTTCTCTCAGACATTTACAACAAAAAAGGCATTGCCGAGCATGGAAACCACGTGTAGCGCAAGTTTCACCAGCACAGTCGATAACCCATACGTTACGCTTGGTTCGGTGAACATGTGAATTGAATTAGCACCTTCAACTGGTCGAAAACGTATCGGTTCTTGTACACGCACTGCCACCGCATGCATAGACGCCAATCCGGGAACAAAAATGTAGTAGGCTGTTTTCCGATCATTACATAATTCTTGCTGAGAGCACACCGACAGAACGTACCTCACGAGACAGTTCTTAGTTCCAATGCAATTGTCCCGCGGACGCTCTCCCTTCCATCAATGCCGTTCCACGCATTGCCCGGCCCATCGTTAGAGAGGGTTGTTATGTAAACTTTGGCGAATCTTTCACTCACCTGAATTCACTCGTAATATCACATTCCTTACGGCCCAGATCGCGAAACAGTTCGTACTTTTCGTAGTTTTGTGGTATTCCTGCGGTCACGAATGAGAAAGCACAACATTATACCGAATTCCATTTACTAAAATCATGTTTCCGTTGCTTTTCGGCACGAGTTCTATTGCACAACATTGCCTCAGCTGTTTTTGGCCGCAGTTGAACTTGCACACGGTTTCTTCCCGGGGGGTCTTACCTCGTCTTGTTTTTGCCACCAATTTACTAGGTCCTTTCGATACCGTATACATGATTTCCGCTGCACTCACGTTTATCACCGCAAATACTTTTGCGAACAATTTCAAACAAAAATCCCTCCACGAAAACAACCCACTTGCTCACATCGACCGAATCCGCCCAAGTGACAATTTCATGTGGGAAACAGTTTGAGAGATTCTCTCTGCATTTAGTTGAGGCGCCTCTCGCTGCATTCGTCGCAAGCAAACCCAACACGAGAAATCCACGATTAAAACTAAGCAGAGTTTACACTCCGTGCTATGTTGCGGCAGCATGGGAAAACCCAAGTAACTTTTACGATTTAAAACGATCTAGAGAAATTACAGCATTTTCTGAACATTTTTTTTCAATTGTTTCTTTTCGAATTTGTTCCCAACTTTACAGAAAATATTGTCAATTAAGAACATTATTTTTAACAGATTTAGATTTATTTAGGTCGTTATGCTTCTTGTGACGTTCCGTACTTAAATTCGCAACTGTCTCCTCTGACTCGTCGGCTGTTTATTGTAGATGTGTTGATATTTCTTCATAGTTTCAGGCGATAGCTGCACAGGCGCTTTTGGAATACGTATGTGATCGAACTGACCAAGCAAATTCTGATCAATTTCGTAGCTTTTTCTTCGTTTGATGGTTGGTTTATGAAGATCCAGATAATCCAATGCTGGGTCCAATTCGAAGATTGCGGAGCAATTGCTCGGCTCCATCGTAACAGCATGTACGTTGCTCGACCCACTAACCAACACTGGAGTTGATGTTACGAAAACGGCACAGTGACTATGTTCTGCTACTGTTTCTCGCGTTTGTTCTAAATCTCCACTATCGTGTTCTGCCAGTTCTTGTGCGAAGGAATGCGTGGGATCATCAGGCCGATGATCATACATGGATACCATAGTTTGCCGCAAAGTCCAAGATATTTTGATCATTATGGTTACAACGATTGCACTTATCCACTCTACCAATTCCATGATTTCTCTAAATCGTCCGTTCTCGTTTGCTTGACTTGATCTACTGAAGAGAGCGTTCTAGTTCCATTAGAAAATAACCTAGATACACCCGTTCTAATGGCGGTTAACTATTTTCATGTAAAATACAGGGCAAGCCAAATGAGAGGTATAATTTTAAAATCATTACCCATAGACAATGCTCATAACAATATCGGAAACCATAGTTTGTACCTATAATCAAATAAATGTACCCAGCAATCATAGAACGTTATAGACAGCCCAGCAAAAGTATCTAGCAATTAGTGCAGACAGACCTTGAAATAACAGGTACGGTATAGAAGTAGGAATAAACAAGAAGCATTTCAAGGACGGCTTCGGGATGTGTAATAACCCCATTAGAGAATTAATGGGCTAACGCCACTGTAAAAAATTCTGGAGAACATGCGAGACATACATTATGTACGCCTGGCCAAACAACTAGAACAATTTTTAAAACTATGTAAACTACATTAAACCCACTTACCTGCTATAATATGATATATTTATGTATATGCTAAGTTTTATTCTTTTTATGTGCATCATAAGCATTTTTCGCTTCTAAATAAAAATCTGTTGCCTTGTTGCTTGCCAGCTGTGTCCGTTAACTGTTTTTGTTAAATGGGTAGATTTAGTTTTGAATATTTTGACCATTATTTTCTCCACTGTGCCCTTGATATGTCAGCTGATGATGAATGCGGCGTTGTTTACAAACAATTAAACCACGTAAAGAATGGAAAATACACCAATTGTAGACGAAAATTCCGATATTCCAACCGACAACCTAGTAGATCCGTTTAGCAATCAGGAATATCTTCAAAGAAAACTTTATTTCTTGCTAGAGCATCTAAAGAAAATGCACAATGATCTGCCAGAGTAAGTATATCCCAAAACATGTTCAAATCATCTGCAATGCGTGGAATAAATATTCTTCTTTGTCAGGCAATATCAGATGAGAATATCATACGATCTGTTAGCCGGACTGGCCAACTCGTTGCTAAATGATACAATCTTTGAAATTGTCAAAGGATTGATGGAGATTCAACACGTAACCGAAGCCCATTTGATGCAAGTGCGAGAGAAAGTAGAGAATGACCATCAACGTAAGTTAGCTTGAAACAGTAATGAAGTTTCAATCTCAAAACATCTCTTTGAATCCTTTTATTTCAGTGGAGGTGAAACAATGGGAGACCAAAATACAGGATCCTGAAGAATTAGAACACATTATTGCACTGATGAAAATTAAACACGGTAAAAATATGAAAGAAACCGATATGAAACTAGTGCAACATCTGGACCAGAAAGTAAAAGATCAACAATCAACCCTAGAGAAGGCTGGAGTGCCCGGATTCTATATAACTGATAATCCGAAGGAGATTAAAATTCAGATGTATTTATTGGACTTCATTCTTCGGCTTAGCAGGATAAAATTCGAGTCCCACAAATAACATTTGGAGGAACCTGAGTAACTGTTGGCTGTTATTGAACTTTAGCACATCTCTGAAGCAACTTGACAACAAGTAAAGATTTATGTTTAGCTAGTACAACCACCCAGCACATAAGGGCGCAAGGGAACTTGTCAGACGTTAGAAGAATGTATCAGTTGGTGTGCGTGCACGGTGAAGTCCGATGAGAAGGTGTTGGTGACCATCGATCGCTAACCACATTCCATACATTCAGCCAGTGGCTGCGTACGAGTGGTTGCGTTTATGACGTAGCCGGCTAATTTATGCTAAGTTCCGTCACGTGTTGGTGAAGGTGTAGGAATAAACATAAATGCGCAATTGTTTATCTATTAACGTTCCGCGCGAAAAGTTCTTCAATGCTTATATTTAGACTGCGTGCTTTACATGTTCCAAATTCTCAGCGCCATACTGATCCTATATGACAAAAATACAACATATACGTAAAATCTCTACTCCTCATATTTGCAGCACGGGGTTATTGACCCATGCTGTGCGCTATTTGAAAAATAATGTGAAATATACCTAGCAAACCGAGCAACCAAAATGGTTTATTGGCTTATGGGCTATTCTAATTTAATATTTGAAACTCTTTTTATTTCACGCATTTGTATTTCAATTCATATGATATATTTGCATTAAACAAGGCTCGTTCCGCAATGAAAACGTATCTCTGCGCTCTACGTAATATCGGTTCTAAATTGCATCAACAGAAAGCTCTCCTTTCACCCTTTTCAAAAAGCCCACTTTCACTTCGGTACGCCCACTGGAACTGGGTGAAATTGGGGTTGGAAAAATAATTTGAATGAAATTCGCCTTCACACTCGATTCGCGTGCCCGTTATCATCATCACGAGCAAGGTATTGCCCCGACAGCGACGGGAAGTCTTGAATCACCGCCAAGCATTACGAGCAAGACGCACCTGACGCAAACGAGAAAGGGAGAAGCGCCACGAGAGCTACAACAACGACGAACCACGCCGGTAGTTACACATGCGCACGAGTCTACATTTGGCCCAACTGAAGCGATGATCTTGAACGGCCGTTCGAATGTTTGCAAGCATTTTTAAGCGTTCCGAATGTAGGTGTATCACCAAATTTTAAGGGAACCGAAGCTACATTGTAACTTC